>CM077227.1:9626773-10166773 GCA_039654775.1 Spinibarbus caldwelli | reverse complement strand
ACCTTCTAACACTATCATTCCCTATTCTTTTCTATTCTATCTACTTGTTTTCTTTTTATTTATTATAAAAACAAAACAAGCAAACAAACACCTTGCTACATATAATGTGTTAGGCAAAACCCTGCCCACTGTCCCCGCCCACAAACCCCGCCCTCCACTGTCCTCTTTTTGGAAAACTAAAATATGATCACCCTAATTAAACAAATATTAAAAATAAGCTGTCTCTGTGTCGTTTCTACATTATCTTGAAGACTGAATGTGAAATTATTGCAATATAAAAGTATATTTAAAAAGTTTAATGTTAGGTGGGATTAATCACAATTGATTTCAGAAAAAAAAAAAGTTTAATTAGTTATTTTTTAAGCAATTGACAGCGGTAAAAATAAAATAAAACGAATAAATAAATAACTACTTATAATCTGAAACAAACAACAACAACAAAAAAAGCTGTTTCCATTTGTCGGCAATAGTGGCACATAAATCACGCACTACATCTTTAAGCCTTTTTATAATAGCAAAGCTTTAATTTAAAATAAAAATCAAGATGTCACATTGTGACTTGCTGCAGTGGGCTCAGGTGTGGAAGCTAAAAGCGCTGGACTCATGGACTGACTCTATCTCTCTCTAGGATGCCAGACTGCTGTCAGCAACTACTTCCCCTGAGACTCCACACACCGCTCGGATCTCCAGCATGGCACAGAGCCCCGATAAGACTCCTACTCAATCCTAATAATCACTCTATCGCTGCTGAACGGTCCAAAACACCGCAGTAGACCACTTCTGCTTGCTTACCACACACACACAAAAGCTATCTCAAGGTTGGGACACAAGTGAAGTTTTTTACTCTAACATAAAAGTAAATGTCTACTCTGTCCAGGGGAAAAAAAGATATAGAAAAGGAGAACCATAAATTAACAATTTGACTTCTGCAGGGATTTGTCAAGGATGTTCTTCCTCCGAGCTGAGAAATGGGCACTTTGATTGTTTAGTCTAAATTTATCTCCATTATCTCTGCCAGCGGAAAGGCCATCGCAGAAACAACCATGGAGATCTGCTTGGAATGTCTGCTGAGGATAAAAACATCAGATATCACAGAAAGAAAAAATCAACAGAAGACACAATATTTACCACACAAATGTCGGCTGTAAGTTACGCTTTCTTTTTGTCTTGCACCATAACGTGGATGACATCCAGAGGAAATTCAACACCTACCTCCTCCTCAAGAAATGTAGGAATGTGGTGTAAAAAAGTGACCAAATAATGATGAATTATTCGTGTTAATGATGATTGACATGAAAATGGTGGCAGATGGAAGCACAGCCACGTTGATGAGCCAACCGCTGCTTGTACATGCATTAACCGCATGGTGTGCTGCAATGCCTATCAAATTCATCTGTGATTCTGCAGTGATGAGGGAGAAAGCAACCTGACAGCAGTCACAGGGGTATAGAGAGGGCTAAATCAGACAGCTGGCTCTTTCTGGGGCCAAAATACACCCTGACAGTGCTTGCCAGTCTTAAACACTGGAAGTTTATGTTGCATGAGCCAAACTAAACACAGAAAAGGGATAATACAGTCATGGGAAGAATTTGCAGAAGTGGATGTAGAGCAGGGCACACCCTGATGAGAGGAGATATTAAGACACAATGACAGTGCAAACAATTATAGCGTTAAACAATGTTTCCTTGTTTTGACACACAGGCCAGTTTTTTTCTTCTTTTTTTTCCTTTTTCAGTTTTATTTATTTTGTTGTGTGTTTTTGTCATTATTTTAAATGTCTATATATATGACCCGTGCTGGCAAAATGAGTCGGAATGTGCAAATTTAAAAAAAAAAAATGTTATTTTTCTTTTCAAAATGCCTTCAAAATGATATATGACTTGTTGGAATCGGACAAAAAAATGACTGAGCTACAGCCGTTTGAAGGCAGTAGAGGCAGCAGATCTGATTTCGAGAAAAATCGAGTTAAAGATTCCAAAGCAAAATCACCAAGCAACATTGCATATTTTCCTCCAATTATTTTCTTAATAATAATTACTATATTATTAATCACAATATAGCTATTTTTTATTTTATCTTTGTTAATAAAAATAAGAACAAAGATGCAAATAAACAGTAGTTTAATCAAGAGCAGCGAGTGATTCCGTCTTTTCTTTTAATGTATGATTGACATTGAGACAGATCTATATTTAGACCCTCTGTAATGCATGGATCAAATATAATGTTACACATCAGATTTTCCTCCAACCATTAACTAAATGTTCATGTAAGACATAACAGATTATGATTGTGTGAATCTCGCCAATACATATTTCGCAATAAATGTACTTTATAAGGGAGATCGCGCGCTCACGGAAAGGCACGTCTTATGGAGGCACTTTGCAAATGTCAGTCAGCGCGATCATTTTGTTTTCATCAGCATGGGTTTAAAAACCATATTTCACTGGTTTGGACTCATGTCATCGAGAATTCGATATGAATATTCACAAAGCTGGAATGCTGCGCTTTGCAACAATAGACTTACAACTTGAGGTGAGAAGCAGCAGCAGTCGTCCAGAAGCGAGCAGAGAAAAAGGTACTCCTCTCAGAAAACGTACAAATAAAGATCATTTTAGATGTTTAATTACTATTTGGAGCATTGGGATCGCTAGAAGAGGGCTTAATGAACTCATTTTTGTGAAAACCTCAAATTCGACCAAAAGTTTTTCACCATTTTTTCACTTCTTTTGCCTGTAGCTCAAAATTAGTCCGTGCGCATTCCGACTCATTTTGCCACATATAGTTTTACTTAGTTTTCATTCATTTTAGTTTATTATTTTAATACTTCAACTTAAACAAACATGAGAAATTTAGCAAAATAAAAATATTTATTTTATTTAATTAAATTTACTTAATTTAATTAAATGTAATTTAATTTACAATAATAACCCTGGGAATTAATGACACCAAACAGAACTGTGAATTTAATGACTTCTGAAATAGGTTTCCCTCCCAAATCAATTTTGTTTGTTTGTTTATTAAGGACAGAAAAGTAATTTTATTATTAAAAATAAATAGATAAATAAAAAAAAAATAAAATAAAAAAAATCACCTTTCTGGTTTAGTCTAGCCCATCATCTACTGAAAGAGCTTAAAAGCTTGCTTAAAAGCATGCTTTAAGTAAAGTAATGGAATGCATAAACATAACACTATTGAAAGGTGAAAGGAATCCTTCCAGAGAAAACCATAATCTTCTATAATATTGTTTTTATGGGAGACAGTTTGCTGATAAAGCCATAAATCACATTTACTGCACTACACTGTATCAGACAGTATGTCTGTGCAACAGAGCAGCAGCAGGAGTTCCACCGTGATATTAAAATGACCCAGACCAAAAACACAGAGAGAGAAAAAAAAGAATAAATAAAAGTAAGTAGGGTGAAAGCACAGGAAAAAATAGAAAAATAATTGAGGGGAAAAATAAAACAGAACAAACAAAATGACTAATGGAATGCTCAGAATTTTTTCATGCATCACTTGTTTGCATTTGAACATGCTGAGAGAGCTGCACATTAAAAGATAATCCTCCAAAATTACCATATTTATTAAACTCCCAGAGAATAACAAAAGGAATTTGAGGACTATGAAAAGCAGGGAACGCCAAATTATTAATACACAAAATGAATTCATCATGTAAGATACAATTCAATGAAAAATATATCAAAATCTAACAAAAATCTTGTCGGGACACCAAGACAACTCCTAAAATGAGATCCAGAGGCTGTTTTTCGGGTGTTCTTTGCTGACTGAAAGAGATTCAGCTCAGTAAGCATTTGGATCTGACTGGACCCCCGTAGAAAGTTTACTCACATGCCAACAGCCAATTAGCCCAGTGCTCTCCACATGAACATTTCCGCAGCTTACTGCGTTAACCTTATTATCATGTAAAAATGTTTGCTCAACAGGTCTAAATTGTGTAGTTTCCCTTAACAACGTATACATAAACAAATACACTCTATGATTTTACACCATGTGCTAACCAGATATGACAACACGTAGGTTGTCAGCGAGTTTGTGAGCAAAATGCTGTGCGATGACACATGATCACAGTCAATAATAACAAAGACTATAGAATACCCAAGACGTGTCACTCGTATAGTTTTGAATGGGGAAAAATACAACACTTAATATGGCCGCTCAATCGCAGGAAGCCCCACCTTCTGAATGAAACAGCCAATCGCTAATCGGTAAAGTCAGCGCGTCACTGTAGCTGCAGTTACGTTAGAAGTCCCGGTTGCTATAGAAACAGTCAGAGTTCTGAGAAGTGCGCCTAGGACTGCGCATGCGCACTGGGTGATCTAGCCTGAAAAATAACCGTTTTATAACACTATTTGAGCAAAAGAAAACATTTATGACACAGTTGTTGTCCAATTTCATTGGTGATTTCAAATATGAAATTTAATCGTAAGCTTAATGAACAGTTTGGGAGAATTTGATGTTTCCCCATACAAAGTGATAGGAGCTGCACTTGCATGCCCGAGAGGCGTTTCAAAGATGGCTGCCGAGTGACATGACTTGTCTTAAAGAGATTTTGATAACAACTTATAGTATTTAATATATAATTATGCAAACTGGGACTATGAACCACTGACATTTCACTGTGATAGTGTAGAAGCCAAATAGCCAAGAAAAAACTGTCAAATCCAAGCGGCAACTTTCCAGTCTCTCTCGTGAAACCAACATGAAGTCGCCGTGGTTTCAGCAACCAGATCCCGCCCCTTTCCCCATTTTCAATTATCCGGGAGTAACGCACGGTAACGTGCTGCCAAGATGGCGACGGCCGGCTCCGCCTACTTTGAGCTTCAAAAACGCTCTTCAGAAACCTACGGGTGACGTCATGGACACTACGTCCATGTTTTTATACAGTCTATGGTCAAATCACAGCCAATGAAAATGTTGCATTGCACTTACAAAAAATAAAAAAATAAATAAAAAATACATAAATAAATAAATAAATAAAAAGTACATAGTCAAATTAATAAACATCAAGGTTAATATTAGAGATGCACCGATACCGGCCACTGATCGGAATCGGCTGATTTTTCGCATGACCAGCCCGGATTGTGACCGGTCGGTCAGTCTCACGTCTTGCCGATTCCGAGCCGATCCTTTTAGCGGCGCAGGCAATGACGTCACAGCACACTCACAGTCGCGCGTAAACACGTCATTTCGCGTGAGAATGATTCTAATTTTAATTGCATTCAGTGTAAACGGCGCCTGATAATGTATTTATGTCGTGCCAGATGAGGCTTGCACAGGGCGAGTGAGTGTGTGAGAGAGACAGCATACACAAACTCACAGAAATTTATAGATGCATACCGTGGTAGAAAAAAATTGATATTTACAAAATATGATTTAAAATATGTAATTAACATTAATTAATTGTAATATTTAATAATTTCTTTTATTATGTAAATAATTTTTACACTGAAATTTGCATAAATTTTTTGTTTGTATATGCTGTCAATTATAGTTCTTAGAAAGAAAATCGGAATCGGCAGAAATCGGTATCGGCAGGTCACACTTCCAAAAAAAAAAAATCGGAAATTGGAATCGGCTAAGAAAATTGCAATTGGTGCATCTCTAGTTATTATATTATTAGCCCCTTTCACACATACAGACTTTACTGGTAAATTACTGTTAAGAGATCATGTGTGAACAAGAACTTTTCAAAAATACAGGTAAATTTGTTCCGGCAATTTACCAGCATGAGAAGTTGTAACATTACCAGTAAATTGCAGGAATGATGCTGTGTGTGAGCGCAGAATGATAATTACCGGTATGAGCACGTACGAGTTCAGAACGTGCTGACGCAAGACGTATACTCTGGGCCTATTCAGAGCCGTTGAAATTCAAAATTGAATCATAACATTCTGATGCAGATGACGCATTTACTCTGCGCTGTGTAGCTCAGTTTGAAGTTGTCTAATAAGATGTCTCTGGGCCAAAAGCACTGCATGAATGTTTGTCACAAAAATGAAAACATCAACAAAAACACTGATCACGTATACCCCTCCATGTTTACAAACACAACACCGGGAGGCGCAGCCGTTAAGAGGTCATTTCTGGTTAATGATGTCACAGAATTTACCAGTATTTTGAAATGGATGTGTGAATGGTGCTTTACCAGAAAAAAGACGGAACACTGTTGTTGTGTGAACAGCACATTTTTGTATTTACCTGTAAAGTCATTCCGGTAATTTTACGTCAATTTACTGGTATTACTGTGTGAAAGGGGCTATTTTTAAGATCTGAGGTAAATTATACATTGTCACTTTCTTTATGACTATTAGAGTTGTGCAAAAACAATATTCAAAATTAAACAAATGTAATATTGTAAAAACAAACAAACAAAAAAAGTACCTGAGAGTTACTGATATTGAAATTTCAACCACGATATTGCAGAAATAGAAACCATTCCAAAAATAGAATCTCCAGTTGTCACAGCTGGTTCAACAATTCTGCTTACTGCTTAACATGCAGAAGAAAAAAAAAAAATTATATATATCACATTTTTTGTATAGTTACACAGCAGAAACTATGCTTTTTCAGTGTGAAAGCATAATACGGTGTCCAAACGCGAGGAAAACTAAATAAATAAACACACATATACATTATATATATATATACACACACACACACACACTATATTATATATATATATATATATATATATATATATATATATATATATATATATATATATATATATATATATATATATATATATATATATATATTTTTTTTTTTTTTTTTTTTTTTTTCCCCGCGTTTGGACACCGTATTATGCTTTCACACTGAAAAAGCATAGTTTCTGCTGTGTAACTATACAAAAAATGTGATTTCTGGGTTACTACACTGAGTATTGCTCAGATAATAGTCAGAAATGGTTATCAGATTAGTTATTGAGAACTTGTACAAATTTGACTGTTGTGAAATCCAATTCACATGTGGAAGGGATGAGCAGTTTAATTTATTACTTTGTCAGTTCATTAAAGGACAATTTTGCAGATTTTCAACCAGCTTTATATTATTAAGATGTTGCTAGTAGACTTTTGCCAACAATTAACTATTCACATATTCTACCAACAACAGTAACCATACACTTGTTGAAAATTGGCAAAGTTACCCTATGTTATGGAAAATACAGTGCTAAATAAATAAGTTCACTGTCCATTTTCACTTTCTTATGAGTTGTGCTGTGAAATATGTCTTATTCATTAAACTGGCTAGACTAGGTTATCCTGAAGTCACGATGACGCAGCTTTGAATAACCAATTTCTTTGCAGCAGGTCATAATTTGTCACCTTTACAAAGACAAAACCAAAAATTCATTTAATTTGAAAAGTCATTTGCATCTCATTGAGTAATTGATCTTTATGCAGATATGTACTGAAATATTTACCACTAGTTAAACAGGTTTTGTTTCAGTGCTAAACTGGCCCAACCGTTCATCTCATTTCCAGCTGAGCATTGTGTGATACTTCTAAAAGCCTAACAATGGCACCCTGCAGAGAAACAACGTCAAGACCCAACACATTTCCTTACCCCGCTGCACAGTTTCCACCTTGTTCTCCATGGAAGTGATAATGACAGGATAAAGTCTGCAGCACCATTATCACACATCCTAACTTTTCTGAAGTGTTTGAAATGTGTTTTGGTACTTGAAAGTATGATAAACAGACTGTGATTATCAGGAAACCCTATTCCTGTAAATAAAGGCACAAAAGACATTAGCGATGTGCAAATAACGTAATCTGCTGAGACTAGGGCTGTCAATGTATATATATATATATATATATATATATATATATATATATATATATATATATATAGATTCTATTCAATAAACTGGTTGGACTGAATAATGCAATGCCTTTGAAATATCTTTTAATAACTAAGAAATCTAATTTTCTGAATTATTTAGGAGCAAATACCAATACCATTGCAATTAATCACTATGTAAATATGTAACTAACATGAATATGTAAAGTAACTAATTTGCATGTACTGAAAAAAAACAACAACAAAAAAACAACATCGGCCTAGACTTTTTAAAAGTTGATGTTCCAAGATAAATTTCTGCTCAAATGGTGGCAGGGCATGCAAAGCACACATACCATTTTGGACCAGATTGTAGCGTGTCCACCAGCTGGACATGAACATGTGTGTGTTCTGTGCTGTTTCTCTGTGAAGAGACTTTCTATTTAAGCTATGCTATAAGCAGAGTCTAATTTTAGCTGTTGGCAGTAGTTCTGAAAGATGTTAAACGCTAAACATGTGTGCTCACAAAGCCCGGACAAAGAACTGGAAAACAAACACACACTGGCCTGACATGCAAGTTCCTGAGGACAAACCGCAAGAGACAGCAAATAATGTGAGCTAAACGACACAGTTTGGGGGGGGGGGGGGGGGGGATGGGGGGGGGTTGTTGTGAGTGAATGAGAGGTTAGTTCTGGCTTACGCCTGGAGCTTATAGGTTACATAACCGTGCTGTTTGACACAATACGATCAGTCTGGATGCGGCAGGCTATCACATTTAATGGAAACTCTGACTTCCGGTAAACCAATCACAAGCACCTTGACACCTTAGGGACACATCAGATCTCTTTCTGCATATTATTATACTAGAGGTCGACCGATTAATCGGCCGATTTTTGGCATTTTTTAAAATTAATCGGCATCGGCCGATTGTGCTGTAAATTAGGCCGATTTATAGGCAGGCGCATCTGCGGGCAGCTAAGCGTTGTTGCGGAACGCCGGAGAATCTCTCTCCCTCTGCGGCGGCGTGAGACGGAGTAGCTCACACTCTGCAGCCGCGGCTTGTTCACACACAGCTTCAGCTAACAATGGCAGGGCAGAACAGACTGTTTCGAAAGCGGAATTACGTTTTACCCTACTAGAATTGATGCCGGAAAGTTATCATATTCATAAGTGCAACAAGTCATTTGCATGTGAAAGTAGAAAAATATTAAATTCAGACAAAACTTCTGGGCTGATTATAACGTGCACATTAACTTTCTTTATGAAATGTGTGTGTGGGTCCGACAATAGCCTCCACGATGTCATCGCTCGTGGCCAGTGCACTCTTAAGCAGTTATGATCAGCAGGTTGTGTAATGAACTCTTTTATTTTTGTTATCACTATGGCCATTTGACTTATAGCAGTGTCCAGTGTTTCCCATACATTGAGTTATTTGTGGCGGCTCGTCACAATATCAAAACTGACCGCCACAAATAGATTTTCCAAAAGGCTTATACTTCCTTGAATAAACTGAGCACTGCACGTTTCAAAATTAAAATGCAGCGCGGGTGTCTTCAAAAAAGCTTCGATGTCATTTTCATTTCGTCTTTCCTGTAATGCCTGGTAAAGTAGCGTTTGTGAGCACAGCGCTTACTTGATTACAGCCGTTACCAAGCAAACCCGCTCCAACAGTGCCTCCTGCTGGTAGAATGAATGAATGAATTTGCAGTCTGTGGGAAACACTGGTGTCTGTCAGCAAACATGAACAAAAAGCATCCTTCAGAACTGTTTTGAGAAGATGCTTAAGTTTTGAGCCATGTATTATTACTCTAAACTGGGCTACTACTACTATTACTATCTTGTACCCTGCAATAATCATTTAGTCAAACTCACTTTTATGAGATGAATGGGGGAAAAAAGATAATCGGGCAAACATATCGGGCAAAAAATAAAAAAAAATAAAAAAAAATAAAAAAAATAATAAAAAAAAAAATCGGCATCATATATCGGCCATCGGCTGCCCTGATTTCTAAATATCGGCATCGGAAGGTGAAAAACCCTTATCGGTCGACAATTTAATTTCTATTTTGAACTATTTAATTCCTGGGATGGCAAAGATGAATTTTCAGCTGTCATTACTTCAGTCTTCAGTGTCACATTATCCTTCAGAAAGCATTTTAATATGCTCTTTTGATGGTCAAGAAAAAAAAAATTGTATTATCAATGTTGAAAACAGTTGTGCTGCTTAATATTTTTGTGAAAACTGAGATTTTAAATCTCTCACAACTCTGGTCTGGTACAACTTATTAGTTAAAAAAAAAAAAAAAAAAAAAAAACAAACAAAAAAAAAAGAATCCATTTTTTTTTGATGGTCATGCCAAAAAATTATGTCATGAATGTTGTCAAATTAGCTTGACTAGCTTGGCTTGACTGTAACTGGCACAAAACGAAATCATTATTTGCAATTACTTGTATGACAATTAATGACCTGCCAAAAAATAACTATGACAGTGCCACATAATAACTTTTCAAACTAGCCACAGAAGGAAAAAAAAAAGTCAGATATTTAGATTCTGGGAAGGTCACTCCAAGTCTGAGGTAGCTTATTAATATCCATGTCAATATTACTGTGTCTGGCTTTCTAGATAATGACTGTACAGTCAAAGACTCCATTAAGCCATTGTGTCTCAATAGCCTAAAGGAAAAAATGTCGACATTCAAGCTGCAGGAAATGCCAGAGATGATCCGACTGGGGCTAAGGCAGAGGTTAAGGCAGTAACTTACTCTTTGCAGGCATTGGAGACGTGGGCAGGTACAGTGTATTTGCAGTCCATGATCATAGTCAGGGTCTCGCTGTCGTTGGCCTCTTGGAAAGGGGGCTGACCGCACACCAGCATGAAGAGGATGACCCCTAGACTCCATATATCTACAGGGAAGAGGGTTAAAATGTCATCAGGATTTTCAACAGATTGCTTAATTCATTAGAATAGTGAAGAGAGAGAGAAAAAAAAATCAGAGCCTTCATTGCCTCAGGAAGCAGAATGAAACAAGACAAATGTGATAGTCTATAAGTGCATGTTAAGGTCTTCATACCTACAATAACAACCAAGAATTTGGCACAGAGTAACATCTGGCACATTATTTGCTTTCGTTTTCAGTATTTATGATTCTCAATAAACAGTGTCTGCTCATTTTCCCATGGTAGTGAGACACTTTCACAGGTGGTGATTTCAACTGATTTATTTACTTTGATTAGTGTGAATAAAAGCTGTCATCTAAAATTGGTTGCACACAAAACAACTGTGTGATTTGGTTTAAAAAGAACATTCTGGACTAAATCAAATGTACCAAGTGTGAACATAAATATAAAGGATTAGTTCACTTCAAAAATAAAATTCCATCATCAGTTCACACAAAAGAACCACATGATTCAGACTGACAAAAGCATTCTGAAGAAAAGAGAGATGAACTAAATTTGTTTTCAAACTCAATCAAATGTACCAAGTTTGAACACAATTTTTTAATTCAACCAAAAATAAAAACTCTGTCATCATGGCATACAAAACAACCACATGATTCGGATTGACAATAGTGTTCTGAATGAAAGGGGGCAAACTGAATTTGGTTTCAAACTCAATCAAATGTACCAAGTGTGAACACAATTTTAAAGGTTTAGTTCACCCAAAATAGAAAAGTCTATCATAATTTCACAAAGAGAACCAAATGATTCAGATTAACAAGAATGTTCTGAGGGAAAGGGGAACAAACTGAATTTGGTTTCAAACTCAATCAAATGTACCAAAGTATGAACACAATTTTGAAGGTTTAGTTCACACCAAAAAGAAAAGTCTATGATAATTTCACAAAAAGAACTAAATGATTCATATTGACAAGAGTGTTCTGAGGGAAAGGGGGGCAAACTGAATTTGGTTTCAAGCTCAATCAAATGTACAAAGTGTGAACACAATTTTGAAGGATTAGTTCACACCAAAAATAAAAGCCTATCATAATTTCACAAAAATGAACCACATGATTCGGATTAACAAAAGTGTTCTGAAGAAAATGGGGACAAACTGAATGTGGTTTCAAACTCAATCAAATGTAACAAATGTAAACACAATTTAGAGGATTAGTTTACCACAAAATGGAAATGCAAATTTTTCTTGTTTATGATGTTACAAAATAAATAAATAAATAAATGGACTAATTCTAAAATTTTAGGGTGAACAATAGTAGTGAGACTGGCATACAGGGTTTCAGACTCTGACTAAAATAGTCCCAAATATGTCAAAAAAAATAAACATTTTTGACAATGGCTTATGATCTAGACACCACTGGCAACAGTTGGGAAAACCAGCAGAGAGCTGGCACACAGATATCCCTGGATTTGTCCCTGAAGTTCTGTGCACATTTCACTAATCGCAAAATGCAAAATTTTTAAAGATGTGTGGTTTCAAGAATTGATTACAGTTTTTCTGTAATCATGGTGAATAGCAGAAAGTCAACAGAGTTTGGGAGAAGTGGCCAAGCCCATTAACAGACATTAAATCAATTTAGCAGTGTGGGTGGCCCACAAATGGAGAAAAATTGGTTTGTCGCAGCCAAAGTCTGCCCCATGAGCCCTGAGTGTCAAAACACAAGGGACGTAATTAACAAGTTCTATGGAATGTTCAATAACTAAACAGCATAAAAACCTACTGCATGAGTGGTTTGCAGTGGCATGCACGGCCTAATCTTAAATCAGAAATTGTAAGTACAGCTGTAACTGAAATGAGAGAGAAAGTTTAAGCAAAACTTCCATTAGCCCTTCACTCTCCGGGGATGTCAACGCAACTACGGCAACAGTTTGCAGTGGCAAGAAGCAAACCACTTTAATAGGTCCATTTTATGAAATTGACAACACATTTGAGAAAATGGAAGAGGCATGATTTCTTGCTCTAGCTTGCACAGATGGCAGGGGTGCATTTCTAGAAGGTAATGGGAGATGATTTATCTGATAATGGCCCTTCGGAGAGCTCCAATCTGCTGCGGAGTGTGCAGCAGTACACCTGAGGCACCGAGCAGCCATGGTTATGCACCATGCCAGTGGCTCTGGACCATTTCCGTCCCTGCTGGGACTGTTCGGCTGTAATGACCTGTACACCCACAGGCTGCGGGTTCTGCTCTGACCACTGACAAGACAGATGGATCAGAAACAAATCTGGCCCAGCAAGAGGTTGCTATATAGCCAGATATCCTGCAGTATTTTAAAGTCTACCATTGACACTAGGGTAAACACACAGCATGCACTACCTATGGACAATATGATTGTGTGAGCTTTGTCATTTCTGATATTTATTTAAAAATTTGTTCAGTTGGGGTGGGCCTAAAGTCAAAAAAGAAAACCTTATTTTTAAAATGCAAAAAGATGTTTAGCATAACATTTTGTTATTAAAACATTTACAAAATTGCTTAACTACTTATTAATATCTGAAAACCCTTCATCTGCCAAATCAAAGTCATGTGGCACGATTCTGATTGAAAGTCAGTTTCAAATATGTCCCACATGACTTTTTCAGAGTCATTAAATTTAAACCTCTTGAAAATGGTGTAAAGATTTTCAAAACCAAATGAAAGAGAGAGAATCCATACTACACACCTTCATGATGCCAAGGGCCTTAAAATATTAATGCTTTCAAATAAAGGTCTGTGTCACAAGGAACATGCCATGCTCCAATTTCAAACAACATGTGAACAAATCGAGAATCAAATGTACTCGGCTGGTTCCATAATCCATCTGCAATAACAGAGAATTTACATGGATAAATGGTAGGAACTGCACTGACCATTATGAGCACCAGGAAACACAACGGATGGAGAGCTATGATTTAATAAATCAACGTCTGTTTAATTTTGAATGACTGAAGAAAGGGTAGGTCCTGAATCAGTGAGCAGACCAATATGCTTAACTCAAAAAAAAAAAAAAAAAAGATCATGACATGTCTTCAACATTGTGTCATACGCAGATTATACTGTTTGAGCATTCCACTAGCAACACCAAGGTCATATTTGATTCCCAGGGAAAGCAAGAACTGATGAAACATATAGCTTGAATGCAATCTCAAAGTCACTTTGGATAAAAGCATCTGCCAAATGCATAAAATGTAAAGCTCTAGGATTATGCAGGATCTTTCAATACTGTTGAGATTACTGTTCTATTACCAATATATTTATTATAAAAACGTAAAGAAACAAAAAATGTCATCAAAAACAAAAATGCTGTCATCACTCGTCATTCCAAACCCATAACCCTTTTGTTCATCTTCAAAATACAAATTAACATATCTTAAAAGAAACCAGAGAGATTACTTTAAAATATCTTCATTTCGATTAATGACAGAATTTAATTTTAAGTGAATTAAACAGCTTTAATGTCTATTTATTTGTCAATTTGAAATGTGATTTCATGAATGCTATTAATATTATTTATTGATAAGTTTATTGACATTTTAACCAAAAATTAAATAAAAGTTTAAATATGTTTATTCACTTGTCAATTTGAGAGTAAGTATTTTTTCTAAATTAATGCACTTATAATTAAATTAATTTTTATGTGGCTCTCAATATGTATTGAAAAAATAATCTAAATTGTCCTGCTGTGCACTGAAAGATCTGGTTGAAATAATTTGAGCATTGATATTTCAACGCTTGACCTGTCCACAACTGTAGCTCAACGTTTAACTCTAACTCATCTAATTCAACGTGCTGGAAAACGTTGAGACATGTGAAAGGGCCTTTATTCACTTGATGGCTTCCTTCAGCCATTCAACACAGGACTCAGCACACTATTATAACAATCACAATCAAGTTACTGATAGATCATGCTTTTGCAAATTCATTCGCGAAAAGAAACCGCAACAAAAGCCGTACACAAACAAAGACACTGAAACTCTCATCGAGATACTGACATCATAACAATACGAAGACATTCAGAGACAACATCTCTGACATTCACAGCTCTTTGGCACATCAAAAAGATCAATCCGAGCAAAATAAATCAAACAACTCATTTCACCGTCTGAGTACTTCAAATATAAATGCATTTGGCGACAGGACAATGCCTCAAATACACTCTCTCCAGCACTAGACAAAGACTAATGGATTGTGGCCAAACAAAGGGCTGCTTTAGTGTACGAGTCCATCTGTGGCACTCTATCTGTCAGCTGTGGATGAACTTCAAATGTAGTTCCCTCATAAAGAAACAATGGCTCAGTCTGTGAAGTCTGCAGTAGAACTGTAGCAAGTCATCAACAGATGCCATCACCACTATGCCCCTCGGTGACTGGAGTGCTTTTCTTTGTGTCAAGCCGTCAGATGCAGCTCTATCCACGGTTCGTTGTCACAGTGCACTTGACGCCAGGGCTCATTACGCAAAACTTGGGTTATTTTAACCTCAAGACTGGACAATACTCAAGCCTGGATGCATCTTAGACTGTTACACAACCTTGGTGCTAGAAACGCCTGCACTAAACATAAAATATTTACAGCATAATGTAATCCAAGATCGATTTGCTAGCATGGTGTGCACATACATAGTCCAACCCCAACTAATCTCAAATGGTTTATTTAAGCCTTTCAATGCCCTGCTGAACACCTAAAATAACAGGAATGAATCAATGTATTAATAAAAAAAAAAGGAAATACAAAAATAAATCAATAAAAGTTACATCTAAAAATGAGTTACTGTATTTTATTACTACATTTCACAATTTAAACATGACTTTAACAGCTTTAAATATGCATATTTATTTGTTATTTTAAATAGTGATTTATTAACTTATTTATCATTACATTTACACTTTTTTTTTGTTTCTTTACATTGTTAAATGTAAGATTTTAGATTTTTATTTATGCCACTGGAAAACCTACAAAAGGTAAAGTGCCAACAATCTTGTTCTCCATCCACTTATATCACTTTCATAAACTCAAAACGATGTCACTTCAGTAATAAATCCTTCTTGAATTTCTTTCAAAATGTATAAAACATGTCTATCCTGCATCTGTGTGAAAGCACAAGCCCGCATTCCTCATGCACATCCTTCATGTCTCCCACAGTCTCTGCATGCTGCTTTCCCGACTGCTCCATACATGCATAATGTGAGTGAAAATCAGCATGTTAGACCTCTGGGGTTTGCTGTAAACTAGAGCTCTCTATAATTCAGACAAAAAAAAGCTCACATGGAAAACTGCAGTGGCCTAATATTCTCAACATTGAATCTGATTACTATAAAAAAGGGTTAGGCTTTACAGTCTGAAGAAAATACATTTATATAAAAGTTAAAGTAGAAGATCAATTTCAGTAGATCCGTTATGGGAGCTTTTAGGAGTGACGGTCATGCTCTCATGTTGAATGTGACAGGTGAGCTAGCTTTACGTAACACAGGTGCAACACAGTCTGCATGTGAGTGGTGTGACTTTAAGACATTTTAAAAATGAGCCTGCCAATGCTGTTAAGGTGTTCTGAATGTTTTGTAAGCACACAGATATGTGTTTGCATACTGGTCTAAATCAAAACACAGACAGACAGACATATAGATAGATACTGTCAAAATTATGGTTCTTGCAAGTAAAAAATATGAATTAGCATTCCCAGAAGTTCCTGTGTGACATCACATCATATGATTGTATTGTATATAAATAATTTAGTTTCTTCTCATTTATGTTATCTTATTTTTGTTAAAGGCAAAAATCAGATTTTGGTAGGTCAAGTAAATTGGCAAATTCACTATATCGCTATGAAATATATGGTTATAAGTTATAAAACATAAATACACTAATATGCTACTCCATAATACCTATAACATTATCACTGTATTTTTACACTCCGTAACTGTAATTGCAAGTAATAGCATGGCATAAACTCAGACAATTAGAGGCGTCATGCATTTTTGGAAATACATATGGTGTGGTTTGAGTTTCATACCAATGTTTTGTTCAATTCTCTAACCATAAGTATGAGTAATGGTAACACATAATCCGCAGGATTCCATGACAGAAAGCATGACACTTTCAAATACACAAGACCTTAACTAGTGCTGTGCTATTGCATAAGACTCAGTGGCCAATTGAAAATCATAAACTGAAAGAATTTATCTGCAGTTCTTCAAGCTAAAAAAAAAAAAAAAAATGTCTGTAATTGCAGTTTATCAAATATAAAGTCATAAAAAGTACTTTTCACTAACATTTGATTAAATGTTAGTTACCCTAGGCTTATGTAACACGTCACAACAAATTTTTAGTTACACATACAATGACTCATGGCATTTGGACACTTGGACAAAAACAAATGGCAGTCATTACATAATAACAAGATATGAAAACATTTGCCATTTATTTATATAAATGGTGCAGACATAATTGGCAAGTAATGTTTCACGTTATAAAGCCACTTGAGCTAATTTTTTATTTTGTTTTGTTTTTTAGGCTTGCAGCCTGCTGAACACCTAAAGTAACAAAGGAATTAATTTATTCTACCTGATCTCATGATGAAAACATACCTGTGGGAAATTTTTCAAAAGATGCAAAATACGTACCAATAAGTACATATCACTGCAGTTTCCAACAGAAATGAACACAACAGGCAGTAAAACATCGAGCACTTGTAGTTGTTTTCGTACACAGTTATGATTACAGCTACATATGTTTTGCTTTCCGGATGTAACAAGCTTGCTTGGTAGCTCAGCTGGGACAAAATTGGTATTAGGATGCGGAATCCTTGGGTATGAATCCTGGGAAAAACATGAGTTATGATGAAAATCTTGAAATAAGCTAAAACGGCATGCTTGCGATTGCGTTTTTACATCACATTCACTTTTGTTTATACTGTTGGGTAGGTTTAGGTGTAGTGCAGATGGTACGTTATTTTAAAATCTTGTGAAAAAGTTCCCACAGGTATATTTTCGTCATGAGATCAGGTTGAATTTATTAATTAAAAAAGTAAATACAAACAATAAATAAATAAGAATAAATAAAAGATGCATTTAAAAATAAGTTATATTTTTGCTACTTTTAACAATTTAAACATGACTTAAACCACTTTATGTATGTTTGTCAATTTAAATAGTTAAGTATTTACTATTCAATTTAACTACTTTTTTAAATGCTAATAAACTAAATAGTTTAAATATTCTTATTTGTAATAAATGATTAATTAATGTACATTGCATGTGTGCAAATGGCAGTCACTCTATTAAATAACATATGAAAGCATTTAAACATTTATTTTGAAGAAATTATAGCAGAGGCATAAAAAAAATGATACACTCTAAAAAAAAAAAAAAAAAAATGCTGGGTTAAATATGGACAGAACCAGCAACTGGGTTGTTTTGACCCAGAAGTTGGGTTAAATGTTTAACCCAACCTTCTGGATAGTAACCAAACCGCTGGGTCAAAACAACCTAATTGCTGGTTCTGTCCATATTTTACCCAGCGCTGGGTTGTACTTAACCCAGCATTTTTTAGAGTGTAGCAAAGCCATTTTAGAGCTAAATAAAGTTTTTTTTGTTTTTTTCCTGAATATAAAACACACACCAAAGCCATTCAGTGGTCTAATAACATCCTGTGACAGCTGACCTAAACCCATGGGGACCAAAACAATGAGGACTATTTAAGTTTCAGGGCAGGTCCTGAGGGTTTTTGTATGTTTGTGGCATCTGTGTGCTGTAACTGATTCTCCAGCAAGAACTGAAAGATATAGATTCGTAGCACATCCTTGTTTGAGGGCAGTAGGTTCATGAGGAAAAGAAACACTTTGCCTTCATTTGTCCCATCACCCCCAACCACTGTGTGCATTCCTTCTGTGCTTACACAAAATAAAGAGTCCTACTGAAACAAAGGTCAGACAGCTACTGAAAAGACTCACTGTCTGAGAAGAAAGGTGTGTGTTACTCAACAAGGAAGTTGTGTGAAAAAACATGCACACACAAAACCTATGAAGCGCCTAATCACTGCACAGACACCTGCGACAACAGAGAATACCAACTGGGGAAGGCCAGTCAGTTTTATTTTTAGACATTAATAATGTTCTCGACTCACGCAACTAGACACCAGCTGATGTTGCTTGATATTAACCGAGTCCTCAGAGTTCAGAAAAAACAGATGAACCAAAACATTTCATCTGAAAAGCACCATCAGGGAAACCAATCTTGATGTGAGCAATGAAGGGAACAACTGGCATCAAAAGAACACTGCTCTGCTGCTTTAAAGTTTAAACCACCATCGTACATTTATCTAGTTGGCTAATACATTGTATATGAGGTTGCTGAAATAGCAAAAAAACTATTTGATATTATTTAATCACTCAGAACAAGTTTAAAATGACAAATTACAAATGACATTATTTTTCAAATAAAGTATGTCCATAAATGTAGATGTCAGTTTATGATTAAATTTAGCTAACTAGTGTGCCAGATTAAAACAGTTCCAAACCTGTATGAGTTCATTTTGTCTACTGAACACAAAAGAAGATATTTTGATTAATGTTTGTAACCAAACATTAATGTTGGCTGCTATTACTTTAAGAGCTACCACTACCACTACTGAACGTGACGCGAATCTGGAACGCATACTTGCAATTGAAGAGCATGCGCTATGAGCACAGTATAAAGGCTGACATGACAGCAAAATTAATTTTAACATCTCATCTGACCGCAGTTCACTGTTGTTTAACTGAAGCTGTCTCGTCACCTGTACCGTTTCCACGCTCGTTTGACTCGAGCCTGTCGCTGAGGCGGAAGTGGAGTGCGCGTCTGAAAAGTCTCCTGTTTGATGTGCTAGTAAAGATGTTCTGCATCTAAATAAACGCAATTCTTGTTAAGAAAAAAAAAAACAAAAAAAAAAACGAGACATATTTTTAACGCTGTTAAACTGTAAAAATTAATCACCTGCAATAACGTGCTAATTTTGACAGTGCTAATTAAACTAATAAATAATTATGTATTGATATATGCATTTTTATTTTATTGGTTAATTATTATTTTAATCATTCATTTATTTACTTTTTTTAAATTTTATATATATATATATATATATATATATATATATATATATATATATATATATATATATATGTGTGTGTGTGTGTGTGTGTGTGTGTGTGTGTGTGTGTGTATATACACACACACACACACACACAGGTGCATCTCAAATTAGAATGTCGTGGAAAAGTTAATTTCAGTAATTCAACAAATTGTGAAACTCGTGTATTAAATTCAATGCACACAGACTGAAGTAGTTTAAGTCTTTGGTTATTTTAACTGTGATGATTTTGGCTCATATTTAACAAAAACCCACAATTTCACAATTTGAGTTAAATTGCTGAAATAAATGAACTTTTCCACGACATTCTAATTTAGTGAGATGCACCTGTATATGGCGACGGGGCTAGTGAAAATATTGTCTGGGCAAGTACAAATCTGGGCCTGGCTGAAAAAAAAAATCTTGTTGAGCCCTGAAAGAGTGGGACACATCAGTGAACCTGCACCTGGAGCCTTTTTCCTCTGTCCTGGTGTCAGGTCTGATGGGTGATCTGAACGGGGTGCACATGTCTCTGGAAAACCTCAAGAGTGCCGGACACACCTGGTTCAACAGCAGCAGCAGGTGTTACCATAGCAACCAGCGGCCTGGATTAATGGCCCTCCAGGTGGACTTCACATTGTACACCTGTCTCAGGCAAAACCAGGAAAAGAAGGGACGCCACTCTAAACATAGTTCCTCCATTTCCTTTAATAGCCTGTACCATCCATCTCTCACATTTGTGTTCTGCACCCTCTCTCTTTCTCTGTAATCCAGAACTTCAGCGTTGCACAGCACAGAAGAAAGAGACATGGGAGGAGACGAGGAGGAGGGTAGAAGATACACCTCACTGCCGTCCCCTCGTTGTGGTGCCAGTGCAGCAGAAGTGACGGGACTCGCGTAAGCGTGCAGGCAGCATATGTGCCTTGCTGGTGCTTTAATTAGTGATTGGGGATTAGTCACTTGGCAACTTTCTCTGGTGAGCTCACCGCACCGGTTCTCCTCTCCAGTATCCAGCTTCAGAGCGGCCCATAAAGGAGCAGCGACAGAAAGTATGCATCATTTCCTCTTCTAACACACATGCAAAAAGAGTCCTTCACTGTTAACTAGCCTATCCCAATGCTACCGCACCACACAAAAAGACACAACAGGCTCGTAAGAGCTGACATTAGTCTGTGGTAAGAGTTGGTTAGAGCAGGAGTCTTTCTCTCTTTCTATATCTCTATATATACACCACCTTTCAAAAAGTTTGAAGTTACTTATGTGCAACAAGGCTGCATTCATTTGATCAA
Organism: Spinibarbus caldwelli; assembly: GCA_039654775.1. NCBI lineage: Eukaryota > Metazoa > Chordata > Actinopteri > Cypriniformes > Cyprinidae > Spinibarbus > Spinibarbus caldwelli. Next base: position 10,145,648 of record CM077227.1, on the reverse strand, counting down.
AAAAAACAACAACAAAAAAAACAGTAAAACTGTAATATTGGGAAATATTACAATTTCAAACATCTTTTAAATATACATTGTGACAATTGCCCTTTCTTTAAATAAATTCAATTATAATTACATTTTTTAGGGATAAAAATCTACCTCAGCTTATGCTCTAAACTATAGGGAGCCAAACATGTAAAATGCACATAATGCAGTTTTTAAATTAACTTCTAAATTATAAAATTTCTATTTACTGTTGAAAAATATTCATTTACACCGTGGCTGTCATAACAGATTTATTTAAACATACATTAAATAATTACGATATCACTAACAGGCAAAGTAAAATATAATGAGTATGTAGTCTAATACTTCACGAAATGCTGTTCTCTAGACTTAATTTCTCTAGCGAACTAACAAGCTGTGGACACTGATGACTTGTCTAAGGTAAATGAAATGGTACGTGACATTTTGTTTACAAGCTGTTTTATTTACATCTTTCCATGGTTGAAACACTGATTTAGCAATTACGTGAAGGAAGGGTGCTGGCGTTTGAATCAAGTCATTTATACAGTGATCTGTCACGCCACATCAAAGAGTGTCTTAATTTGAAAGATGAGACTTTGTTTCTTATCAAAATAGCAATATATAAAACTGGAAGTTTCCAATGAAGTCCCATTCGTGCAGTGGTTAAAACAATGCTGTATTTGTTTGGTACAGATGTGTACCAAACCGAAAGACCCAAACCCAAAATTTTCAGTACAAATATGTGTACCGTTACACCCTTAGTATTCAGTGTCACATGATTCTTTAGAAATCATTCAATATACTGTTTTGGTGCTCAGGAAGAATTTCTTATTATTATCAATGTTGAAAACAGTCGAGTTGCTTAATATTTTTGTGGAAACGGTGATACATTGCTTTATGATTCTTTGATGAATAGAAAGTTCAAAATAATAGCATTTAATTGAAATGGGAAATATTTTGCAACTACGTAAATGTCTTTACTGTCACTTTTGATCAATTTATTGCATCTTTGCTGAAAAAAAAGGAATATATCTTACTGACCAGGGTTTTCAGACAAGTTTGTGGCAAATCATTAATTTTTCTGAAAATTTTTGAGTGACACTATGCTTCAGTCAGTCATACCTTTAGCAGCCAAGGCCAAAGAAAGTTTCATTCCATTGGTTATGGATGTCTTGATACAATTGATTAGCTTATAATAATAGCAGCAAATTTGTCATGCTCTAGATATCAATTTCAATACTACACCAAAAACATATACACTACTAAACACACTTGTTTATTTAAATAGTTGAATATTAATATAAACAAATTAAACCAATTGCACACATAGCCTTAAAGCATTACTCAAGTAAACAATGTTCCAAGGTTTTCTAAATCATTATTTGAGCAAACAGTCAGTAATGAAGAACTAAATTAAAAGCAGTGAGTGGTTATCTTTTCTTCTGGCCAATATTGTTGCTTTATTAATATTAATGACATAATAGAGAGTGGCAGGCAGGTCTATTAGCCTAATGCACTGCCAAGGCATAATGCAACGATTTGTTTTGACTGTTCACATCAATACCGCACCAGCATACCATAAGCTATGCACAGTCTTCATGTAGCGCGTGCCGATTGTTCAAATACAGTCACCTGTCATTCAGACAGCAGTTCAAGTGTCAATACTTTGAACTACCTACACTGTAGCAAGACTGATATTGATACGTTAAAAAAATGTATTGACAAAGCACTGGCATTTTTTACCCACCCAAGTAGTAAAAATAAAATATTATTGTATTAACATACTTTGTCAAGATGGTTGTATTGCAAAGACATTACAATACAAGCTATACAAACTACTTAGGTAAATCATTTACATGTACATTAGATTTACATTTATCTTACTAAAGATATTGTGGCAGAAGGTGAGAGTGAAAATTAGTTTAATTTATGTTAAATTTCACTAAATATTGCATTTTATTAAACATAATTCTTTAAAAATGATGCAATAACTACAGCATACGTGCCATTTCATGATGCTCTGATGAAAGTTAACTTTAGATAAAGTCATTTTTAGCAGGCGTGAGACGCTCTATGAGGTGAACCTGAGCTGTCGACTTGAGCTGAGGGACTCTGCTGGAAGTGTGGAAGAAAGCTGAGAACATTCACACACAAGCTGCACTTCAGCCATCAGTCTTTAGGTATGTGTGTGTGTTTCCCGCAGATTTGCGTGTACACGTTTGCCTTTGGTGATGGTTTCTGATGACTGAATGGACAGGGTTCTAGATAGATGCAGCTGTAAAAGAAACATCACACTTGAGACCACTACAAGGTGTTCAGATGTGACTTGTCTGAACGTGCAAAATGGAGACATTTTTCTAGTCTAGAAGAATAAACGCTGGTACACCATTTTTTAAATGCTTTGCAGGAATTTGCAGTTTGGGAGGAAAAAATAAAATAAAAATCTAGTCAGTATTGTTTTGTTGATAAAGTTTGAATTTCAAGGCAGAACAATACAGGAATGTAACGTTTAAAACAAACCAAAAGTCTTACAACTCTACTGTCATGGAGCCAATAAACCAACCAACCACGGTCAAGACTGAATTTACAGACATCAGTGTTCATGGTCCTGGAATTCAGCTTGAGTTTCCAGTGTTTAGATTATCATACAACAAATCGAACCAAAGTCAGCACTACAGAGCTTAAAGAAAAAACGGAAAATTTTAACTTCGCTATAAATAATAAATATTTAATATTACAAGGACATAATGTTGATGCAAAGAAGCCATTATTTTGCCATCACTTAATAAAGACACTATGTAATTAACAACATCCAAGGACACAATTTTCCATGTGCTGCTTGTTACACATCAGCGATCTCATTTGATTTAAACTAGGGCTAATATTTAAGACTGAAGCTCTGATTTGTTTGTCAGAGGCAGGTATGTCACCCTGCATAAAAGCCTTGTGATTACATGAACTCATATAAAAATAAATGCATGCTAGTCTAATAATCTCATAGTCTGTCTCTGAGGCTGCTGATTTAAAAACTAGCTAAACACAGAAAGTGCCAGACAAATATTAAAGTCTATTTTTAGCATCAATCCAGGAAAGGCCTGTTCACACAGCTGTACAGACAAACAACATGAAATTTGCTAACAATTTTGCACACAATGCATATGGTGTTGAATTCATAAACATTTTAGAGGGTATTAATTAAAACAGCCTCTGAATTAAAATCAATCAATCAATCATAAGCATTTAATTTAGAAAATAAAATAAACATGAATTGGATTAGTGTCTACATTTCAATAAATTCCCATAACTGAAATTCGTAATTTTAAAATGTATACAGGTTTTCAATGACCGTGGGAAATGTTTTCAAATCCTGTTGCGCATGGTTTCCCTGACAAAAGACTTGTTCAGGTGTAAATATGTTAACTTAGGCTTGACTCTAACTAAGTGAAGAGTTCAGAAGTGACATCTGAAGGAAACCAACAAGAACAAACATGTCAAGGTATGATTCAACATTTTCATCAGTCTTTTTAATCAGATATCATCAAGCATCATGCTATCAATCAACTAACTGAAGTGGAAAAGTCAAATTCCTTTCAGTGTTGCCATCGTTTCAAATGACAGAAACTTTCACAAGCCTGTTTTTCTTATTAGTGTAAAAGCTCATTCATTTTTATTAGAGTAGATGGCTTACAAATTCAATGCCAAGGTAAAAATGTAATAAAAATAAATTAAGGAGGAATCAGGATAGTCAAGCATCTGACTAGTTGCAGTCTGATTCAAGGACAAATGAGAGAAATACAGGTGTGTAAAAGGGTGTTCCAATAAATATACCTATCCATAAACCATTTAAGATACATTACAAGATTACAAATACAGCTGCTGCCATATTGTACAATGTTAAGCTCTACTGAAATGTATTAAGTTGGGCCCCTTTCTAGATTCTCCAAATAAACCCTGGAAATGATTTAATTATGCTGAAAATGAATCCCACTGCTCATCACTTTTATGAAGATGGAGAGGCCAAGGTTAGGACATCTTGGCATGTGTTTCCATTACTGCAGAAAACTCTGCATCCATTAAGCCTGGGCATGTTCCATATTTCACTTTCTAAAAGTGATTGCAAAATGAGCAATTCGATACTGAAGGTCAATGCCAGGCATAAGTATTTTGTCAATGCTAGTACAACAATTAGCGAAGTTCAACTTGAATTTACGAACAGCATAAACACAACGTCCATATCATATACAGTAGCATATATATTTTCTTGTAATCTTGTTACAAATACAGCTCAACGAGTTTATGCAGAGCAGTAGGTGCTACACACAACCACAATACACAGGTGCATCTCAATAAATTAGAATGTCGTGGAAAAGTTCATTTATTTCAGTAATTCAACTCAAATTGTGAAACTCGGGTATTAAATAAATTCAATGCACACAGACTGAAGTAGTTTAAGTCTTTGTTTAAGTCTCATCAAATTAGAATATGGTGACATGCCAATCAGCTAATAAACTCAAAACACCTGCAAAGGTTTCCTGAGCCTTCAAAATGGTCTCTCAATTTGGTTCACTAGGCTACACAATCATGGGGAAGACTGCTGATCTGACAGTTGTCCTGAAGACAATCATTGACACCCTTCACAAGGAGGGTAAGCCACAAATATTCATTGCCAAAGAAGCTGGCTGTTCACAGAGTGCTGTATCCAAGCATGTTAACAGAAAGTTGAGTGGAAGGAAAAAGTGTGGAAGAAAAAGATGCACAACCAACCGAGAGAACCGCAGCCTTATGAGGATTTTCAAGCAAAATCGATTCAAGAATTTGGGTGAACTTCACAAGGAATGGACTGAGGCTGGGGTCAAGGCATTAAGAGCCACCACACACAGACGTGTCAAGGAATTTAGCTACATTTGTCGTATTCTTCTTGTTAAGCCACTCCTGAACCACAGACAACGTCAGAGGCGTCTTACCTGGGCTAAGGAGAAGAAGAACTGGACTGTGGCTCAGTGGTCCAAAGTCCTCTTTTCAGATGAGAGCAAGTTTTGTATTTCATTTGGAAACCAAGGTCCTAGAGTCTGGAGGAAGGGTGGAGAAGCTCATAGCCCAAGTTGCTTGAAGTCCAGTGTTATGTTTCCACAGTCTGTGATGATTTGGGGTGCAATGTCATCTGCTGGTGTTGGTCCATTGTGTTTTTTGAAAACCAAAGTCACTGCACCTGTTTACCAAGAAATTTTGGAGCACTTCATGCTTCCTTCTGCTGACCAGCTTTTTAAAGATGCTGATTTCATTTCCAGCAGGATTTGGCACCTGCCTACACTGCCAAAACCACCAAAAGTTGGTTAAATGACCATGGTGTTGGTGTACTTGACTGGCCAGCAAACTCACCAGACCTGAACCCCATAGAGAATCTATGGGGTATTGTCAAGAGGAAAATGAGCAACAAGAGACCAAAAAATGCAGATGAGCTGAAGGCCACTGTCAAAGAAACCTGGACTTCCATACCACCTCAGCAGTGCCACAAACTGATCACCTCCATCCCACGCCGAATTGAGGCCGTAATTAAAGCAAAAGAAGCCCCTACCAAGTATTGAGTACGTATACAGTAAATTAACATACTTTCCAGAAGGCCAACAATTCAACTAAAAAATTTTATTGATCTTATGAAGTATTCTAATTTGTTGAGATAGTGAATTGGTGGGTTTTTGTTAAATGTGAGCCAAAATCATCACAATTAAAACAACCAAAGACTTAAACTACTTCAGTCTGTGTGCACTGAATTTATTACACGAGAATAGACAATTGCAATTCAAGTAAACTGAACAATATTGGCTTAGCACAGGGATAAACCCATCAGATATTAAACTATCCCTCTCCTGGTGCATTTATCCACATTGCCACAAATATAGGGCCTGAAAAAGTCCAAAATACACCTGTCTGCACAGCCTGTCTCTGTTTTACAGAGATGCATCTTTCCAGAAGCACAAAGAGGTATTAAAAAGGTTTCCCAGCCAAACACAGGACAAATTATTATTGATTAGGAAGCGAAACCAGAAATCACCTCAGCAGGGAACCCACCGGCATCAGAGCACAATGTCTATTTGATCACACTGACAGTGTCAATAAAGAGTGTTTAATCAGGGCTCCAGCAGGGAAGCTCAGCTCAAACAAAGAGCGGATTAACTGTCCCACCACCTGCCTGTATAAGGACTGGAAACACAATTAACCAAAGACGATGCCTCAACAACTGCAGTGTTGTGACAGATAGTTACCATACAAATGTGTACAGAGATACAGTACCAATACGGTTTAACTATGCTATCTGTGCTAGTGTGCTGGGATAACTATGCACCACGCATGTTTAAATTAAAGCTTTTCAGCACAAACAACTCTCTTCCATGGATGTTAGGGTTTTATTAATTTATTTTTTTATGTATGTATGTATGTTTGTATTTATTTATTTAGGGATACACTGATATTAGATTTGTGGCCAACAAAGATAAGCTGATACTTATTTTTTGTTATGACAGATGTCCTAAAATTCTATATTTTGCCAAATACATTAAAAATAAAACATTAAAAATTACTGTTTTAAATGCTACAAGGTTAGGTACCCCAACAATAAATGGAAATTCATTTTGAAATTTGCTAAATTTAATGTAGCCATTTTTATATCAGCAAAATTATTATTCATTACTTTTTTTTTTTTTTTTTGTAAATCAAAGTAAATGAATGTTGAAGATATTCTACCTTTAAAAATAGGATCATTAAGCATGTGAAATTAGGAAAATTTTGGTATTAAAAAGTCGTGTATCTTATATTAAATATCTTATATATAGCTAAATATTGGCTATAAATTATTTAATTTTTACCATTATACAACCCTCTACAGACACCTTGGCAATTGAATCGCCATTGGCTAGTAAATTTTTTAGTTTACTCACCAGACTGACGTATATTTTATATTTAATATTTTATTTTACAAACATATATATTTTTATAAAATGGCACAGCAGAGCTTTTTAAATATCTGAAAGTACACTCTTAACATCAGTCAGTCAAGCATTATAATATGATATTATGATAATCAAGTATCATTTAATAATAGAACTTTAGAAATTAGAATTAAAACTTGGTAACTATATATGAATGCATATTAGTCATTTTAACTAAACTTAGGATTGGTGGTGGTGCTTTTTTGGTCATTCAGTGTTTCTGTAAAAAAAAAAAATAATAAAGGGAAAAAACTAACAATAATACTAATAGGATAAGAATCCTACGAATTCTACTAATAAGAACAATATAAAACGCACTAAGGATTAACGAGCTGCTGGATTCATGAATATTAATTAGGTTGTGTGCATTCGCTCGAAATGATTTACTGAAATCAGAACAGAGACGATAATAGGTGAGCGGCAGCCAATGAGATTTGCGCATTAGCTCTGCCTACTACCGGAGAAACCGGCAGTTCTTACAAGCTGAATAATTCCAAAGGAACTCTGTTATTTTGACAGGAAAATACAACAAAGAATATCATTTAGGCTACATGTAGCGCGTCGATTCTGCATGTTATGTAAGACTCTCTCACTCTCTCTCTCTCTCAGCATGTGTGTGAGACAAAGCGACGACGAGTCCTGCGCCTTCACACTAGAGTTTACAGTACGTCAAATACAGGTGCGCTGTGCATCCATTGAGTTGAACTGAAAAATAGCACAGACAGAGAATAAAACTCTGAAGCGCTCAGTCAGTGTTCGGCGAATGAAAATATATCTGTCCTAAACTTATACTTGGCCTCCAACTCACACACTGGCGAGTAAAATCTAAGAATTTATTAGCCAGTGGCTAATATCCGACATCATTTAGTCGCCAGAGTGAAGATTTAGTCGCATATGCGAGTGATTTACTCGCAATGTAGAGGGTTGTTATAGCATTTTATTGTCAAAAGTGGTTGTGTACAGTTGTAATCATGATTCATTAAATGAGGCGGCGTTATTTGCATATTTCATGTCAACTGCTAAATCAATGACATCAGCAGGCACAAATCATTTTTGGTCATTTTGCAGTTGATTTGCAATTTTGCAGTTTGAAAGATGCTTTGGACTCTCTACTTTGTCACCATGCACTGGCCAGTCGATGGACTGGAACTTTATATGCCCAGACATGCCTAACGCCTCTACTACCACTTAGCTTTGGAAAGGTTAGATCCCAGCCTGCATCAACTTGCACGCTGTGTTCATTATCTTAGGGAGCTAACATGGCAATGATGAAAGGAACCCGCCAACGCACTTCAGGAATCTATGGCCTAATGATTCAGAACTTGAAGCTCAAACGACAGTTCCTCTTAATAACTGACAAGAAGAACCACATTTGGAGTATCTAGGGTTAAGGGGTTTGTTCTGACATGTTTTCTGATAAAGAGGTTAAGCTGTGTTTTTGGCAGGAGAATGGTGATGCCTTACAGTGACAGATAATTTAATAAATCAATAAACTATGCTGCTGTTAAACCACTGATCAGTCCTGCTCACACTGGGACAGTTTACCATATGGCAATTGCATGTATCAGGGTTCGCAAAAATCGCTAGCCTGACATTTCAGGGCTATTGTATCTTCCAGTCAGGCTACCAAAATGTATCACCACAAATATATCTTGAATAGTGATATAAAATTCCTTCCTTGATTCAAGCTTTCCGCTTGTAGGAGTGAAATGGATTGTAGTTTATCATTTGCACGTTTTGCCAATTTAAATATTCAAGCATTTTAAACCACTGAAGCGCATGAAGAGGTGAAAGAGAATTCAACTCAGTACTCATGCACTGTTTTCTGCGTGCCTTATTTTATTTGTAACTTTGCTCTATTTTATCTATGCTTGAAATTTGTTTATCTGTTCTTATTTTATTACTGATGGTTCACTTGTCTTTACAAATGTCTGACCTTCGTTAGTTATGCTACCAGTTTTTGCTGTGGTATTGAAGTACTTAAAGTGTTCTTTAAATAATAAATAACTTTTTGTTTTTGCTCATCCAAAAAATGACCCAATCTGTAACTCAAAATCTGTAATACGATCCGAAATAAGTTACATGATCCATTGCACCTCTACACTCTTGACTTGTAATTTGAAGGAAAAATGCAATCACAGAAGTTTTTGATCATGCCGATTTGTCCGCAGTGAAGTACAGCTAATGTCTCTTTTATTCGGGCTAGTTAAATTAATTTCGGGCTACCAAAATCTGAAGAATTCCTGCCCAAAGGGCTACCAGGGATTTTGAAATTTTGCAAGCCCTGTGTATGTTAGAAACACTAGCACTTTTCACCGCCATTTTTCACACCAACACGAATGTTCAGCACAAAAATTTGGCCCGTTTCTTGCATGTGGTGGATGACATGACAGTAAGTGTCACTTAAAGAAAAACATGTGAACAAATGCGCAAATCATATTGTTTGGCTTGTATGTTTTTTTTACAGTGTGATGAAAAAACAAAAAAATAAATAAATAAAAAGAATTTAGACAATGTAACCAGTGTGAGATCTTGCATAAATGTATTCTTATTGGTTCTTCATTAGATGTCAGTCTATAATCAAAAATTTGCCAGAACTTTGTAAGTCTAAACCAAAATTTGCCAGACTCAACATTAATGATTATTTTTTTTTTTCCTGTTTGCCAGGTGAGGTCAAATTTCCACTTGCCTTAGTTTGCCGACAATTTTACTGGCTCCAACACAAAACAAAATATAATTTTATCAATATAAGTTATATTTACAGTTATATATATAGTTAAAATTATATTACATTTAGGGTAAATAAATTCAAGGTTTTCTATATTTTATTTCAGTTCATGTTTATTTTATGCAACGTTTATTAAATCCATTTTTATGGTTTTAGATTTGGTTAATGATAATAACTCTTACTTTTAGTATGGAGGCAAAAACCGACCGTCGGTTGTTTCCTCAACCGACCATGAACGTTGTGGCAAACAACCTCCTTAACACATGATAAAATAACTGTAATTCTAAAACAGTTTTTTGAGACACTACAATAATAATAATAATAAGGAAATAAAATGTTCTTGGATAAATGCCATAGGCATTTATTTGTTTTAAACTTTGGAGTCAGAATTACTGAGAAGAGTTACTTATCCAGAGTTACAAACACACTTACCCACAGCAGGTGCATCATACTCATCTCCCAGCAGGATCTCAGGGGCAGAATAAGCCAGCGAGCCACAGCTGGTGGTCAGCTTCTTTCCCGGCTGAAACTTATTACTGAAGCCAAAGTCGGTGAGCTTGACCAGGCCCTGTTTCTCAAAGAACACCACATTCTCCGGCTTCAGGTCACGGTGAACCACATGCAACCGGTGACAGTATGAAATGGCGTGCACGATCTGGGCGAAATATTTCTTGGCCAGCTCCTCATTCAGTCCCTCCTCATGCTTCATGATGTAATCAAACATGTCACCACCATCGCCGAGCTCCAAGATCAGGTAGAGCTTGGTCTGCGTGTCGATGACCTCGTAGAGCCGAACGATGTTGGGGTGCTGGACCAGTTTCATACAGCGGACCTCCTGGAACAGGTGACCGGTTGCGACCGTGTCGAGCTTGGTCTTGTCAATTACCTTGACTGCCACTTTTTCACCGGTGAAGACATGACGCGCTAGTTTGACCACGGCGAAATGGCCACGGCCGAGCGTCTTGTCCAGGTCATATAGTCCAGCGATCTTTCCGTCATACCCGCGCTTGATTCCCGCCATGATTGCTGGTCCTCCGGTGGGTTGGAGGGGGGAGTGGCCCCTGGGGGAGGGGTGGGGCTTAAACCGGAGGAAAAATCCAGCTCACTTCAGCACATTGGCTGGTAACTGCAATCCCATGATGGCAGGTTCCTGGTAATCAGAGATACACAAGTACAAAAATTAGTTAGAAGAATGCAAACAGTCATAAATTGATAACAGCCACAATTATTGTTTTATAATGTTTGTAATCTTGCATGTTGATGTCACATTGAGGACCTTAAAGCTCTGTGTGGCCCAATGGTTTGACCAGTGCCATTATAAAATTGGGCTACCAAAATATCTCAAGGTTCTACCACTCTTTTTCCATCCTTAAATATTGTGAATACAGTTCACAATACAGTTGAAGAATACAGTTTTTTTTTTTTTTTTTTTTAAAGCAACTGGGTGTAAAAAGACAACTTTGAAAGGCTTTTACTTTTCAATTTAATAATTTTCTTAAATAATATGTTGTGTAAAGAATGTAAAATCAACTAGTCATGCTTGTTATACTGTTTAAAGGCCAAATAGTTTGAACAATCAGAATCAAGCATTGCAGAGAGCAATGTAGTAACCATTGTTTTTTACTCTAGTTTAAGAGTTAATTTTAACTCTTTATTCTAGTTGCAATAATAAATTATTCACGTTTATATACCCCAATAGCAGATTTAACTGAAAATCAGAGTACTCCCATTATGCCAAGCCATAGAGAGGCTCCACTGCCACATGGACCATCATAGATTTGTATTGATTTCCTCTCGTTAGTGAAAAAATAAAAGCCACAAGTCTGGCAAGTAAGCTGGTGCTCCAGAAGAGAGGCTGCCTCCTAAAAGGCCTGATTCAATTTTAGTGGCATTAACCTCAGGCCAGTGCTGGAGATGACTGCCATGAGAGCTGCCATGACTTTCACATGTTCGTACCATTTTATTTATTCTCCATACCTCCAAAAATCACGACACACATCAGAAAGAGATGAAGTACAAAATGAACGAGGTTGCTAAAACACATGAACAAAATTATTATTATACAGCACTGCTTATTATTTTTATATAATATTCTGGATATGTCTTTTCACCCCTAGTGTCAGACTTATAATTGCTTTGACTGACATTCTTAACCAATATTCACTGTTTTCTATTTAATCAGTCATGCATTCTTTAGTATTTGGTGTACCAATAAATTCCATCTGGTTACCAACCAAAAAAGCACCAAACACTACAACAGGAAACAGTGTTCCTATAGTCAAATTAAGTTAAAATTTTAATGTGTTGTTTGCATACATTATTACATTTCTTGCATAACAGCTATTCATGCTTAAGTGAGAGGTGTTACTAAAAAGCTTGACATGTAGCATTTAATGAAATTGTAATGCTTATAGTGTGTTGTGAACGTAAACAAGAAAATTCTTGGGCTGTATGCAACTTTTGCAACTAAATAGATTAAACAATTTTCTTTTTATTAAATATGCATAAAGCATTATTACTGTATTTACAGCATATATGCTGCTTCTTATACTTTGGGTTAAGTATCTGAATGAACTCTTAACTTTAGGAATTAAATGTATAGTTCTCCCAAAAATGAAAATTCTATCATTTACTCACCAAGGTGATTAAACTATGACAGAATTTATATTTCTGGGTAAACTATACAATTAATTCTTAAATTTAAGGGTTCATTCAGATCCCTAACCCTAAGTATGAGTAGAAGCAGCAGGCTTGCCTTAGCAAAACCATTAATTAGCCTGCAAGGTCCATTAATTTTCCATAGTGCTTTCATAGTACACGAATAATAGCTTGGTTCATTAACAATGAACACTACAGGCCACTACACCAGCTTTTGTTCAGCTAAAAGAAATGTCCTTCTCTTTTCATAAAACAGAGCTTGTTGTGGTTTAAGAGGAGCAATGGTTCAAGGATTTGTAGCATTGTTTGGCCCCCTGCACTAGTGATTATGTTGTCATCATAAACAGCTGACTATTACTGATATTACTAGCAAAGCCCACACTGAAGTGTTGAGAATTTCTAAGGATAATATCAGTATGCATTTATAAAATCTGGATGTCTTGCAAACAAGGGGGCCCAAACCCTGTTGTACATACGCAAAGGGGGGGATTAACACAAACAGCATTTCAGATTTCAGTTTGCCTGTTGAGCAGCCTGCAGCAAAGCCTAAATAAATCATATCCCATAGTAATGCCTAATACTGGCCGGCCACCAATTACCACGCAGTCGTAATGGATTCAAATGACCCCAGCTGCACAGTCAAACCCTACCTTAAATGTTTCATGCCAAAACACTGAAATCAGAATACATTTACAGTCCTTTCACAATTACACAGCTCCACCTTTTTGGAAAATTCTTGACAAAGGATATCAGCCAACAATCTGCCAGTGAATGACTGTTCATTGCCAGGAATGTACTGTAACTGTTGTGTAATATTGCAGTCTCTCTCATTACACAGGTGAGAACAGCAGAGTTAACTCTGCAAAGCCTGACATGTGAAATAATGGTCAGAAATGTATTATTTCATTTTAATGGATCAATTTATTGAACATTTACACACACACACAAAATGGCAAAGATATGCAATTTTGTGCAGATGTTGTCATTTGTATTGCCAAAAAGTAAGATTCTGTTAGCAAGTTGCAATTTAAATCAATGAGATTTTTATAACAGTACAGCGGGCTACTTAAAAAAAAAAATTAAGATGTCATTCTATATCTCCCAATAATATCTTATTAAGCTGATGTTTAAATGCTTATGACCAAAGCTTAATTGTGAGGAGCAAAACATTACATTACAATGATTATTGAGAGATATATGAATAAATAAACCTGTTGTATCACATTTGATACGTTTTTCTAAAAATTAAGTATGGATAATCAATCAAACCTAAGTTGTTTCAGTTCAGTAAATGTTCATCTTTAAGATATTACTAACAATATAAAAGTTCTTACGCTTACTTTATAAAAAACATTAAAGACTTCAGAGCAAAAAGAAGATGGACATATTTAGAAATATGCTAAAAGGCCTTTTACTTTCTAAAAATGTATGAACTATCAATGAGAGGGAAGAAAGCATGCAAAAGATAGTGTACAACAGGTTTTTCAGAAAATCTTTGATCATGTTGATAATTTAGAGGCCTGGCATGTGTCAGATATGGTACAGTCGGCTTTGTAAGGTTAAAGTCCTCAAATTGTTCCCCGTTTTACATCACTAGACTAAAAGGACAGTTATGTCTTGCATATTAACATCACATTCCACCCACAAATTACAAGACAACCATGACAAATCAACACATAATCACATGGCCAGCAGTTACAGGCCTAGATTTACCTTTCAGGTTGTGTAACATGATTACAGTACACTAAGCTGAAGGAACGTTTTACACATACCAGTGTGACATGAGATATATTGATCAGGCTACAACACTAGGCTTAAGGGAACTGAACCTGATCTTGCCTCTGCAAATGACAGATGAAGAATTAAACCTCTAAGTGAAGACTTTAAGGCTCCTAAGAAACCATCAAGCCTTTTGAAATTCAGAAAATTAAAGTCGTTTAATGCTAAAAAGGAATCCTGCAAACACAGACAAGCAGCAATGGATCAGTAATGTGATCACAACCTTTAACACTGAGAGCCTCAAACCACAGCAACCAAGATGCTCACTCTCATCAGAAGCAAGCATGCAAAACCACATGCCTATCGGTAAGCCCCTCCCCTCGAACGCAGACTAGCCAATAGCAGTCGAGGATCAGTTGCACGGGGAGCGGAACTCGGACATCTTTAGGCTTCAGCGCCATAGAGAAACACTGGAAGATCCGAAGCTCGCATCGGTTTTATGGGGTTTATGCTTCAAAAATGCAAAAACTATGTGCCTGGGGTACTTGTAACACTGATTTCAGGTATCCTGAGAGGATGGGCAATATAATTTTTTTTAGTACATTTCCTGAATCCAAACAAAACAGAGCAAAATGTCCCTAAGTATTCAACCCCAATACAGATGAAGACAAAAACATTCATTTTCTGGTTGTCATACACTCATTAAGTTACAATTTTCATCTGCTCAAGCAGAAAGTTAATGTTATCTTGTGTTTTAGCAAGGTATCTCTGGCTAAAACTAGCTAGTGAGTCCATGCTAACGTACAAACCTAAATAGCGGACTAGCGTCTTGTACAGAGTAGGTCAAAAACACATAAAACGAAAGTCTACATTTCAGTTCCTCTCCATATTAAACTGATTAAATGTACATTAATTTAATCGTACTCTGTGATACATGAACAGTGTTGATCCTGCATGTTGTCATGATGACCGACCGTAATACGAGACTTCTCCCGCTTGCATTGTGATCTGTAAACCCTCGCTTCCAGTTAACTTACCCACCGTATTTATTTTAGAATATTTTATAAATCCCTCCATGGAATATTTAATTCCCATTTGGTGGCCTTCCGTGTCCAAAATTGTGCAAAAACATCGTGGGACACACTGCAGCTGTCATTGTAAGACAGTGAGCAACTCCGTTTGTTTGTCTGAGGGAGCAACAGTAACTAAGGGGGGCGGGGCTTATCGATAAGTCAATTAACTAAGCTTATTCTATAAACCAGAGTAGTTCAAGTCCACCATCATGAAACACTCTCCTAGCATCAATGCTAACACAACCACATGTGCAACGAGAGAAAAAGCATCCATGTCTGGAGACGATCATGGACACATCATGTGAATCATACCCATGCATCTCAGGCCTGATCTGGCTTATAAGCTCCTTATGAGCTCCGTACATCCATAGAGAGGAAGAGGATATAAATAATAACTAACTGGCTATGCGTTCCTAACACAGACCATGATGATCAGTAACACTGGAACAAGGCCAATCCAGCATCGTGTGCCCTAACAGAACATGCACACAGCTGTCAAATCACATCCAGATTAACGGATGTTGTTTAACGCACGTTTATTGTGTCTTAACCAGATGCTAACCGGCTAACCACGTTAGCATTCTAACGCACTGTCACACAAAGCTTTGACTTACCGATCGTTCCGGCGAACATTAAAACCACTTAAAACTCCTAAATGTTCCGGCGGCTGTAGATCCGAAGACGGCAGAGGTACGGCCCTGTGAGTGTGTGTGTGAGAGGTTAGTACTGATCAGTGTGTGTAAAGGCTGCTGGTGGAAGTGCGACTCTCAGCGCTTCTCGCTCTCCGCCCTGAAACCAGTGAGCTGCACGCAAACCTTAGATGAGTCACACTGCGACGAGCTGCACTGAAAACACCACCGGCAGGGGGCGCTATGTGGCCGTAAATTTAGCGCACGTGTAGACTGACTACACGCTTTTACATTTCTTCATCGGAATGCGAATCATGGAGCCTCAAGTCCTCTCCAGATGATAGTAAAAAATAGCAGGGGTCTCACGAATTTCAACAGATGCTTGAATAATAACCTGTAAGGACTCTCTAGATGTAACCGTTGTTTGGAGTTTCTTAGAAATATCAAAATATGTTTTTGCAAATATATTATTCTTTAATCAAATTTATATATTGTTTACTAACGTTATATGGTATTTTGCAAACAGCTTTGTCCTTAATTCACACAAATCATAATCTAAAAACATACATAAAAAGGCACCAGGAAACAAACAAATTATTGTACTGAAATTATTTTGTCAAACATGTAAGTATTAATAAATGAATAGCCAAGTTAAAATTAAAATAATTTATTAATCCACTAAATTAAATCATTTCAAAAAGCACGGGGGCAACAAAGGGCTGAAAAAGCAAGACATTTTGAAAAGATTCAGCTGGGAGAACATCTAGCAACTAATTAAGTTAATTGACATCAGGTCTGTAAAATGATCATTTTCTCACCGTAATGTTGCAGTATCACCTTCTTCATCAGCATCAGTCTCTTTTCGCTTGAAAATAGCTAAAATATCTTACATCAGCATGTGTTCGTAGGAAAACTATTAAAACGTTATTAATTTGTAAGCGGTTTAATATCACGTGACACGTATTTGACCTATCAGTGAGAACTGTAACGGTGCGGAAATAGTAATTCGTTCCAACTTCTTGTCTTTTCTAGGTTTTAAGTGCATTTCTAATATTAAAACAAGCGCATTCTTGTACGTCACTGGACGGTTTTATATTGTGGAGGACTTTGCATTTTCTAGTTGTTTTTATTTATTTATTTTTTAAGCGAACTTATTTTGATTGGGCAATTTGAAAGCTATTTTTACATTGCTCGTAACTGCACATGGATGATTATGAAACCGTGCGCAAACTGCGTCCAAATGCATGCAGGGTAAAATGATTCAACTGAACTTTTCAGCTTTTTATAGTAGCCTACCCTCTGTTATCTTTATATCTCCATATATGATGCACTGCGCCTTTCACGTGCTTTCACATTGTGAAAATGTGTTATATGTAGGCATGATTGAGACAACATGGTATTTCAGAGGAACACATCCATTTAAGTAGTAAACACGCCCTACATATGGAATCATTATAGTTATAAATAATTCATGAAACTATTGTAGAACAAACATGCACTTGGAACAGCAATCAGCAATGTGACACATTTGATCGAGTTACAGAACAGCTATAGCCTGGTTTTTGACCCAGGATACACTGAATTGCAATGGCTCTTATCAAAGATGTAATAAACTGCAGTTCACTGGAAAGAGACGTGGGTCAATGCCACATGAATACAAGTCATTACCATTAGTTTCTCGGTGTTTATTGTACAATAGTACACACTGGCTGAACAATACGAGAAATATATATTAAATTCAGAATTTATTTTCACTTTCCACTTATTAAAGATCATGTTATAGCATAAATGGGGTTTTAAAGCTATCTACTGTCATCTACTGGTCACTAGTGGTAGTCTTTGTATTTAAAAAGCACGGTTACCACGGAATAAATACTAATTAAAACGTATGAGATAGACGCATTAGCATATTTTGACACACATAGGCATTAAAAAGTCACGTTAGTGATTAAAATATACAATTTTACTGGTAAGTCGCATGATTTTCTCTGAACGTATTTTAATACATTGTTGTTGTCCCTCAAATGGGCTCTAGAGGGTGTTGTGTAACCGCTTAGAATCGACGAGAATGCAAACTCATTCATTAAAAGCCTTTGACAGACAAATTAATGATTTCCAAAACATAAGTATTTTCTCAGTCAGGTCATTAAAAGACGAGTAGCCTGTTCAAGTCATAAAACTGTTATTTGCGTTCATATGACAAAGATGTATATTAATTATAGGCTTTAGAATATCCCTGTGGCATTAAGGAATGTATATGAATATTATTATTTTGATTAGCTGGTTGTTAAAATGAAATTACAGCCACAGCCGAGAGTTTAATAGTATTCATGCAATATCACTTTATAGCCAATATACTCAAACATGCAGTCTTCTACATTTATGGTTATACTGACGTAAATTTCAAGTTTAATGTTCAATTTAAAGTTTAAGTCAATCAGCATGTGGTTATATATGCCGTAAGACATTTTTTTTAAGTTACCTGACTGAGTAAATACATAAACAAGAAGATGAGTTTGCTATTATTTGTGGTGTTTCATTGTGCGTCCTCATATGAGGAATTCAATTGTTGCGAAGCTCTCGCGATAACACCAGTGTAAATGTCAGACTGATTAGCGGCGATAAGATCTCGCGAGGTTTTCTTGTCTGAGCTCGGTCATAGCTGTGGGTGGAGACTTCTCCAGCAGCTGGGTTAATGCTCGCAGAGTACGCGCGACGGAGTCGAATTTGCGCTACGTAGCGATAAAATTAAGCCGACACGCGATCAGTTAATCACAATGGTGAATGAACACATCGTGTATTTAGCTTAATAACCTCGGACATGCTGCGTTTGTACGATGTAAAGTTATAAATGATCATTGGCACTGGTTTGCTGGAGCTGCTGTTGAAACAGTGTATCCGCAGTGAATTAACATCACTTCGTCCTGGCTCACCTTTCCCACAGGTATGTAATGCATTTGCTTTTCCATATGGTGTGATATGAATTATTATTTATCTCTTATCTGAAACTCAATGCAAAAAGTTTTTTTTTTTTTCTCTCTCTCTCCCCATCAGCAGTGGTCATAAAAAGCTAGATGCTTCTTAATTTAGAAGATGACTGATCATCCACACTAGTCAAGATATCTCAAATCACTGCTCACGTCATGATTTAACAACTCATATATATATATATATATATAGGAGGGACAGCATTGGATGCAACACCACCACTGTTATGGATAAGCATTTGACATATATAAACAATGCTAGAAAGAAAGCCAACCTTTTTTTTAAAAAAACTTTTGTTGTTGTTGTTGTTTTCAAGGACAGGGTGCCTGCCAGTCATTCTCAAAACTACACAGAACAGGTCTGAATCCTCTGAGACATCATGACCAGGGATTGAAATTAACTTTTTCACTCACCAGCCAATTTGGCTGCTAAATTTTTAAGTTACCGGCCATTCATAACTTCTACTAGCCAAAAAAAAAAAACAACAGAAATAAACCAACGGCTTGAGGCTGTCTACACTGGACATGACAAAGCGACCGTTACAAATAATTTTGTGTCAGTACTAAGGGTGTGCGATATTGACCAAAAAAAAAAAAAAATTATATATATATATATATATATATATATATATATATATATATATATATATATATATATATATATATATATATATCTCAATACTTTCTGGGATTTTATCGATAAAGATAATTAGATGATATTTTGCTGAGTGTGTTATTGTGCTGATATCTTAAGGACTACCGTGGACAGCTGACTCCTATAGTTTTTGATATTCTTCATATTCTGTGTGGTGGTCAGTTCACAGCAGTGATAGAAATAAATCTTTTCCAATAAGTTTAAATTGATTTTAACCTTTTAATGGGTATTTGTACCTTTATAAAGCCATTTTTTTTCTAAAAGTGTTGCATCATCTTTTGAGTCAAATTCTTACATTTAATCAATCAATTATAATAATGATACATTTAGGCTGTTACTAAACAAATGAAATCAGTATCAAGAAAATTCATCTTTGCAGAAGTTTATGGCATTTAGATGTATTTTCACGTTAATGCAGCTTAGAGGGACGTGGAATGCTTTAACCTGCAGTTACAAATGCATAAATAAAGTTTTGATATTTTAAACATGAAATGTTGAATACTGATATTTAAAAATGAAAAGATACTTTAAATGTAAAATTAAAACCGCCAATAGGTGGCAGCAAGTCACTTTTAATAAGGAAGTCATTGCGATTGAATCGAATCATTTAAACGGTTGATTCATTCAGGAACGAAACACTGTCGTGTTGCTCAGAGATGCAAAACAGTGCTGTGGCTGTTTAGAAAGTCTCTAAAACGTAAGTCTTGATATTAACGTTTTGTTTATTGAACTGTTGTATAAAATCAATATCACATTTGTAACCATGCTGATTCTTTAAGAAAAAACGGCACTCTTCGTGTGATATTGATTAACTATATGAATGGATATAAATATATAGATTTTCTGCCCCCTTATCTTGAATTATGTGATCATTCTTAATGCATAATAATAGACTGAATCATGCAGTGAAAGAACTCACTCTAAATGCGCACGCGCACTAGTTAGTCTAACCAGACTTCATCACATATGAGTGCACTCTGTAGGTGTGTTTTGTTTGGTTTTTGCAATATACTCGATAATGTCATGTCTCACGAGTTCAGGTTTTGCACTAAACCTGCGCAAATTTGGCTTGCATGAACTTCCCCAAGAAATTAATTAGTGAACATAACGTACGAAAAGTAACCCACCAAATTGGCTAGTGATTTCACGACGTTACCTGCCACAGCTGATTTTTACCTGCATTTGGCGGGTGGACGGGTGTTAATTTCAAACCCTGATCATAACCCAATCTAAAACACTGTTTAACCAGGGTGTTGTGGAAGAGATATGAAAATAATTAGGCATTCCTGCATGTTACATGAATCATTTTAGAATTCATTAAAAATGTCAAAATAAGTTTGTTTAAAAGTCAAAATGAAATCAAATCTTTAAAAAACATAGTAACTTTATCTGTCTTCAAACTTTTTAGCTGACAATCACTGATGAGTTCTATAATACATGGTATTAACTAATTAGCTATTAGTTAACATTTCCATTTATGTCAATGGCAGTTGCTAGGCTGACACAGGACCCCAGGTGCGAACTAGGTAAAGAAGACAAGTAGAAAAATTAGACTGATTGGCTGATGGCATCTCAAGAACATGCACAGTCTCAAGCCCTTCGCCGGTGACTATCTTGTCCTGTACTGTGACATACAAGGCAACAAACAAGAAAAAAAACAGTAGTCTATTTCACGCTTTTTACACTTTCGGTAAAGAAAGATGCATTTCACATTAAATCTGATAGCGAATGGCATTTCATATTGAATTCACTGCCTGCATTGTGCCCAGCAGTCACAATATTTAGGGGTTGATGTTATCATCAAAAGCATCAGTAAAAGTATTTTGTGTCGTTCTTCCTTACCGTCTGTTTATGTTGAAACAGAAATCTCAAAAACACTATAGCCTCAATTTCCATGAGCAAACTCATTCATATGTATATTTCTGCTTTTTGATTTGCACCATGTCCTTTCCCTGCTCCAGTATTTTGTCATTTTGCTGTCCTCAACCTAGCTCTGCAGTGTTACATAGAGTCCTTTTCCCAGGAGGCAGAGTGACATTGTTTCCTGTAACCCCCACTGAAAAGCTCTTTCAGACCCATTCTTCATCTGTCCCTGAGGAACAGAGAGATGCTGAAGACATTTGCCTGCTTCAGTGCTTACTATATCAATCAGCATGCAGCTTATTAAGGGTAATAACAATAGGTGAACCTATATAATTCTGGAGCCTGCTTCACTAGCCTATGATGATTTATAGAACATAAGAGGCTAATATAAGAAGGCATGGATTGCTATTGTGTGGAATTAGAAGTAGCTGTTTTATTGTGCCTTATGTAAGAGTTAGGAATTTGTGAAAAAAATAAAAAAGGATTTGTGATTTTTTTTTTTATATATATATATATATATATATATATATGTATATATATATATATGTGTGTCTTTAGAGTGTAAAATATATAAAGGCATTAAATCAAATGGTTAAATTAATTAATTAGTTAATAGTTATTATACTTATAATTAGTTATTAGCTAAAGACAGTTAACACAAACACATATGTATATACTTTTTTTTTTTTCCAAATGAATGTAGAATAGATTAAAATCTTTCCTTCAGATAACATTAAATTATGTGATTCCAGAATGATTATTTTTCATTGGAATGACAGTTTATTATCTCTGACATTCCTATGCACTCAGTAGAAGGTTTGTCACCAGCAGTACATAAACAATTGTGAAATAAAGTTGGTTCATCCAGCTTGACATGTCACAGGTAAGGATGAATATGAGTACTCAGAAATGACAGCAATGATCAATCATGAAACCACTTTTCTTTTTTTTTGGTAGTACCTGGCAGTTTTGATCAAGATGCAATGTGTGCCAGTACTTTTAAATCAGCAGGAAACGATCAAGAGTATCATCAACTGTATGCAGTAGAACAGCAAGATACTTGTGGCACAAGATGCTAAAAAAATTCTGAAGAGTATGTACATCAACAAAATTAAAAATCAGCACAGAAATTAGCACAACATTATCCAAGGTCTTAGTCACACGGTAATTAAAACATTTTGCAGGAGACATTATTGAGAAGCAGGAAGGACAGGCAGTCAGGCAGAAGAATCGAAGAGGCATAATGATTGTGTCTCTTTAGCCCGTGAGTTTTCTGTCGTGGGCAGGGAGCCGAGTAGGGAATCTCCTTGGTTATCCTGAAGGGACTCATCGGAGAAGAAAGCCACTGAAAGACTGAGAGCCGTGTCTTTCCAGGAGCCTTATTAAAATGCATTAGAAGCACTAGGCTGCCTTCCCCCATCATTGTGGTGCTTATCATCCACATAGCAAACAGCCCAGCTGTACACAAGGGAGCTGGGCAAGCCCTGTCAGCCAGCCCCATATTCCCATTCTCTCATACACAGTCATAAACATATGCACCCGGCTCCTCCAAAAACCCTCTCTTGTATGATGCGACCCCCTGCTTTCTTTCTTCATACGCATGGAAAGGACAGGGTTTCAAGGACATGAGATCTGCCTGCTCTTGCAGAGCAATTTAGATCTGGACAGCTCAGAGAGACTGTGGCTCCGTAGTGCCATGCGCTCCCAGAGTGGTTATGCTATTTAGCATATTGCTCGCCTCTGTGTCTCTTTAATGCGTTTGCGTATCGCTTCACCAAACAAATCAGTTTTAAACCCTTTCCCCCCCACGAAAAATTAATATGCGTCAATGGTCTGGATTTAGCTTGGATTTTTCCGTTGTAGCAGTGAACGAACCTCCCATAATCTGATCCATATCACAGTGCATTACATGCAAGCAGTTTAACATTTTCCTCCCTCTAAGTTTTACCGTCAATTTCACTCATAGCATGAGAGTAAAGCAGCCAAGCATGTGAAGCACATGAGCTTGCATGTAATCTCAAGATCTGATCCACAACCTTATGCTTAAAATATCAGATGCTGATATAAGAATCAACCACTTGCCAGTTCATCTGTAGGAAAACTGAAAAAGTAGTGTCACTTTCTGCATGAACATTATATGTTAAGTTTACGGACATTTCCTTTATCTATAAAACACAACACAAAGCATAATTCAAAATATGTGGGGGAAAAATC
Source organism: Spinibarbus caldwelli (assembly GCA_039654775.1). NCBI lineage: Eukaryota > Metazoa > Chordata > Actinopteri > Cypriniformes > Cyprinidae > Spinibarbus > Spinibarbus caldwelli. The sequence continues at coordinate 10,122,124 of CM077227.1, read as the reverse complement.
AACACAGAAAATTCCTTCACATTAACGCTGTACACTGGGGCCAATATTTACAGACTTTTCTTAGTGTACTATTAAAAAAGTGAAACAGTAGGCAACATACTATGCATATAACTATGCTGCACTGTTGCCACGACATCCCGTCACGTCCAGTTATCATTCTGAGAAATAAATATGGTTATTTATAATTGTTAATAAAATTATTTATTAATATTAGTGATTAATATTATTTATAATTTTATAATAATATTTTGTAAAATGTCTTAAGGTTTGTCAGTCTTGTCAAATAATGAGTCAAAATAGAGTTATTAAAAATAATTGCTGATTTTAGTTCTAATTCATTCATCACACTGGAAATTGGAGGCCAAGCATATCACATTACAGTATGCAGTGTGTGTTGTATACTGCACATGTAGGTCACTTGGGTATTCCATAAATTCAGAAAATGTGCATGCTGCAGCATACTGTATGAGTAGCATGTTAGTATGTTAATCTGAAAATAGCCTTTATTATGAGAGCACTGCATATTCTTACCTCTGAACATCATTTTTGTTAGTATATGTTTAATCAAGCCTATACAATCTTTGAGTGATTATTGTGCAGAGTCATTGAGCTGAGTGAAATTATTTGAAATAATCACTGGCAGAATGGTGTAGGCGAAACAGCTCTGAAGCGATGTGGGTGTTAAGTCCCATGAGAGAGACAGACTGAACATTTAAACAGATGTAAATGTTACCTGAAACCAAAATAGACTCAATTTAGAAATGGACTCGCTTGGAACTCATGGCAGTTCTTTATTAAAAACTTTTTCTTTTTTTTTTACCCCCTCCTTGCTGATTTTAATTTTTTACAGTTATTTTTTTTCAGATAAATGATGTATGAGATGAAGTGCAATATTGATTTAATTATCACCTACAGTATAAGCCAAATGTTGGCAGGTCTTTAACTATTTTGGACCTTTACTTCTATATTCCTTATAAAAGGAATAGCTGATTATTAATAATTAGTATTATGAAAATTATTAATTAGTAGAAGCTAACTGTTTCTGCTTTAGTAGGTCATGTGAAATTTTTCCTACATATGAGGCAATGCACCCAGGGGAGCCCAAGCAATGTGGAGTTTATAACCATTAATTCTTAAGTTTATGCCTAATTTCCAAGCAGACATCAAAGACATTTCAGTCTGAAACAGTTATGTTAGCTGAGATGGTGCCACTGAGGGTTTGCTCAGTAATTTGCAATACGTAGCTGACATTTTGCAGGCATCTGTTAGTTGGCAAAGCCTTTTTATGTTTCCCTCTGGGTTGTCTATGCAGTGAAGGGAATTAAATGCACAACTGGCGACACTGCCGTTTCTGCTGTTTGTATCCTTGTGGATTGGACGTTAATGCCGCTTAAGTCTCAAAACATGAAATGCTATGGATGAAAACAAACAAGGAAGATTGTCCTTCACATCCTGAAAATTAGCATTTTTCATCCAAGAAATGTGACAGCAAGAAGCTCTGCCAACCTCCTCTTTAATTTTTAGTACTGATAAATCCTTTAGCATAGCTAGAATGGTGTCTCATTCAATTTGATTCAGTCATTGTGAACAGTAGAAAGAGCTGTTGCTATTTTAGATCACTGAAGCAGGTTTGTATGTCTTTTTGCAAATATTTTCTTATCTCCTTCTAAAAACAGTCTGTTTGTTGTCCCAAATCAGTAGACACAGTTAAAGCATTAGCCCATAGGCTGTTGCATGCATGGTTCACTGAGAACACACACATAGAATTTTAGTGCTAAATGCTGTGACTGTTTGGATGCAGGTGGGCATCTTTAGCCACTCTCTGGTCTCCATGGCTCTGCTGGCTACCATAGAATGCCAGCAGCTCAAAGAATGAGATTATGTCAAGGGTTTTTGTTTTAAAAAAAGCCTAGTACTGAGAAGGAGTACAAGCCTATACCGCAGGGAGGTAATGAATTCAATTTAACTTAAACTAAAAACTGATGATTATAGTAATAAAAATTCCTGCAGTTGAAATGTGATTTATTTTTGCCGGTCAGATTTGGAGGCTTGAGATAAATAAACACATTCACAATTCACAATGTGAAAACCTATAAGGAGTACCAAGGAAACATAACTATAGGGAGTACTGTATAGTCAGTTAGTCATCATTGCAAAATAAGTCCTAACATGAACTTATATTACCCTCAATGAGTTTACAATATTTGGTGCCTTTCTTTCTCTCAATACCATACTCCAGGGGTGTCCAATCCTGCTCCTGGAGGGCCACAGTCCGACAGAGTTTAGCTCCATCCCCAATTAAACACACCTGAACCAGCTAATCAAGGTATTACTAGGCATACTAGAAACTTCCAGGCAGGTGTGTTGAGGCAAGTTGGAGCTAAACTCTGCAGGACAGTGACCCTCCAGGACCGCGTTTCGACACCCCTGCCCTGCTCTTTACCCTCTGTGCTTATTCTGTACTGTACATTTATGATGCATTAAGGTGTTAGCAACTCATGAACCTCTTTGTTTAAACTTGGTATTCTGATTCTGATCGTTACAGGTGGAGCATGAGTGTGTGGTTGGAGTTCTGCTGCGATGCGTGCTATTGGGTGTAGGATGAACCTGCCGGCAGTGCTGAATGGCCTGCTGGTGTCAGTGGTGGCAGCCTTGCTTTGGAAATACGTTCGGCTGATTGAACACGCATCACAGTTGGAAGAGGAGCTACAGCTTACACGGCAATCACAGGAGTTCTCACAAGTGCGTATCGACTACCACGGTGCCCTGTTAGCACTCCAGGAGCATGGCACCAGAATGGTCTGCACTGGTAAGATGCACACCGATCGCATCTGCCGCTTTGACTACCTCTGCTACTGCACTGAGGCTGAGGAGTTTGTATTCTTCCACAGTAATGCCTCTGTGATGCTGCCCAATCTTGGCCCTCGGCGTTTCCAGCCCGCCCTGCTGGACCTCTCATCTGTAGAAGACCACAACACTCAATACTTTAACTTTCTCGAGCTCCCGGCGGCGGCTCTGAAGTTCATGCCGAAACCTGTGTTTGTGCCAGATGTCACTCTAATTCTGAACCGTTTTAACCCAGACAACCTCATGCACATTTTCCATGATGATCTTTTGCCCATCTACTACACAATGCAGCAGTATTCAGACTTGGATGATGAGGCCAGGCTTGTCTTCATGGAGGGTTGGGGTGAAGGGGCTCACTTCGATCTCTACCGCTTGCTCAGCAGTAAGCAACCACTTCTCAAGGAGCAGTTGAAGACCCTTGGCAAACTCATGTGCTTCACCAAGTCCTATGTGGGATTGTCAAAGATGACAACATGGTACCAATATGGCTTTGTGCAACCGCAAGGATCCAAAGCCAACATTCTGATTTCAGGTAACGAGATCCGCCAGTTTGCTTCATTTATGACGGAGAGGCTTAACATCTCGCGAGAGGAGGGCGACGACTACATTGTAGTTTTTAAACGTACCACTAATAGGCTCATCCTCAATGAGGCGGAACTTCTTCTGGCTTTAGCCCAAGAGTTTCAGATGAGGACTGTTACTGTGTCTTTGGAGGAGCAGTCGTTTGATAGCATTATCCAAATTATTAGTGGGGCGACTATGTTGGTCAGCATGCATGGAGCCCAGATGATCACCTCAATGTTCTTGCCCCGTGGCGCCGCTGTGGTTGAACTCTTCCCTTATGCTATAAACCCAGAGCAGTACACTCCCTACAGAACCTTGGCCTCCTTACCTGGCATGGACCTTCAGTATGTCGCATGGAGAAATACCATGGAAGAGAATACTGTTACATATCCTGATCGCCCCTGGGATCAGGGTGGCATCGTCCACCTTGAGAAGGAGGAACAAGATCGTATCCTTGCCAGCAAGGAGGTGCCAAGACATCTTTGTTGTCGCAATCCAGAGTGGCTTTTCCGCATTTACCAGGACACTACTGTGGACATTGCCTCTTTTCTGGACGTACTCAGAGAAACTCTAAAAAAGCCTAATCTGAAAAAGGCCAAGGTGGCTAGCACTGTACATCCTGGTCGAGTCAGAGAGCCCAAGTGCCAGACGTCAGTACAGGCCACCAATGAAGCAAAGCTCTCCGTATCATGGCAGATCCCATGGAACCTGAAGTACCTGAAGGTTAAAGAGGTGAAATATGAGGTGTGGATCCAGGAGCAGGGAGAGAACACATATATGCCTTACATTCTCCCACATCAGAACTACACCTTCTCGGAAAACATCAAACCCTTTACCACATATTTAGTATGGGTGCGCTGTATCTTCAACAAGAATCTTTTGGGCCCATTTGCAGATGTCCTTATATGTAAAACTTGATTCAGTAATCAGGTTAGATGTAACACTCTCACTGTCAGCAAGCAAAGAATTAATTTGAAGATTAATTCTCAGGAGCTATCCTGAAAATTAAACGGTGTGACATGGCTGAATTGTTTTAGGACTCGGTTGTCATTCTTGTGACTTGATTGTTCTTCATGGTCCTTAATGGAGTGTCACGAACTGACAGAGAAAGAACGTCATGACTGCAATGAAAGTTAGAAGAGAATGCAGTTTACAGAACTGCCCGTTCTTTTAGTTCATACCACGATCCAAGCAAAGTACTCAATGACTTTATTTATCAGAAATGTAATGCATAATTTAAATTTATATTTTTAAGTCCAAGACACTGGTTTTGTCTGACACCTGCTTTGTCAACTAAAATAATGCACAAAATTCTGTGGCTTGTGAGTGTGCCCTATCTTGCCCAAGGTTTTGCATTGTAGTTTTCATTGACTTCAGTTATAAAGAAGCATTTTTGGGGTTTATAAATATAGTATGAAGTACCTGCAGGAAAGTAGAAGAAAAATCTAAAGTGAACTTTAAGATGAACATTATACTATTTTAAAAATAGACTGCTTTTGCGTGGGCTAACTGTAGTTTTGCTGCAGTGTTGATGTTCTCCTTTTTTAACCAGCCTCAAAACCACTGATTATCTACCTGTTCAATGGGAAATGTTTGAATTTGGTTGCCAGTGAGATCTATTAAATTGCATCACAGACAGAAGACTTAGATGTTCAAGTCAGTAGTACTTTTTATGACTCGGGTGAAATAGTTTAAGATAGTGTCCTGAAATGTGAAAGTCTTTTTTTTTTTTTTTTGGTGGCATGTCAGTAATTACTTCTAAGTTAAGTAAGTTGGAACCACTGTGTTAAGCAAGCTAGTGTATTTGGTGATAACAGCATAGTGGGCTATTAGCACAAAGAAAATAGGTTCAAACATGGGAAAGGCCAGTTCATGAACTGTAGAGTTTTTGAGTAGAGGAGTAACAGTATTTTGAACCTTTTATGACTGCATAAGCCTTACTGAATGCAATATTAAAGATTTGAAGATAACTATTTATATGTATATATATAAAAAAACACTGTTTAGATGTGCTTCCTATCCTGCCATTCAACAAATGAATTTAAAACAGTATCTATATCTGCTTTAGAGAAGGACAATGCCAGTTTCTGTTGTTTTTTTTTTTTTTTTTTTTTTTTTTTTTTTTTTTTTTTTTAGATGCTTTTGTGCATATCCTTTATATGTCTCATCTGCATTTCTCCAAAGATGAGCTGTGTTGTGCTGGCTTATGGTTTATTAAGAAGATAGAAACATACTTTATCTTAGCCAATTATTTATTGAAGATGACTCTGGAACGCTATACATATTGTAGCCCAGATTTGTTAAAAGTTGCACTGTGTATTTTAATATTTTTCACTGCTGTGATCAATGAATGGAACATGAGAAATTCAACAACCAACCATAAGCTTTGTTTCTGTTTTGCTCTGAATGGCCTGCCAAGTCATCTGTATTGTTTTTTTTTTTCCTTGAAGTTTACAGGTTTACTGAGGTTTTATTCTGTCTTTCGCTTTGAGGACCTTCTGCATCACATGGAAATGGATTTAAATGATGCGAAAAGCAGATTAAACCAAGAACATTTCTAATTGAAATTCGGAAACAGCAAACCTTAGCCATGCAGTTTATTAGCATAACTCTGTGTTTCAGTGGTAATTTTATTCAAGTATGAGGATAATAAATGAATTCTGTTTGTAATACAAAATAGTAGAAATGTCCTTTGCATATAATCAGAGAGAAAACCTTGAATGGAAATCTTTCCTCCACTCTGAGTTGAGAAGCAGATGTTCATGGTTGGAAACTATTTAGATTTCTCATTCTCTCATTTTAATAATTAGATCATAGTTTTCAACATAGAAACAGATAGGATTGCAGGCTTGGGTCCTGTAAACTGCTCTGTTCCCTGAGCCAGTTCATGAGATTTACCATTATGTGCCACTGGAATGTCCTACATCATTTTTGTCACTTTTATTAAATGTACAATTTCCCAGACGTTCTTGTAATGTCTTGTTTTGATTTGAAAGTCTCTATCGTTTATCAGTATTATTTAATGTTGATGAATTAATGTTCATTGTCTCAGTTTGTCAATATCTTGATTTTTGTAAATACTTTCTAAACCTTGAAGAAGTGCTGAATTATTTAGACCGAAATCCATAACAGATGGACTGGTAAATAACATCACTCCAGCAGTCAAGAATTGGAAAATTGTTTTCTTTTCTTTTTTTCTTTTTTTTTTTTTTTGATCAGAATGTGCAGTCTCGGTGTCTTCAGACTTTAAACATAAAGATTATATTGCTTTAACTGGCCATTTTAGTGCCAAACAACAATATATGCCCAATTTAAAATACTGCACTCAGTTACAGATAATATACAGATTTGTTTGATACTAAGCCTTTATAATGCTACTGTTGCATTGGAGGACAGTTGAATAATCCCCTTCTCTTTGTAGTAACCCATTTTCTCCACTGCTTGCTATTTTTTTGCCATTTAATTTTTGAGATCAAATTCACTGTGACCCTCCAGAGACAGATTTGTTTATGGATGCTGTATCTGCCTACAGAATGGAACATGAAAGAATAGTGAATCTGATGATATCCTGAGCGTCTCCATGTAGGGCAGTGTCAGTTCAGGGTGTTATGTATAGCCGAAGGGGAAACTGTTGAACTGCGACAAGCCGATGAAAAGGATGGAATGTGTGTGTGTGGTGTGTTCCACATGTTGAGACAGATTCAAACCAGGTTTCAGGCATGAAGTACAAATTACATCAGCTTGCTTTGAACTCATTAACCCAAACACAAAATGGCATGATGTTTTTATCCTTTTATTCTTAAAGGAATCGTTAGAAATAGCTTCTTTAGTGGTGCATATAGTTTTCAAGGAGGTTAAAAAGACTATACACATAGGATTTGGAACAGATTGGGATTGTCTGGATGTGGCCATTACAAAAGTGTTCTGTACTCTGGATGCAAGCTTCATTAAACTAATAAAATTAATTACAACTTTATATGTATAATTAAGGGAAGAAATTAATTAAGGTGACGATTGTACCTGATGCTGACAATACAGTGGCTGTTTTTAAAGGGGTCATGAACTGAGAAACCAAAATTCCCTTGATCTTTTGACATATAAGAGGTCATTGTACTATAAAAACATCCTGTAAGAACTCAAAAACTTTGTTGTTAGTTTAAAAACAGCTTATATTGAAGGCAGTCTGCCAAAACGACAGCTTTTGGAATGTTCTACTCTATGATGTAATACTGTGGATAAGCACCGCCTCCGCAGAATAACATCAACACCTGCTTCGACATCACTGCCTGTTTAGCCCCGCCCACCGATTCACGCATGTAGTGTTTACGAGAGAGGCGAACGCAGATCTATGCAGAAACCAAATGATAAAGATGGCTTTGAAGACAACAAGACGCTGTGCTGTGCCAAGTTGAGGAAAAACACTGTTTGCATTGCCTTCCTGCTGATACCAACGATAGGAAAGAGTGGATAAACTTTATTTTTAATGAAGAACTTGGTCCTCTGTTCACTTCATTTTACCGTGTATTCGTTTACAAACAAGGCACAATTCGACGCGGGATTATTGGACTATATTGGATCCGACAGTAATGTTGCAACACACAAGTGACCATTACGTGGTCACTATTTCTTTGTCTCTTCTTACAGATCTTTCGATATGTAGTTATTTATGCGTTTTTGACCTAAATCACAGCAGCATCCATCTATGAGGAACCTACACTGTCAAACATACACAACTATTAGCCAATCAAAGCTGTGGGCGTTTACTTCAGAGTCTACAATCTGCCACGCCTTTTCAAACAGAGCATTCTGATGAGGGGGGCTAAAAACAGGACAGAAAATAGCCTATTACTTCTAAATTATGTTTTTTGACGTTAAAATCTTGATAACGTTATAAGTGGACCTCAGAGAACAGTACAAAATAAACAAAAAAAAACAAAAAAACAAAGGCAGTTCATTAACCCTTTAACAGTTTCCTTAATCTGGCTGTCCATTTTGTTTTTTTATTTAAATTAAAAATGCTTCAAAAGTCAAGATACACGTGACTATGGGATTTATACTGTAAAATGAGAAGGTCTCTTCGTGTAAAGTTAATGACAGACCTCATTGAAGATGCTAATTGTTTTTCAGATTTTAGGGCTACAAACTGAACTGATGTATTTGATGAAGGTCAAAATAAATGAGGAGAAGCGCTGTTAAAAATGCAGTACCGCAGAAAGCAGGAATTCCTATACGGACTGGATTAGATATCTCATAGGACCTAGGAGTTAGCCGAAAAACAGCAGGTAATTTGCTACATCATTTTACCGAGGTTATGTGAATCATAACCAGATACAGTCATTTCATTTAGATAGTACTGAAATTGCAAAGTGTGTCTTTGAAGCAAAAAATTTACTTAACCTCTGCAGGAAAAATGAGCCCTGTCCGAGTAATATTCAAGACCAGAAATTGGCATTCATTAGTGAAAATTTCTTAGATGTATAATACATTGGTAGTGTTTTTTTTTTTTTGTTGTTGTTGTTTTTTTTCCCAAAGGAAGATGTTACAAAGGAAATGTTGCTAGTTAATTTGACTTTATTTTCAAAAATAACCCATTTGACTAAAGATGAGGAGAAGGTGAAGCTCGCAGCATTTGATGTTTCAATTATTCACCCTTTGATGTCATTTCCTGATCTTGTTTTGTAAAAAAAAAAAAAAAAAAAAAAAATATATATATATATATATATATATATATATATATATATATATATATATATATATATATATATATATATATATACACATACAGGTGCATCTCAATACATTAGAATGTCATGGAAAAGTTCATTTATTTCAGTAATTCAACTCAAATTGTGAAACTCGTGTATTAAATAAATTCAGTGCACACAGACTGAAGTAGTTTAAGTCTTCGGTTCTTTTAATTGTGATGATTTTGGCTCACATTTAACAAAAACCCACCAATTCACTATCTCAACAAATTAGAATATGGTGACATGCCAATCAGCTAATCAACTCAAAACACCTGCAAAGGTTTCCTGAGCCTTCAAAATGGTCTCTCAGTTTGATTTACTAGGCTACACAATCATGGGGAAGACTGCTGATCTGACAGTTGTCCAGAAGACAATCATTGACACCCTTCACAAGGAGGGTAAGCCCCAAACATTCATTGCCAAAGAAGCTGGCTGTTCACAGAGTGCTGTATCCAAGGATATTAACAGAAAGTTGAGTGGAAGGAAAAAGTTTGGAAGAAAAAGATGCACAACCAACCGAGAGAACCGCAGCCTTATGAGGATTGTCAAGTAAAACCGATTCAAGGATTTGGGTGAACTTCACAAGGAATGGACTGAGGCTGGGGTCAAGGCATCAAGAGCCACCACACACAGACGTGTCAAGGAATTTGGCTACAGTTGTTGTATTCCTCTTGTTAAGCCACTCCTGAACCACAGACAACGTCAGAGGCATCTTACCTGGGCTAAGGAGAAGAAGAACTGGACTGTTGCCCAGTGGTCCAAAGTCCTCTTTTCAGATGAGAGCAAGTTTTGTATTTCATTTGGAAACCGAGGTCCTAGAGTCTGGAGGAAGGGTGGAGAAGCTCGTAGCCCAAGTTGCTTGAAGTCCAGTGTTAAGTTTCCACAGTCTGTGATGATTTGGGGTGCAATGTCATCTGCTGGTGTTGGTCCATTGTGTTTTTTGAAAACCAAAGTCACTGCACCCGTTTACCAAGAAATTTTGGAGCACTTCATGCTTCCTTCTGCTGACCAGCTTTTTAAAGATGCTGATTTCATTTTCCAGCAGGATTTGGCACCTGCCCACACTGCCAAAAGCACCAAAAGTTGGTTAAATGACCATGGTGTTGGTGTGCTTGACTGGCCAGCAAACTCACCAGACCTGAACCCCATAGAGAATCTATGGGGTATTGTCAAGAGGAAAATGAGAAACAAGAGACCAAAAAATGCAGATGAGCTGAAGGCCACTGTCAAAGAAAGCTGGGCTTCCATACCACCTCAGCAGTGCCACAAACTGATCACCTCCATGCCACGCCGAATTGAGGCAGTAATTAAAGCAAAAGGAGCCCCTACCAAATATTGAGTACATATACAGTAAATGAACATACTTTCCAGAAGGACAACAATTCACTAAAAATGTTTTTTTTTTTTTTTTTTTTTTTAATTGGTCTTATGAAGTATTCTAATTTTTTGAGATAGTGAATTGATGGGTTTTTGTTAAATGTGAGCCAAAATCATCACAATTAAAAGAACCAAAGACTTAAACTACTTCAGTCTGTGTGCACTGAATTTATTTATTACATGAGTTTCACAATTTGAGTTGAATTACTGAAATAAATGAACTTTTCCACGACATTCTAATTTATTGAGATGCACCTGTATGTGTATATATATATAATAATAATATTGCACAAGTATGTGATATTAACTTACCTGTTTATGATAGCTTCTTTATGAATTATGTTTCACCCATTTAGAAAATTATGTCATGAAAAAATTATTAGTTCACAAATTTTACATCACTACAGTACTTCTGTCATGAATTTTTATCAACGTGTCAGAGAGATTTAGGGCAGATGTAAAGCTTTTCAGTAAATAATGACTTCAGTTTCAGCCTGTTCCTCACTAAAAGCCATTACATGGAATAGTACTACAGTGTTATGAATGATTTTTAATGGTAGTTTTATAGAGCTTTTTCATCCTTTTTGAAGCTTGAAATTGCAAGAGACCAACAATCGACCCTTTTCACAGACTGTGATGATGAATTTCCACAGTTATTAACATTGTAAATCTAGCAAAGTTTATTGTCCCTTCTATATATATATATATATATATATATTTCTTATTTATGTACAGTACTGTGCAAAAGTTTTAGGACACTAGTATTTTCACCAGCTAAAAAATGGTTTTAAGTCAGTTATTTCTATATTTTGCTGTAGTGTGTCAGAAAGAAAATATCAGTTTACATTTCCAAACATTCATTTTGCCATTAACTGTAATAATCCAGTGAGGCTGTTTTTTTTTGTTTGTTTTTGTTTTACACAAGGACTCTGACAACAGCCAGTGCTCCACACAGAGGTCTGATCTCATCATCATCCAGTCCGTCTGGAATGACGTGAAGAAACAGAACAAACTGAGACTAAATCCAGAACAACTGTGGCAACGTCTCCAAGATGCTTCAAGAAACCTACCTGCAAAGCTGAAAAACTATGTGCAAGTGTACTTAGGGCAAAAGCTGCTTTAAATGCAAAGGATGGTCACACCAAATGTTGATTTAATTTAGTTAATAGAAGTTAATTAATAAAGAAAATCTATTTATGACATTATTTTTGACAGCATCCTCATTTTACAGCATTATTACACAAGTGCCTAAACCTTTTAACAGTACTGTAGCTTTGCAGTTATATTTCTTGAAGCATCTTGGAGATGTTGCCACAGTTTTGACTTAATAACTGACTTAAAACCATTAACAGTAACACTATCAGAGATGACAAAAGTACACACATCCTTTACTCAAGTAGAAGTATAGATACTCGTGTTTAAAAATAAAAGTAGAAGTACTGACTACACTTCTTTACTCATTTAAAGTAAAGAAGTATGGGCTCTGACATGTGCTTAAGTAAAAAGTACCCATTACTTTTAGTGTTTTAGTGTCATGCTGGTAACTGGACCTCACGTCATATTGACACATTAATACAAAATACAAAATAACTTACATTTAATATTTAATATTACATTTAATATTGTTAACTAATGAATTTATCATGACTGAACAACCACCATGTAGAACAGGGCAGGACTGGGACAAAATTTCAGGCAAGGAAATCTCACACTCATCCAGGCCATCCCATACACCCACAGCAAATTTTATTTTTATTTATTTATTTATTTTTTGCATGGCCATCACATTAAAAAAAAAAAAAAAAAAAAAAAAAAGGTTTAAAACCTTAGGCTGGGGCCATGCAAAATAATTAAAGGTTCTCTATTGAACTGCCCCTTCACTTCCATTTTCCTTTTCAGTCTCTTCGTTTTCCATTATATCTCTCTACATCTCACTTTGTGTGCGTTTACTTTTTTCACTAATTTTCTTGTATCTGTCAATTTTCCCATCAGCCATCTGCTGTTATGAACAGAATAATCTCCACCTTGTTGCAAAACAACCACCTCATTATATTCTGTTTGCAATAGCATAACTTTATTTTAGTTCAATTTAAAGTATCACATTATGACCACGTGTTGTCTATCTTATAATGACTTAAATAGGCTACTATAGATTTAACAGAACTATACTTTCTAAATTGCCTAAATGTAAAAATTAGTACAATAATAATTACATCATGACAATATCTTTAAAGAAAAATCCTAATACTGTACATGTTATTGCCTTACCATGAGTCATATTTTTCTCTTACCAAAATTAACCATGGTTTATTACAGTAAAAGTTTTTTTTTTTTTTTTTTTTTTTTTTTTTTTTTACAATCAGTTTTAATTTACAACCATAGTTTTACTACACATTTCATGGTTAGACTATGGTTAGTGTAGCAAAACCATGGTTAATTTGTTGTTACCATGGTTTAACTAGTAACCATGGTATTTAGTTTGAATTTTTGTAAGGGTTGTGTTGTTATCTGCCCGAGCTCCCTCTAAACGTATTATAAAATGATGTTTTATAACATTTGTTTGCTAAATTACTACTGTAACTTTACAGTAGATAATAATGATGTCCTTGATCATACAGTATTTTGAGTGTTGATAGTAATTTAGTTTAGTTTAAAGCACGTTATTATTAATCATCTGGCTGCTACTGCTAAAAGAGTTGCTAGCAGTTTAATTCTTAACTAAGTAAACACAAAACTACAGCCTGTTTACAGATGAAAAAACTACAGAACAGTATTTGTACTTCGTTACTTCCCATCTCTGAACACTATCAATTTCTCAGTTACATCAATTAGTAACTACACTTGAATATAGAAACTGTGAAAGATTACTCTCGTATTCTCTACATTATCTCAGTCTGAGGTCCAGGTTTAAAGTGAGCTTTTGCTAGCTGTATAAATTCTCATTAAAGCTATGGAACGAACGAGAGAGGGCAGCCAAATGACACTCTCACCTGTTACTGTCACATCTTTACACCTGAGACAACAGCCTCGAGAGGGACCTGTCAATCACGCCGTCACAATGAGCCTGAGAGGGTGCCTGGAGCTGACTGCTCATTGTCATGGCAACACTCTAAGGTGAGGACCTTAAGGACTCTCATTTGCGTCAGAGAGACGCAGCAGAGGGCAGAGCTTTTGCTCAACACACGATAGATTCTGAACAGACAAGAAATATAGGAACAAAGCTGTAAAGCTATATTTTAAGAGCGCATCCTCTAGTGACACGGATGTATTATTATGCAAAATTAGTAAATAGTGTCAATGTTGTGACCTTCTATTAATTTATTCAAAAACACATGGGAAAAAAATGCAATTCAGACATTTTATACACCTATTATGGGCATGTTTGTAATTTCTGTTAAAATTAATTTTGAAAAGTTTTACCAGCATGAAAAATGGTCACTTCTTCCTCTTCTTCTTCTTCTTCTTCTTCTGAGACCAAATTTTAAAATGTATCTCCTCCTAGACCTTTAAAGCTACAACCACCAAACTCGGCCCAGACCTTCAGACTGGTCTGACTCGGGTTGCTATATCTTTTCTAACTGATCCGGCTTACGGTTTTCGTAAAAATGACGATAAAATCTGCGAAAAATCCCATAGATTTACATTGATGGAATGTTCAGATGAGTCAAGACTCATCAAACACCAAACTGACAAACTTTCAAATGTAAACACACTTGAAGCCTATTGGACTCAATTAAGCTTCACTTCTATGTACTATTTCTAATCCATTTAAACTCATTTAAGCTTCCGCTCCATTTAACATTTCTAATCTAAATCATGCTAGCAACATGCTAGTAACATGCTAATCATGCTAGAAACATGCTAATAACATGTTAATAATGCTAAAAACATGCTAGCAACATGCTAATCATGGTGGAAACATGCTAGCGACATGCTAATCATGCTGGAAACATGCTAGTGACATGCTAGTAACTTTGCTAATCATGCTAGAATCATGCAAGCGACATGCTAATCATGCTGGAAACATGCTAGTGACATGCTAGTAACTTTGCTAATCATGCTAGAATCATGCTAGCGACATGCTAATCATGCTGGAAACATGCTAGTGACATGCTAGTAACTTGCTAATCATGTTAGAATCATGCTAGCAACATACTAGTCACTTGCTAATTATGCTAAAACATGCCAGTCACTTGCTAGTCATGCTAAAATCATGCTAGTTATGCTAACAACATGCTAGTCACTTGCTAGTCATGCTAGCAAATTGTTATAAACATGCTAACAACATACTAGCAACTTGCTAATCATGCTAGAAACATGCTAGTCACTTGCTAATCATGCTAGTGACATGCTAGTAACTTGCTAATGACATGCTAGCAACTAGCTAATCATGTTAATGACATGCTAGCAACATGCTAGATACTTGCTAATCATGCTAACAACATGCTAGTCACTTGCTAGTCATGCTAGCAAACATGCTAGTCACTTGCTAGTCATGCTAGTAACATGCTAGTCACTTGCTAGTCATGCTAGTAAACATGCTAGTCACTTGCTAGTCATGCTAGTCATGCTAACAACGTGCTAGTCACTTGCTAATCATGCTAGTAACATGCTAGTCACTTGCTAGTCATGCTAGCAACATGCTAGTCACTTGCTAATCATGCTAACAATACACTAGTCACTTGCTAATCATGCTAACAACAAGCTAGTCAGTTGCTAGTCATGCTAACAACATGCTAGTCACTTGCTAGTCATGCTTGCAAAATGCTAGAAACATGCTAGCAACTTGCTAATCTGTCTGTCTGTGACTATATGTTTTTATGGTAAATTGTATGGTTTTAAAAACTTTAAAACTTCAAACTTTAAAACTGCTTTAAACTTCAAACTAGTTAAAACTGAAAACCTTCCAACTTTAAGCTATTAAAACTACTTCAAACTTTCTGGCCAGGCTTTTTCAAGCCAACTTAAAGTTTGTCTACGAACTTTACTATCTAGTTATCTAGTTATGTTGTGTATTTATAGTGTGTTCTGCCCTGTGTTTCCTGTCGAGTGTTATACGTCATATCCTGTCTGTCGCGTGAGTGTTCCCAGCCTGTATGTTTCTTGCCTGTTTTGATTTATTAAAGACTCTTGTTTTGGATATATTCTACGTCTCCCCGTTTCTGGTATCCGTCTAGTGTAATCCGTGACAGAATACTCGACCATAACCGACACCACCATGGAAGCCACCGCTCCAGGCCGCCGCCGTCTGCGGCTCGTCCCCGCCAGCTGGAAGGACTACAGCCTGGTGAGGTTGCCAAGCCCGCCGCCGTTCGCGGCTCACCCAAGGCCGCCACCCGCGGCGAAGTCAAGGCCGTGGTTCGCGGCTCTCTCAGGTCCACCGCCGTTCGCGGCTCACTCAAGGCCGCCACCCGCGGCAAAGTCAAGGCCGTGGTTCACGGCTTCCTCAGGCCCGCTGCTGTTCGCGGCTCACTCAAGGCCGCCGCCCGCGGCGAAGTCAAGGCCGTGGTTCGCGGCCGAAAGTGCAGCAAGCCCGCTGGCCGAGAGTATGGCAAACCAGCCGGCTGTTAATGTGGCAAGCCATTCGGCCGTTAAAGTGTCCGCACTTCAAGAGCGCCCTCCAGTGCCCGCACCTGAAACTCGCCTGCCAGAGCGCCCTCCAGTGCCCACACCTCGAACCGGCCTGCCAGAGCGCCCTCCAGTGCCCGCACCTAGAACGCGCCTGCCATTGCACCCTCCAGTGCCTGTCCCAAGTCATGTCATGTCCCCTGTTGTCTTCTCCAGTCTTCCGGAACCCGGTCTTGTCGGTCATTTCTTGTCAGTGGGGGTTCCACTGAAGCAGGAAGCTTCTCCTGTCATGGCCAGGGAGGGCATTCCCAAGCTTCTTGCTTCGTGGGACGCCCCTACGGAAGCGGTTCCCGAGTCTACCCCTGAGAGGGCCACTGATGCCTCAGCCAGCACACGGAGTGCTGGTAAACCCCAGTCATGCCCACAATGGTCCTCGGATTCCGAGCCTAGCCCCATTGGGGCTCAAGTTCCGGAGGATAAACTACAGAAGACTCCAGCTCCTGTCCCCCAGTCTAGCCCAAGAAGGGCTCCAGTTCCCGAGTCGAGCCCAGGGGAGGCTCCAGTTCCCGAGTCGAGCCCAGGAGAGGCTCCAGTTCCCGAGTCAAGCCCAGGGGAGGCTCCAGTTCCTGAATCAAGCCCAGAGAGGGCTCCTGATCCCCAGTTCAGCCCAGAGAGCGCTCCTGATCCCCAGTTCAGCCCAGAGAGCGCTCCTGATCCCCAGTTCAGCCCAGAGAGGGCTCCTGATCCCCAGTTCAGCCCAGAGAGGGTCCCTGACCTCCAGTTAAGCCCCGTAAGTTCCTCCAAGTTTTTTTTTTGTAGTATGGCTAGTGCCATAGTGGCTGGGGCTGGGGCCACGGCCGCGAAGGCTGCACCGCCATGGCCTCCTGAGCTCCCTGCACCGCCATGGCCTCCTGAGCTCCCTGACCCACCATGGGCGCCGCCCTGGAGGCCATCTGTCCTGTGTTTGTGTTCCTCTTCCTGGAGGCCTCCAGAGCACCCACCCCCCTCACCACTGGATGGTATATGGCGTGAGGACGTGCCTTCAGAGGGGGGGCGTAATGTCAGGATTGTCTTATGTGTCTTGTGTTCCCCTTCCTCTTGTATGCCCATATTTGGTTAGTTTCCTGTTCCTGTGATTATTAGTTAATTCTTGTCCAGCTGTGTGTGTTTATCTAGTTATGTTGTGTATTTATAGTGTGTTCTGCCCTGTGTTTCCTGTCAAGTATTATACGTCATATCCTGTCTGTCGCGTGAGTGTTCCCAGCCTGTATGTTTCTTGCCTGTTTTGATTTATTAAAGACTCTTGTTTTGGATATATTCTGTCTCTCCCCGTTCCTGGTATCCGTCTAGTGTAATCCGTGACAACCAAATCAAGATAACTAAATATCTAATTAAATACATAAAATTGAAGAATGAACAAAAGAAAGAGTCATACTTGGGGTTTAAAATGGTGACTGAGTTATGAATTTTCATTTGTGGGTGCTAATAATGAACTTTAGATAAATTGACAGTCAGGACACATTGTGTAGATATCAGTATGTAATTCTGCAAAATACAGTCTAAACATGAGCAACGACAGACTGATGATGTTAAAGGTCTCCATAATAAAGCAGGTCAGACAGAGCGTTAAAAATATATATAGTTATCTCAAACCAATTAAAATGCAGTGTTTTTCCAAGGACATGGTTATATCCTGCTTTTCATGAAATAGGGTTTCTACGCTGTCTTCTGAAACATGTTGAGGGTAGCGTGATCCTGATTTGACAGTCTTTCTACTGCTGTCTGTGGCAGATGTCTCTCCAGACGAGGGTTAATAGGATAACCGTGTCTTAAATAAATCACCAGCAACAGGGAAAGAAGAGACAGCAGAGATAACAGCCTACTCACTGAACACTCAGGGTTCTGAAACCAGCTCTCAGTCACATACTGTTAGTCAGTTGTATAAAATGTGCACACAGTATATATATATACATACATTATCAAATCGGCCTCATATATACTACTGTTCAAAAGTTTGAGGTTCATAGGATTTTTAATGTTTTGAAAGAAATCTTTTATGCTAAGTAAAGCTGCGTTTATATGATAAAAACAGTAAGTGACATTGTGAAATATTATTACAATTTAAAATTAACTTTTTTTATTTTAATATATTTTTGAATGTATTTTATTCCTGTGATGGCAAAACTAAATTTTCAACATCATTACTCCAGCCTTAAGTATCACATGATCCTTCAGAAATCGTTCCAATATGCTGATTGGAACAGTTCTTATTATTGTCAATGTTGAAAACAGTTGTGCTGCTTTATGTTACTTTGAAAACCATGAATATAAATTATATATACAGGTGCATCTCAATAAATTAGAATGTCGTGGAAAAGCTAATTTATTTCAGTAATTCAACTCAAATTGTGAAACTCGTGTATTAAATAAATTCAATGCACACAGACTGAAGTAGATTAAGTCTTTGGTTCTTTTAATTGTGATGATTTTGGCTCACATTTAACAAAAACCCATCAATTCACTATCTCAACAAATTAGAATACTTCATAAGACCAATTAAAAAAAAAAAAAAAACATTTTTAGTGAATTGTTGGCCTGCTGGAAAGTATGTTCATTTACTGTATATGTACTCAATACTTGGTAGGGGCTCCTTTTGCTTTAATTACTGCCTCAATTCGGCGTGGCATGGAGGTGATCAGTTTGTGGCACTGCTGAGGTGGTATGGAAGCCCAGGTTTCTTTGACAGTGGCCTTCAGCTCATCTGCATTTTTTGGTCTCTTGTTTCTCATTTTCCTCTTGACAATACCCCATAGATTCTCTATGGGATTCAGGTCTGGTGAGTTTGCTGGCCAGTCAAGCACACCAACACCATGGTCATTTAACCAACTTTTGGTGCTTTTGGCAGTGTGGGCAGGTGCCAAATCCTGCTGGAAAATGAAATCAGCATCTTTAAAAAGCTGGTCAGCAGAAGGAAGCACGAAGTGCTCCAAAATTTCTTGGTAAATGGGCGCAGTGACTTTGGTTTTCAAAAAACACAATGAACCAACACCAGCAAATGACATTGCACCCCAAATCATCACAGACTGTGGAAACTTAACACTGGACTTCAAGTAACTTGGGCTATGAGCTTCTCCACCCTTCCTCCAGACTCTAGGACCTTGGTTTCCAAATGAAATACAAAACTTGCTCTCATCTGAAAAGAGGACTTTGGACCACTGGGCAACAGTCCAGTTCTTCTTCTCCTTAGCCCAGGTAAGACGCCTCTGACGTTGTCTGTGGTTTAGGAGTGGCTTAACAAATTCCTTGACACGTCTGTGTGTGGTGGCTCTTGATGCCTTGACCCCAGCCTCAGTCCATTCCTTGTGAAGTTCACCCAAAGTCTTGAATCGATTTTACTTGAAAATCCTCATAAGGCTGCGGATATCTCGGTTGGTTGTGCATCTTTTTCTTCCACACTTTTTCCTTCCACTCAACTTTCTGTTAACATGCTTGGATACAGCACTCTGTGAACAGCCAGCTTCTTTGGCAATGAATGTTTGTGGCTTACCCTCCTTGTGAAGGGTGTCAATGATTGTCTTCTAGACAACTGTCAGATCAGCAGTCTTCCCCATGATTGTGTAGCCTAGTGAACCAAACTGAGAGACCATTTTGAAGGCTCAGGAAACCTTTGCAGGTGTTTTGAGTTGATTAGCTGATTGGCATGTCACCATATTCTAATTTGTTGAGATTTGAATTAGTGGGTTTTTGTTAAATGTGAGCCAAAATCTCAAAGTTCTTAAACTACTTCAGTCTGTGTGGATTGAATTTATTTAATACACGAGTTTCACAATTTGAGTTGAATTACTGAAATGAACTTTTCCACGACATTCTAATTTATTGAGATGCACTTGTGTGTGTGTGTGTGTGTATATATATATATATATATATATATATATATATATAACTACATTATTTAACATACATTATATGATTTTATATATAAATAATATGTGCTGTCTACACACAAATGTTACACTGTCTTGAATAATAGGAAAGTGACTGCTTTGCCAGTGCAGTGGTTGATTTTGAAGTTGGCAAATGAAAGAGAGTTAGTTAATTCTTTCCAGAGAGCAATGAGTCTAAGACTTAATGAGCTGTACTGCTTGTGAAAATAACATTTTGTTCCCCAGTACTTTCCAAAGGAATACACACTCTCAATGCTGATGTAGTTGAAACCATAGATTATTTATTTGAATTTTTCCAAACGCATGATTGTATTTATCTATGGCAGAAATCCAAGTTCCAATGCCAGAGACAAGAAGCAGAAAGGCAAGTGTTCCACATGCACTGCCAAGAGTCTTCTTACTTTTGTAAGGCTCTGTAGACATTTTCACAATTACAATTACATAATGTAAGTAGTCATTATAGATTTTCAGAGATTTTCTAGTTCCAACTAACTAGAATTTTACATTCTTTAAAAATGTGAGATGTGCATTCCCTTGAAAAACTTGATGGCAACAATGCTAGTGTTGTTGGTGGTGGATATCAGGGCATTGCTATGCAGTTGCTAGAGTTGTTGGTCAAAAGGCTGTCCAGGTTCTGTAATGTTCTGGTAACTATATAGGCCTAGTAGCCTAAGACCTGTGTCCCTCCTCAGCTCTTCAGATCATATAATTCAGTGGGAAATGAAAAGAAATTTTATTCTGTATAAAGAACATGTGAAAATAAATCTGTTCTCAGATACCAATGATACCAAGAACTCCACTCTTTTCTCTCTTGTGGGATACTCTTCTTCAGAGTTTGTTTGCACTGGTTTTCAAAACAGCGCCACCACTCTCGCCCTTTTGTGCAACAGCAGCTGCTCCAGGCAAGTGCCCCCAATAGGATCTGGCTGCCGACTTGCACTTGCACTCTCAGTACTTGCACTCAATCTTTTTTTATTTTTTTTTTTATTTTATTTTATTTATTATTTTTTAATTGAATCGCTCAACATTTTACAACAGTTGCCTGGTGGTGAAGACAAGAAAAAATAAACTAAATGTCACTTGCAATCGCGACTTGCACTTTCTGCTACCTGCGACGTCACTTGCAATCAACACAAATCATGCGTGTTGCCAATTGAGACAAGACAGTGGTGGTTAAATGATTGAAACTAATTAGTAACATAACGTACAGGGTCCTGCAACTCATCTGTAGGAGAAAAAGACAAGACCTGCAAATCCGTGGCCACAGAAGAGCAGAATATGAACGCAATGCGCAAAGTTTTTCGTTAAGCATTTTCGTCCCATAGAAAACCATAGACAATTAATATGGCCTAATGTATTAAGATATACAGTTTATTAATATAGCGCAGGTGTCTGAGAGTGCAAGTCTGCAGTCAGACCCTTCTCGGCAAGTGATCTAAGCTCTAATCTAACTGGACGGCCGTTTCATCGCGAAACGACGGGGTAAAAACATCCTCGATTTTTCGCACCGCGAATGATCATGCCTGGTGTGAATAGTCCCATAGGGATCTATTGTTTCAAACGTGTCATTGTGCCAAACATCCTTGCCGAATTTTTGCATTCAGCCTGAAAAGGCCTTAAATCTCTGGGATTATTTTTGTCTATTTGATCTTCCATCAAGCAAGCAAAAAGAAAAAAGAAAAAAAAACCTGCTTCAATTAGATTAAAAATAAATCTCATTACTTAGACAAGTAATAGCAAACCTAAGGCACACAATGTGAGGTAGAATTTTTTCCTGTTGCACTTAATGAATGGGAGTCAAGTGCCAAAATGTAATACTTAAAGGGATAGTTCACCAAAAAAAATTAAATTCTGTAATCAATAATCATTTAACCTCCTTCATGTAATTTTCTTTCTTATGTAGGAAAAAAAAAAGGAATAGAAAGAAAATAATATTGGTAGCCAAAACGTTTCAGTGACTATTGATTTATTAACAAAACAAAACAAAACAAAACAAAACAAAACCCAGAGACATTTCATTATTTTATATGCTCCAGAGAATAAAGAAAAACAGGTTTGGAATGACATGAGGGTGAATAAAGATGACAGAATTTTTATTTTTTTAGAGTGAACTACCCTATTAATGGTTTGTTTCCTTAGTATGACTAATAGTAATTAGCCTTAGTAAGCAACACAAAAATCAAGTAATGATTATTGAGTACTGGAGAGTTAAAAAGCTGTGACAATAAAAGAGCAGAAAGGCACCATGCCACATGGTCACATGGTTTTTGACGTAAGTTGACAAAATGGTCTAATAAAATATCACTTTTATCACTCAGATAAAATATATCACATATATCACACAGAAATATGTGAAGACAGCTATATTTTTACTGTGTGAGGCATGGATGATGCTTTTATCTATGCTCAAGGGGAAGAATGCATTATGTGCTCACTTGTCAACAGAAACATTTATAAAACAGAGGTTAGAAAGGAGCTCCCTTTCATCTGGAGAACTGCAAACTGTACGTTCTCTTTCTCTTTTGTGTTTCTGTCTCATTCTTTTTCTTTCTCTTTATTTCTAATTACACTTAGTTTAATCCCTCCCCTGGTTATGATTAATTAAAATTATGTTTCTATTAAAATGGACGCAGGCCAGAGGTAACACATGGCAGAGACTTCTGCTTCTCTCACAGTTTTCTGAGAAACCCTCTTACATGGTGCAGCAATAATGGCTCGATCCACTCATCTCTTGCCTAATGAGAGAGCTTGAAGTTTTATATTTCATCCTTTTTTTTATCCTGACCTTGTAAGACAACTGCGATCAAGTTGCACTTATTTATAAATTGCAAAACCATGGTCTTGAAAGGAGCTGAAACGTTTATGGTCTTTGGAAAATTTCAGCCTTTAATTAATATGGTAGGGATTTATTATTTGAAGTAACACAGTACTGTGCAGTCATTCTGATGAAGCAACTGTTCTTTAAGGAAATTAATTGTTCAGTTATTTGTTAATTTCAGAGATAAAATGTTATACTTTCATCCTTTACACAAAAATGTGAATTTCTGAGGATTTTAGAGTGATGTTTTGTTAGTACATGGTTAAAGTCAGCGATGTTTACCCTTGTATTTGTTTTACCCATCTTTGCTTACAATGTACTAATTTACTGCAGTTTTTAAATATTATATCAGTTAATCAAGGATATAAAGTATCTGTGCATTCAGAATTTATTCTAAACAAGTCTTATGTTCTAGGGGGTTACAAATCTGTTTGGTGAACTCCCTTCCTAAGTTTAAAAAGAAGCAGTCAAAGTACTTTGAACTGAAATTGGAAGCAGAACATAGGCAGGAGTCTCTGGCCCACATTAGGCAAATGAGACCTGTGGGAATTTAAACTGAATGAAAGGGAGATTTAATGTTTAGCTGATATCATTTATTTTTCTCCCTCGGCATGCTTCTAATCTCCAAATGTGTGATCAGTATGAAGCTTATAGGAAGTGACAAGCTCAGTTCATGAACAGATGGGCTCGATATAGCCATTCTAAACTTTTCTTCAGCCACTATTCATTTGATTCCGGTAAATGACATCTGGTCTTTAGATTGTTTTAAAGTTCGCATTTGTGGTTGAACAAAGAAAGACAAAAGTGCAAACTCACAAAATGTGATTTGAGCATTGAGTTATGAAAAATAAATAAGCTGTCAGATACTTGTGATCCTTCATATGATTGAGATTTTCGACTAGTCTTGAAATAAATTTCTCATAAATCTTAGATGAGCACATTTATTCAAGAGAAAATTCCAAATTCAGCAAGTAAAAAGTAGAACAATCAATGTTCCAAATTTGCAGTCATGCATTTCCAAAAATAATGAATTTTTAATTATGCATAAACTAGTGGGAGTGAGTGATGAAAACTCAGTCAAAACACAGAAATTCAGTTTATTTAACAAAAAGGCCATGCACACACTACAAAGTTTTGGAAGTATAACAGCCGCATATAAATATGGTTGAATTGTTTAAATCAGCAGTTGTCAACCAGAGGACCAGGGTCCACAAGGGGTCTAAACAAACTTCCAAAGGGGGTCTCAAGATGACTTAAAATTATTAAAAAAGCCTTGAAATTAGCTAAAACTGTTTTTTTTTTTTCTTATTTTAATTCACCCCTTCCATTTTTTTATTTTTATTTTTTATTCTTCTTCAGTTTGTTTTTTGAAAAAGAAGAAGCAGAGTTCCCTCTCGATAAACCGGGATATATAAGCTAGCCTGATTTCTTTCAAGTACTGGAAAAGTCATTTAAATTAATAAAATTAATAATTGCATGCGTGGACACTTTAAATGAATATTTTCTAGTTATGCAGAGCTCTGAAATTAGGAGAAAAAATATCAGGTTAAAATTAGATTGTAAATCAGGTAGATGATTTGATAGGATTTGGGTAGAAATCAGGTATCAAAACTTTTTTATTTATTTTTTTAATTTATTTATTTAATTTTTATCTTTATTCTTGTCCAGTAAATCACAAACTGCAGAAGTCATGGGGCCTTTGAACATTGTTACTGACAACAGGGGGCCTTATAGCCAAAAAAGGATTAGAACCAATATTCTAATATATTGTTGCTCAGAAGAAGTGAGTGACAACCATATTTAACTGCAGTGTGTGTACAGTATGTGGCCTATAAGATACAGTCGAAAGCCTAGAATCATGTATGGCAACTCTACATATGACACCACAAATACAGACTCAGCAATTTTGTGCATAACTGTGCCTTTGGGCACCGAGTGCCCTGTAGGAGCCCATCAGGAGTTACGTGGAGAAGGCTCAGTTTCACTCCACACCACAGTTTCATAGTCCTCAGCAACTATTCTAGTATAGCAGCCTTCATTAAAGATTTAGCTTGTAAACCACAATTCTCTTGTTTTGTCATTTCAAGGACACTGTACAAGAAAAATAGTTTAGAAGCTTCATTAACTTAGCTTCATATCTAATTCACAGCTGCAGTTACCCTTCCTGAAAACACCACAGAAAGACTTGACATACAAAGCTTAATGTCTTCCATGTAAATTCTGGTTTTGTCCAATGCAGTTGTGACCACAAAACAAATAAGTGACAGATTTAGTTGATTATTTGATTATTTAGTGTCTAATTGTGACAATTCACCCACTATGAAATATCATTAGGCCAAGATCCCACTCCTCCTAACTGTACATTAAATATTAAATACCTTCTAATTGGCTGTAACTGTGTGCCGTCGACAGCACATTAACATTCAGCATAGAAAGACAAATTGCTTGTTGTTGAAATCTTATTGTATCGCGTCTGGTAAGGACATAGTGTAAGTCTCTTCACAGTGATGAGCCTCTGCATGAGTCCTGCCTTGCAAATGACCATCTGGAATGTCTTCTCTCAGACACTGTGAGCATCACTTAATCACAGTTCAAGGATTGTCAACCCTGGGAAATCGACTCAAAAATCCATGCATATACACTGCCTCCTCTCATTTTAGATGTCTTGCATATTGTGCATGACTTTCTAAACAGCACAAAAAAGCAGACTTTCAGACACCGACACAAATGAGTCTGGACGATTCAAATCAAAGCAAAGGATTTCCATAAACTTTTTGTTTCTTTTGAGAAGTAATGTTTTCAGTAATGTTTTTTTTTTTTTTTTTTTTTTTTGAGACAATATAAGAGAATCTCTTTATGGGAGAGTTAAAGATCTCTGTTAAGTCGTAGTTTCTTCTCTTGTATATGCTGGAGGAGGGCCTTGGCTCTTTGTTCTACGTGCCGGATGATAGATTTGAGTCCGGACACCTCTCCTCTGCTCACCCAGAATTCCCGATCTACAGACATGGAGCGAAGGAGCATCTTTTCCAGACATCCTGATTGCAGCACTGAAACGGCCCGCTCTGGAAACCTGCCAATGAACAAATACACTGTTAAACTAATTGTTTTGTACATGTTGATCATTTCCTTAAAAACAACATTCTGAAATTTGTATTTGTAAACATAACTCATCTGCTTGGAACTCATATCCAAATGGACTTGAGTCAACAAGTGTGTTATTCAAAGGCACAATGTTAAGAAGTCAACAGTTAACAGTTCACATTTTTAACCATTAGGCCAGTATAAGATAGTATAGATAGATAGTATAAGTCTCGATAAATTTTCACAAATACTAATACTTACTCATCAATACCTTCAACCAGTCTGAAGTTGAGGTTGTCTTGTGGTTGATGAGGTCTTCCTGCATTGTCAATAAAAACCAGTCTGGATAGTTCTGTCTTCCGAACCTATAAATAGAGGTTATAATATACAGTTTATTTTGAGTAGATTCATTCTTATATATGTTATGTACAGTGGCCCTAAAATATTTGGAAACTTTTGAACTTTTAAAGGGTTAGTTCACCCAGAAATGAAAATTCTGTCAGAAGTTAAAACATGTAGGACTTTTGTTTAGTTTTTGAAAGATATTTTGTCAAAAAGTTTATACAGAACATTGTAAAAGTAATCCAAATGAATCAATGTAATCCATGTAAAAGTAATCCATATGAATCAAAGTAATCCATGAAAAAGTAATCCATATGAATCCATATAACTCTTCCAAAGATACTCAATCATTTATATGATGAGCAGATTTACTCAGATATACAAACTGATCAAAGCACATTCATAGAACTCATCATACAGTATGCGGTAAATGGAAGCTCAGCTACTTGCTTGACACGTGAGAACAAATCACTTTGGTTCTTGCAGAAGCTCAAGCATGCTTGTATGACATGTGAAAACAAACCTCATTGGTTCTTTGGGTCAAGCAAGCACATTTGAGCTTCTGCATACCATATGTGATGAGCGTTAATCAATGTTTATGAGATTATAAACCTAAATTAAATCTGTTCATCATATAAAGCGTCCATGCCTCTTAGACAACTTCCGTTAACAATATCTTTATGAACTTTTTCAATCGTCAAGGTTTTGGTTGCGTGGATATTCAGTAGAGGGACAATAATCTCTCATGTTTCCTTAAAATATATATTCATTAATTATTAATTATATATATTCATAAATTAATTTGTGTGTTGAAGATGAATGAAAGCTTTTTGGATGTGGAACAAAATGAGGGTATGACAGAATTTTAATTTCTGGGTGAACTAACCGTTTAAGTCACACTTCAAACATATTAGAATTGCATTTCATTAGATACAAAATGGCAGCTAATACTGAATGCTAGAGCTCTTTTCAGATTTTGTTTTGAAAAAGTCATGACTCATGACTATAGTAAGACTGAAACATATTGCGTGCCATTGAAAAACCAGACTGGCATAATTATTATATTATTATTTTTTCTTTTTTCAGTTCACATGCATGTTTAATATCAGGGTTAGGGTTAACAAAAGAGGCAGCTTGTATGAATTATACTGGTTGCAGTGTGCTCTGTAAATTTTGCTAAGTGACAGGGAGATATTTCTAAAATTGTGGAATAATTTTGTGGGGAAGCAATATTAAAACAGATGACTATTGCAGACTGGCTCCTAAACCACAACCACATTGGAGCTCCATTTCTCCAGCTCTCTGAACACTATCAGATAATGACAACAGAACCAATATAAAGGCTCCCATGGAAACTGATTGCCTTGACTCGTTTTAGCTGCCTCACTTAATTTAGTTGGGTTTCTAACTCACAGAGTGTGAGCTCAAACTTCACGTAGATCTTGAGAGCTGTTGGAAAGTTATTACTTTTGATACTGGAAAGCAGAATGAAGGGGGGGGAAATAAAGTTCTACACTCTCCTGTTGAAAACGAATACTTGCCAGCTATGTGACCTTGTCATGAGGTCAGTCAATGAAAAACTTGATGAAAAAAGGCAACTGCTTCAAGATTCACTGAAGCCATAGTATCAATATTTATGCATGTTTACTCTCTTCAGTGTCAAATGGAGTACTGATCTTGCAACAGCTCAGTCACAATATATTTATATATATATATATATATACACACACACACACACACACACACATACATACATACATACATACATACATACATACATACACACACACACACACACACACACACACTGGCCACTTTATTAAGTACACCTTGCTAGTACCGGGTTGGACCCCCTTTGGCCTTCAGAACTGCCTTAATTCTTCGTGGCATAGATTCAACAAGGTGTTGGAAAAGTTCCTCAGAGATTTTGGTCCATATTGACATGATAGCATCACGCAGTTGCTGCAGATTTGTCGGCTGCACATCCATGATGCGAATCTCCCGTTCCACCACATCCCAAAGGTGCTCTATTGGATGGAGATCTGGTGACTGTGGAGGCCATCTGAGTAACGTGAACACATTGTCATGTTCAAGAAACCAGTCTGAGATGATTTGAGCTTTGTGACATGGTGCATTATCCTGCTGGAAGTAGCCATCAGAAGACTGTAGTCATAAAGTGATGGACATGGTCAGCAACAATACTCAGGTAGGCTGTGGCATTTAAACAATGCTCAATTGGTACTAAGGGGCCCAAAGTGTGTCAAGAAAATATCCCCCACACCATTACACCACCACCACCAGCCTGAACCATTGAGACAAGTCAGGATGGATCCATGCTTTCATGTTCTTTACGCCAAATTCTGACCCTACCATCTGAATGTCGCAGCAGAAATCGAGACTCATCAGACCAGGCAACATTTTTTTCCAGTCTTCTATTGTCCAATTTTGGTGAGCCTGTGCGAATTGTAGCCTCCATTTCCTGTTCTTAGCTGACAGGAGCGGCACCCGGTGTGGTCTTCTGCTGCTGTAGCCCATCTGCTTCAGGGTTCAACGTGTTGTGCGTTCACAGATGGTATTCTGCATACCTTGCTTGTAACGAGTGGTTATTTGAGTTACTGTTGCCTTTCTATCATCTCTAACCAGTCTGCCCATTCTCCTCTGACCTCTGACATCAACAAGGCATTTTCGTCCACACAACTGCCGCTCACTGGATATTTTCTCTTTTTCGGACCATTCTCTGTAAACCCTAGAGATGGTTGTGCGTGAAAATCCCAGTAGATCAGCAGTTTTTGAAATACTCAGACCAGCCCGTCCGGCACCAACAACCATTCCACGTTCAAAGTCACTTATATCCCCTTTCTTCCCCATTCTGATGCTCGGTTTGAACTTCAGCAAGTCATCTTCACCACATCTAGATGCCTAAATGCATTGAGTTGCTGCCATGTGATTGGCTGATTAGCAATTTGTGTTACCAAGCAATTGAACAGGTGTACATAATAAAGTGGCCGGTGAGTGTATAATTTGTATTATCAATGTTTTTTTTTTTTTTTGTATTTTTTTTTTTATATATAACAAACCATTTCCATTCTATAAAATATAGGAATGAGGATGTTGGATGCCCGGTATTGATATGTTATTATTGGATAATCTGACAAATATCACCAATATTTCCTTTACCAGGATGTGCACCAGATTTAAGTCCTTTGGATTTCCACATTTGGCATGCAGCAGGTTTTCTACACAGAGTTCTGTTGGGTCTGGTCTGAAGCCACAGCAAGACCGATCTAGTCTGTCATTCACCTGGAGAAAACAGCAAATTAATCATGTTAAAAAATATAAAATTAAAAAAATCAGATAATAATGCAGACATTCAAACTACATCTTTTAAAACCACTTAAAGTATAAACCTGGGTAAAGTAATGTTTCACATTATTTTTCAGTTCAGGTCTAGTCATGTTTTTATTTCAGGTCTTCTACTTTGGTTTCAGCCATGTGTTTCCTGTTTCACGTCATGTTACCTCCTATTCCTGCTTGTTGCTCATGCCATGTTTTCATTAGTTCATTGTCTCTCTGTCTCGTTATTAATTCTGTTCTCTCATTGGTTCATGTTCATTTTGTTTAGCAGTTTGTTTTGTCATTAGTTGTTTACATCATGTGATTAGTCTTGTTTTTAAGCACTCATGTTTGTTACTTTATCATGTATCGAAGTATATTTAGCTGTTTCATGTCATTGTTCATTATCTAGTCAAGCCCATAGTTCATACTGACATTTCATGTCTATAATTAAGTTTATGTTTTTGGATCCTCACCATTGTAATTAAACATCAGTTGGGTTCTCTATGCCATCGTCCTTGTGTGTTTCATGCCAGCAATGTTAAATAGTGGTTATATATTTACATCTCATACTATACTTGTCTAACCAATGTTATTAACCTCATAAATATGTAAATAAGAATATGAATGCATTGTAAAGCTGTGAAACCTGAGTACTCAGGATTACTTACTAACCATACTGTATAAAATATACAAATAATATAAATTTAGTTTGAAATATATACTGTTTTCAAACTAAATTTTCCTTTATCAAGGCAAGTAACTAAACTTGCAGTGCAGAGAGTCTTGAGAGATTCCATTGGTAATATTGTGCTTTATCTTTTCTCATAACATTTAAAAACATTACTCCTCTTTTGTTCATATTTGTGCTGGGACCACACTGTGGGTGAGAAGTTATGGTGAGATGTGACCCTGTGGTGCAGCAAGTATGTGTTTTACCAGCTCATTCCCAGTTAGAACACCTTCCCACCCTCTCAAACTCCACAGGCCGTACTGACACACCACTGCTATATTTCACACTGTAAAGTGAACCGGCTCTGATCTCAGAACAACTGAGATCCTCTGAAGATGGAGACGGTCAGTTAAATAAGTTTTATAATATAATATATATATTAGTCTTTATCAAGATATATAGATATACAAAGATCTAAAATTGTCTTATTTACTCACACACTTTAAATAAAATAACTGAAAAAAAAAAAAAAAAAGTTATTGTTGCAATTTTAAACTTGCAACAGTATAACACTCTGTCAATTATGTAAAGAATGCCTTAAAAATAACCAGAAAAGATGTGTCACTTGTCTACATGCCGATATTATACTAAAAATAATAATATTTTTAACATGAGCTCAGTGTCTGTGACAGCTGATGTCAGTTGGCAGTATCAGAAGCAGACAGTCGTCAACACACATTGTGTTCTTGCCACACATCATACTCAAATCTGTGTTCTCTTTCCTCACACAGCCAGCACTGTGATAACCTTAGGGCTTGCTTAGGTACTCTAGCCCAATGCTGCTAGTGAACCATGGTGAATGCCACAGAGCATTTCTGTTGAAGACATTTCCATGTCACAGTCCATGAATATTCTGAATCATGTGACCTTTTGTTCAGAAACCAAATGCAATTGGTGTGTGTCATGTTGGGTTTATATACAGTGGGTACGGAAAGTATTCAGACCCCCTTAAATTCTCACTTTTGTTATTGCAGCCATTTGCTAAAATCATTTAAGTTCATTTTTTTTCCTCAATGTACACACAGCACCCTATTCTGACAGAAAAACACAGAATTGTTGACATTTTTGCAGATTTATTAAAAAAGAAAAACTGAAAATCACATGGTCCTAAGTATTCAGACCCTTTGCTCAGTATTTAGTAGAAGCACCCTTTTGATCTAATACAGCCATGAGTCTTTTTGGGAAAGAGGCAACAAGTTTTTCACACCTGGATTTGGGGATCCTCTGCCATTCCTCCTTGCAGATCCTCTCCAGTTCTGTCAGGTTGGATGGTAAACGTTGGTGGACAGCCATTTTTAGGTCTCTCCAGAGATGCTCAATTGGGTTTAAGTCAGGGCTCTGGCTGGGCCATTCAAGAACAGTCACGGAGTTGTGAAGCCACTCCTTCGTTATTTTAGCTGTGTGCTTAGGGTCATTGTCTTGTTGGAAGGTAAACCTTCGGCCCAGTCTGAGGTCCTGAGCACTCTAGAGAAAGTTTTCGTCCAGGATATCCCTGTACTTGGCCGCATTCATCTTTCCCTCGATTGCAACCAGTCATCCTGTCCCTGCAGCTGAAAAACACCCCCACAGCATGATGCTGCCACCACCATGCTTCACTGTTGGGACTGTATTGGACAGGTGATGAGCAGTGCCTGGTTTTCTCCACACATACCGCTTAGAATTAAGGCCAAAAAGTTCAATCTTGGTCTCATCAGACCAGAGAATCTTATTTCTCACCATCTTGGAGTCCTTCGTGCGGGCTTTCATGTGTCTTGCACTGAGGAGAGGCTTCCGTCGGGCCACTCTGCCACTTTCTCCCATCTCCCGACTGCATCTCTGGAGCTCAGCCACAGTGATCTTTGGGTTCTTCTTTACCTCTCTCACCAAGGCTTTTCTCCCCCGATAGCTCAGTTTGGCCAGATGGCCAGCTCTAGAAAGGGTTCTGGTCGTCCCAAACGTCTTCCATTTAAGGATTATGGAGGCCACTGTGCTCTTAGGAACCTTTAGTGCAACAGAATTTTTTTTGTAACCTTGGCCAGATCTGTGCTTTGCCACAATTCTGTCTCTGAGCTGTTCAGGCAGTTCCTTTGACCTCACAATTCTCATTTGCTCTGACATGCACTGTGAGCTGTAAGGTCTTATATAGACAGGTGTGTGGCTTTCCTAATCAAGTCCAATCAGTATAATCAAACACAGCTGGACTCAAATGAAGGTGTAGAACCATCTCAAGGATGATCAGAAGAAATGGACAGCACCTGAGTTAAATATATGAGTGTCACAGCAAAGGGTCTGAATACTTAGGACCATGTGATATTTCAGTTTTTCTTTTTTAATAAATCTGCAAAAATGTCAACAATTCTATGTTTTTCTGTCAATATGGGGTGCTGTGTGTACATTAATGAGGAAAAAAAATGAACTTAAGTGATTTTAGCAAATGGCTGCAATATAACAAAGAGTGAAAAATGTAAGGGGGTCTGAATACTTTCCGTACCCACTGTATGTCTTTATACATACTGGTATACAACATTTTTTAGCACATTTTTAACAAAAATACTGTAGGTTTTATTTATTTATTTATTTATTTTTTCAGTTCCTGTGTTTCTAAGTTTGCATAAATGGAAACTGTATGAAACTGAAAATTGTCTTAATGAAGAAAAATTACCTCATAATTATATTAGTGTGTGTTTTTATACTTGTACATCTTAATTACTGTCATAGACCAGTGGGAAAATAAAAATAAAAATCTCATATATTTAAATAAAAATGAACCATGATCCATAATTAATATTATTTGTCCACACCAGTATAATCCATTTTATGAGCTCATAAAAAGTACATAAAATGGCATAACATAAGCCTTGTCACTTCTTTATCCAAATTATGATTCCTATGTCTGAAAAAATTATGGAAAATTAAAAAGTTCTAAAAAGAAAATATTGCAATACAAAATGATTAAAATGAAAAGAAAAACTTAATTAATTATAAATGCAATAACAACAAATTAGGTGATTTACCAGCCTAAAAGTGCAATCACATTTAGTGTTTTTTGGATCAATTTTGTGGGCAAAATCTAGTCATTTGGTCGTGAATTATCCACATTGACCAACAGAAAGCTACTGTATCACTAAACCATGGACAATGGACAATTGACTATTTTTGCCTATAAAATTGTATTAATATGATGCCACCTTAAAGGCACAGCCACATTAGGGAAACTTACAAGTAGGTCCACAGCCATTGTCACTAGTGTAGCGTTGCATGACGCATCACTTACTCTTCCAAACTCAGTGGTTTTATACTGGTTAATGCAAATTTGCATGTTAAAAGTGAATTCAGTGTGAAATCAGTTGGTTTGGTCATCAACAACCAAATGTATACAAAGTGTTTTTTTTTTTTTTCCTTCACAACAAATGCTGATTAGCATATTTAATTTGCTGTCCTATAGCTATGCATGATTATATGGTTCGTTGCATTGTATTATCTGCATTATCTTTCTTCCTGCCATCTGTGATCCTATCAGGCCAGACCTGTGGCCCACCAGTTGAGAACCACTGATCTAAATTTTAGAGCGGCACACAGAAGGACTTGTGTATCCCATGGTGACAGTGAGCGTGTCCTTCACACTGTTCTGTGCTTAAGGGTGTGAGGTTTCAGATCAGTGCCATCAGAGGTGCTAAATGAATAGAGAGGAACAAGTGTTCAAGGGTCCCAGTCAGCAATTTCACCAAATCAATACAAAGCTATTAGCTGTTGGCCATGTTACAGCTATTGACTTTTCTTCTAAGATCTAATGTATTATTCATGGACCATCCATACTCCCACTTTTTCACAGTACAGAGTTTTCACACACACAGATTATTCTAACAAATTCATGAAGCACATTCATAAGCACTTGCAATTACACATTCTTGGGCACGAAACATTAGTCTACAGTATGCCTGCCATCAAGTCATTTTTTCACACTTGATTTGGCCTGGTTTTCAATCAAGCAGGAAGACGGTAGAAGTTATGCAGTGTTGTAAATTATATGTAAAATACACAGAATGAAGTGCTGATTTCCATGCCCAGGTTAGGTTTCTGAGTGGAGACGTGCTGAAATTGCGTTTGGTCTCGTACGTACCTTGTTAGTGTCTGCGCTTGCGTGGCCATTTATTGTGATTAACAGGAAAGTGTGTTCAAGCGCCAACAGAAGACGGTGTAAGAAATACTCTTTGAGAGAAGCAGTCTATCAGCGGAAGTTAAAAGTAGCTCGTAAGTGTATTTACTTGTCTCATTAGTGATTAGCGCAGTTGCCGTTGCTAGATGTTACGGGGCAAACAAGACGTGAGACGTGCGGATCCATGTGCGAGCTTTTATTAGGCAGAGACGTGGTCATTACAGGCATGGTTCAGACAATGGCAAACAGGTATAACACGGGCAAGACAAAGAGTAATCCTAGGGCAAGCGTGACGTGACGTGACGAGACTCTGGATGAACAGCTGTGACGTGAAGAGACTCGTGACGAGCAGCTGAGAAGGCTCTTTAACATCAACTGTGAATTGAATTGACTCCTGACTGGCAGCAGTGACATGACGGGGTGTTTTTGTGGCTGCCATTTTGTGAATGGGCTCCGCTGTCGCCGCCATTTTGTGAGTGTATTTACTTGTCTCATTAGTGATTAGCGCAGTTGCCGTTGCTAGATGTTACGGGGCAAACAAGACGTGAGACGTGCGGATCCATGTGCGAGCTTTTATTAGGCAGAGACGTGGTCATTACAGGCATGGTTCAGACAATGGCAAACAGGTATAACACGAGCAAGACAAAGAGTAATCCTAGGGCAAGCGTGACGTGACGAGACTCTGGATGAACAGCTGTGACGTGAAGAGACTCGTGACGAGCAGCTGAGACGCGACTTGACTCGTGACGAGCAGCTGTGAAGGCTCTTTAACATCAACTGTGAATTGAATTGACTCCTGACTGGCAGCAGTGACATGACGGGGTGTTTTTGTGGCTGCCATTTTGTGAATGGGCTCCGCTGTTGCCGCCATTTTGTGAGTGTATTTACTTGTCTCATTAGTGATTAGCGCAGTTGCCATTGCTAGATGTTACGGGGCAAACAAGACGTGAGACGTGCGGATCCATGTGCGAGCTTTTATTAGGCAGAGACGTGGTAATTACAGGCATGGTTCAGACAATGGCAAACAGGTATAACACGGGCAAGACAAAGAGTAATCCTAGGGCAAGCGTGGGTCTTCGATAGGCGAACAATATCCAAAGGGGCTTGACAAGAGAGGTAATCCGTAAACATGAGCAATAATCCAGGCAAGGCGTGAACAGAGTCTGAAACAGCAAGGCAAGGGTTAATCCAAACAGACGATAAATCCAGGGCAGGCTGCTGACAGACGAGACGAGATAAACCAGGCAAGGATCAGGAAACAGGAAAAAACCAGACAAGGCTAGACTAGACTCTGAACTAAGAACTAGAAACTAGAACTGGGAACTGGCTTCGTAGAGTAGCTATCACTAGGTGAGCGATAAGTGCTAGACAATACTCGGCGCTGACAGAGAGGAAGTCCAAAGGTTTATAAAGCGTGTCTGATGGGATCAGCTGTGTAATCAGTGCAATGTGTGATTGGTGACAGCTGTGATCAGTGCAGTGGATGATGGGAAATGCAATCCGGGGGTGAATGTAGTGCAGGAGTCAATGTGGCGTAGTGCAGGAGTCAATGTGGCGAACGAGTGACCTCTGGTGGTGAGTGAACGGAAGTGCATGGACCAGATTCGTGACATAGCCCCCCCCAAGGAGTAGCTTCCAGACGGTCCTATACAATCCAGGAGGTGGTGGAGTGGAAGCGGAACAGGGGGAGGGACGGAGGGCCAGGTCCATGTGGAAGTGGAGTGGCCGGGGACTGAGGCAGAGCCGGCAGACCAGGAAGCCAGGGCGGAATAGATGGAACTGGAGCCCACCAGGCGGAGCGGGCGGAACTGGAGCCCACCAGGGCGGAGTAGACGGGACTGGGGCCCGCCAGTGCGAAGCAGACGGAGCAGAAGACCTCCACGGCGGAGCTGAAGACCACCAGACTGGAACAGATGGAGCGGAAGACCACCAGACCTGAGCAGAAGGCCACCATGGAGGAGCAGAAGACCACCAGACCTGAGCGGAAGACCACCACGGCGGAGCAGAAGACCACCAGACTGGAGTAGACGTAGCAGAAGACCACCAGACCGGAGTAGAAGACCACCAGACCAGAGCAGAAGACCACCTCGGCGGAGCAGACGAACCTGAAGACCACGGCAGGGACTGGGACCTAGGGAACACTGAGACACACGAGACAGACAGAGCATCCATGGCCCCAAGGGACGAGGCAGAGAACACTAAAAAATCATCAATAGGTTCACTGGCTGACACGGGACAGGTTGACAGTTCAAAATCAGTTTCATTGACTGAAACTGGACATGATGACAGTTCATAACTAGTCTCTATGGCAGTGACAGAGTTAACATGAAAGACATGGGATGCATTGATAGTCTCTGGGCTCATTACTGGCAGGTTTAAGGGTTCCAAGGCGGGTTTCTGGGTTGTGACAGACAGTGCAACAAACTCGGTATTGGCCTCCTTGAGAATGGTTGGACAGACAGACAGTTCAATGTTAGACTCAAGGACTGGAACAGGACATACAGATAATTCAGGATCTGGGGCATAGACAGAGACTGAAGCAGACAGTTCAGTGACAGCAACTGGCAAGACAGACAGTTCAGAAACAGACTCATTGAGGGAAACTGGACTGACAGACATTTCAGTGACTGGAAATGGACCAACAGACAGTTCATAATCAAATGGATTGGCTGGAACAGGACTGACAGATAACTCAAAATCAAGAGTATTAGTGACAACTGAACAGGCAAACTCAGATTCATAGGTTGAAACCGGACAGACATGGGGTGCATTTATAGTTTCTGAGTTCATGA
This sequence comes from Spinibarbus caldwelli, assembly GCA_039654775.1. NCBI lineage: Eukaryota > Metazoa > Chordata > Actinopteri > Cypriniformes > Cyprinidae > Spinibarbus > Spinibarbus caldwelli. The sequence continues at coordinate 10,084,843 of CM077227.1, read as the reverse complement.
TAGGCAGGGTTAAGAGTTCGCGAATGGCCCCTAGAGGTGCAAAGCAACAGTCAGGAAGTTCACCCATAACCTCCTCAGTTGTGACTGACGGGACTGGTAATTCACAACCAGCCTCCTCGGCTGACTCAGGGCAAGACAACAGTTCATAGGCCGTGACATGGGCAAAGGAAGGTTCATTAATGGCCTCCGTGGCCAGTTCAAAGCAAGGCGAGAGTTCACAGATGGCCTCCATAGCCGTGACAGGGCAGGCAGAGAGATCATAGGTGGATACCACTGACACCTCTGGAGGTTCCGCAGCAGGTGCCGCCACCTCTGGAGGTTCTACAGCAGTACCATTAGGAAACAGGGAGAGTTCATTGCCAGGACAAGTACAGTGTTCATTTACGGTTCTTTCGACCATGACATGACGGGCTGAAAGTGTATTGTTGGGCGCCACCACCACGCAAGGAGCTGAAGCGAACACCGCTTCAAAAGGTTTTGCAGCATGCACCGCCACCTCTGAAGAAACTGCAGCAGACACCATCGCTTCGGGGAACACAGCAACGAGCGCCACTTCTTCCGAAGGTTCTACAGCAACAGCCGCCACCTCTGGAGACATCATAGTGGCCGCCACTGTCTCTGGGAGTTCTGTGGTGGTGTACACAGCCCAAACACACCAAAAAGCGATCCCCATCATGGGAAGCACTTCAGACAAGAGAATTAGTTCAGTAACAGGAGGGCTAGAGTGAATTGGTTTGGGGATACCAGCTGCGAGTGCAGGCACCAGCGGTGCATCCCTCACACTGGAAATCAGACCGGTAAATCGGAGCACTGACCTTGAATATCTGGGTGTGATGGACAGGACGCCACAATACTCTGGATGATCAGCTGTGACGTGACGTGGTTCTGGATGGTCAGTGGTGATGTGAAGAGACTCTGGAAGATCCGCTGAGACATGAAGAGACTCTGGTAGGTCAGCGGAGACGTGAAGAGACTCTGGAAGGTTAGCGGAGGCGTGAAGAGAATTTGGAAGGTCAGCGGAGGCGTGAAGAGACTCTGGAAGGTCAGCTGAAACGTGACGAGGCTTTAGCAGATCAGCTGAAACGTGATGAGACTCTGGTAGATCAGCTGTGATGTGACAATACTCTGGATGAACAGCTGTGACGTGACGAGACTCTGGATGAACAGCTGTGACGTGAAGAGACTCTGGATGAACAGCTGTGACGTGAAGAGACGCTGGATGAACAGCTGTGACGTGAAGAGACTCTGGAAGTTCAGCTGAGACGTGAAAAGACTCTGGATGAACAGCTGTGACGTGATGAGACTCTGAATGAACAGCTGTGACGTGAAGAGACTCTGGAAGTTCAGCTGTGACGTGACAAGACTCTGGATGAACAGCTGTGACGTGACGAGACTCTGGATGAACAGCTGTGACGTGAAGAGACTCGTGACAAGCAGCTGAGACGCGACTTGACTCATGACGAGCAACGGTGACTTGACTTGGCTCTTTAAGATCAGCTGTGACTTGACTTGGCTCTTTAACATCAACTGTGAATTGAATTGACTCCTGACTGGCAGCAGTGACATGACGGGGTGTTTTTGTGGCCGCCATTTTGTGAATGGGCTCCGCTGTCGCCGCCATTTTGTGAGCGTGCTCCAGCGTGGCTGCTATCACACAATTGGGTGCGGTGTCGCATTCCTCCGTGACACCCACAGTGAACGCTGAACCAACAGTCAATAAAGCATAGTCCATAAAATCACTTAGAGAAGAACGGGGACCTTCAAGGGTTAATCGTGATTTGAGGGGCTGGTTAATGCCCTCACAAAAGAAATCTATGAGCACACAGTCCGGCAGATCAGAAAAATATGCGAGATCTAAATACTCTTGTACATACTTCTCGAGCCATCGCAAGCCCTGCTCGAGGGTTAATAACTGTCTAGCAATATCCATACCTGGCCATTGTCCACTTGAAAAGCCGCTGGATCCTTTTGTGGCCAAGTATTCTGTTACGGGGCAAACGAGACATGAGACGTGCGGATCCATGTGCGAGCTTTTATTAGGCAGAGACGTGGTCATAACAGGCATGGTTCAGACAATGGCAAACAGGTATAACACGGGCAAGACAAAGAGTAATCCTAGGGCAAGCGTGGGTCTTCGATAGACGAACAATATCCAAAGGGGCTTGACAAGAGAGGTAATCCGTAAACGTGAGCAATAATCCAGGCAAGGTGCGAACAGAGTCCGAAACGGCAAGGCAAGGGTTAATCCAAACAGACGATAAATCCAGGGCAGGCTGCTGACAGACGAGACCAGATAAACCAGGCAAGGATCAGGAAACAGGAAAAATACCAGACAAGGCTAGACTAGACTCTGAACTAAGAACTAGAAACTAGAACTGGGAACTGGCTCCGTAGAGTAGCTATCACTAGGTGTGCGATAAGTGCTAGACAATACTCGGCGCTGACAGAGAGGAAGTCCAAGGCTTATAAAGTGTGTCTGATGGGATCAGCTGTGTAATCAGTGCAATGTGTGATTGGTGACCGCTGTGATCAGTGCAGTGGATGATGGGAAATGCAGTCCGGGGGTGACTTGCAACAGTTAGTGTAGTGCAGGAGTCAATGTGGCGAACGAGTGACCTCTGGTGGTGAGTGAACGGAACTGCATGGACCAGATTCGTGACACTAGGAAACGCTTGTTTTGTTTACTGAGTGGAGATGTGCTGAAATCGCGTTTGGTCTCGTACGTACCTTGTTAGTGTCTGTGCTTACGTGGCCATTTATTGTGATTAACAGGAAAGTGTGTCCAGCTGAATTCAATTAGTGATTTGTTAGACGGGTATAAAAAAAGGTTATGTCTGTGTGTGCAGATATATGTCTGTGTGTGTGTGTGTACATACACGCAGTTGTTTTTGGTGTTTGGCTTAGTCTTATGTTAGAATCATTATTACACTCTTATTCCTTTTGTTCTGTTAATATTTTGAATTGTTTGTAGCTTTATTTTGTTTTCATTTAAATGTTAAGTTTAGACATTTTGTCATGCATTACTCATTTTTATTTAATTATTTTTTTAATATGTGCGTATATATACTATTTATAAAGTTTTAGCTTTTAGTTTTGGATCAGTTTTAGTTGTTTTAATACTACAATTGATTGTTTCTGTTGTCCTCATTTGTAAGTCGCTTTGGATAAAAGCGTCTGCTAAATGACTAAAAGTAAAGTAAAGTAAAGTTTCAAGGAGTAAAAGCAAGTTAAAGAAACAGTTTACTCAAAAACTAAAATTTGCTAAAACTTGATGAGCTGACCTTTGGTGAGCCATAAGTGACAGTTTAAAGTTAAAATGTCGTATTGAAGGACTGGTTTCTCATAAACATGTAGCTTTTCAACTTCACAGGACATTAACTGAGAGTTGTGTTGGTTACTTGTGGATTATTATGATATTTTTTTTAGCTGTTTGAATTCTCATTCTGACGGCACTCATTCACTGCACTGGCAAGGAAGTGATGTAATAGTAAATTTCTCCAAATCTGTTCTACATCTTGAATGGCCTGAAGGTGAGTATGTTTTCATTTTTGTTGAACTGATCCTTAATATCTTCAGGCAACTATTATAAATATGAATCATGGTACATTTCAAGAGCATCAGCTAATGCAAACTGCCAAGATTCAATGTTATATGTTATATAATTTGTACATTTGTAAAGATTATCCTAAAATCATACAATTACAAAGGAAGTTTTACCCTGTCAATTTCAACCTACTTATTAGAAAGGATGCATACATTTTCCTCCATTACCTATGTTCACAATTTTAATTAAGCGTCACTATGACAACTATGGCTCTTGAAAAAGAATTAAAATCAGTGCAGCTATGCTGAGCAAAAAGTGAAGAAGAGGAAGAAAGGAGAAAGTGTAAAATCCATCTTCTAAACCTGCTGAGGTGATACTGAATCACAATCCTCATGTGTTCTTCACAATTAGAGATATAATCATTCACAGTGAATGAAAGTCTCAGTGGGCACTCTTGTTACTGTCTAAGAGTGTTTGTCTAAGAAAGTATATATATATATATATATCTCCTAGGAAAAAGTTAGAAGGTTGTGAGGAGATGAGGAGATTAAATTAAACTAAGCTAAATCATAGTTTCATTAATTACATGTCAAACCCGCACATTCAATTAGATGCAGCCCTTCTTTATTTTGAATCAGCCTGTTATTCAGCTGGGTATTAACTGCATGGTTATTAATTACAATCATTGATTTAAACAACTAGGTTGACTAGGTCATGAACTCACACCAGTGATTGCATTTTTTAATTAAAAATAATTTCAAGAGCTGTCATGAGAAAGGAAACAAGGGAGAACAGAAAAAAAAAATCAGTTTCATTATGTGTATCTGCTTTGTTTTTCATGTTAAATTGCTTTCTCCCTTGCTAATTTAAGACAATTAAAGACAACAGGTCACTTTGAGTTTAGTTTTTTTTTTTTTCTGTATAAATATTAAGCTTTTACTTTCAATTAATTTAAATATTAGCATATATATATAACTCCAAACTGAAGGTGAGTATGTTTTCATTTTTGTTGAACTGATCCTTAATATCTTCAGGCAACTATTATTAAAGCTTATATATATATATATATATATATATATATATATATATATATATATATATATATTAATCATATTTGAAGCTGTATATATTTTAAAGCTTATATATATATATATATATATATATATATATATATATATATATATATATATATATATATATATATAAGCTTTAAAATATATACAGCTTCAAATATGATTAATAATTTCATACTTTCCTTTAGGCTTGTGAATATATACAAATTATCAAAAAAATAAAAAATAAAAAATACAATCTGCCAATCCACTTGCATTAATATAGCATCACTTTCAGCAGTGGTGTTTCTTCTTATCTTATTTTAATGTGTTTGAATTTTGATATTTTTCATGAAAATCTCAATCTTCAACAGAGATGTGAAATGTGGTGACTCTCCTACGAGAAGTGAATCAGACAGACTTTCTCAACATTTAATTTGTGACTGTTTGCTGCAGATGTCACCCTTTCAGAGCACATTCTCCATACTTAAACCAGCTTGAATTTGTCTAGTTTGTCAGCTTTAAACCTATTATAAAATTTTGAGTTTGTTTATCTATCTGAATGAATGAGCATCCCAACCAACACAACAATCTTGGCTCAACCAATGGTTTGAGTTTGAGACAGGACTTAATGCTAGTCTAAAAAATAACAAATGGGGCAATGGTTCAGAAAACAAGTTCGAAATCCAAAATGCTAAAATCACCCACTTCACCTTTAAGAGAGTCGGTTTTAAGCAGGAAAAATGCCAATGTTAAAATGGAAAACATGAATTACTTTAAATACCAGGCTTGGCAGGTAGGCCATTATGTACTTGGCAGCAGCCTAAATTTTGTGACTCATAGAAGAGTTTCTAACCACAATGGTCACATACATTGTTTAAATACATATAAACTAGAGTCATATAACCTAGTAACCTTTTAAACTTAAATTAGTAACCATTTCTATTTCATGGTCTACAAATCCCAATCTTTTAAAAGATCTAAGACTTCATCCCTGCTTCTGGGGACACACTGTCCTGCAAAGTATATTTGCAAGCTGTTTCAGCTATAGCCTGTGATTTTTCAAGTGATCCTGAAAGCCTTGTTTAGCTGGTTCAGGGGTGTTTGATTATGTTTATAGCTAAACTCTGCAGGGCAGTGTTGAAGTTGAAGACCTAGGTTTTAAGATAATCATATTTTTTTGTTATTTGCAGTATACATATGCAATTTACTCCTATTTTAAACTCAAAAGTTTGTGGAAACCAAATATTAATTTTAATAGTGTCTCTTACCTGCAGCAGGAAGTCAAATAATGCCAGCCGCCCCCACTCTGAATGATGAACTCCCACACATGTTGTAAAGTTCAATGGCACCCGAGTACCACACCTGTTCTGAAGTAGAGTCTGATATTGTGGCCAAGTGAGTGAGAAAGAGTTCTGGTCGTTCTCAGCATCAGACAGATGTTGGATGCTGGGATCCCACCAAATCACTGGTCTGGGAGATCCATTTGTGTACTTGTATGGTAGAATCTCACTGTGGAATGTTCTCAACACTGCGGGCAAGCTCCGGTTCAAACCCAGAACTCTGTCCAGGTGAAAAGCGAACACCTCAAACCAGTCATTGGGACGTTTTATGAGAGCACAGCTTCCTGTCTCACAGTGTGTGATATGATTGTCCCCTGCAGGAGCAAAGGTGTCTTTTTTCTCACTAAATTCAACCTGAAGCACTTGTCCATGGCCCGGAAGCCTGGCTTTACTCAACACAGTACCTCTGGAGAGAAGTGCCATCTTTTTTATATCATCCTCACTGAGCCAGGGTAGAGACTCTGCTTTGGTTTGGTTCCAGTGTTCAATGAAAGTCTCATCGGAGACCCTCTTACACCAGTCATTGGCTGACTCCTTGATGCCAGCCTCTTCTGGAATCCTATCGCTAGTTTCTGCTCGGAATTTGGGCCTCTTCCTCTCAGCGGGTCCTGCTTGTCTTTCATGTGTTCCTGCTTCTCCAGGGGCCTGTTTCAGTTTTACCACCTGCTGTGCATCAGAGAACTGCCCCACAAGCCTCTTTGCTTTGGCCTCATTTGGAGTGCATTTGTGCCTGCATTTCTTGTTGTTTGGGTGGAGGCTTTGGATGCTGGCAGACTGAGGGAATGCTGGGTCATGTCTGGAGCGAAGAAGATGGATGGTTGGGTTGGAGTTGCTGCTATTTCCTAGTTTAACGGCTCGCCCTCTTTTGGCACCAGCTGATGGACGCTTGTTTATGTTCTGTAGATATCGTTCTTTTTTGTTTGCTTTACTTTTTGCAGGCTTTTCAGTTGATAGTTTTTTCTCTGCTGTTTTTCCAGAAGAAAATGATAGCTGGTTATGGTTGACCATCAGGAGGTGTTTAGCAGAATCTTTAATTTCAGGGTTCTTCCAGGTTTTGCTGTGTTCATATGCAGACGTTGGAAGATAATGTCTCGGAGACAACTTCTCAACCAGCCTGCTGGGTTTGTTATTGCAGGGGCCCCATACGTTCAGCCTGCTCGGCTCAGATGAGAAGGGAGGAAGGGTGTATATCATCACCACCGATAGACTGAAGAGAAACGGGAAGGCCACCACAAACCAACATTTTAGTCTGAACTTCAACCACACTCTTAAAGCCTGCAAGACACAGCAGAGAAGACCGTGGTAAAGACAAACGGTACAATAAAGTTAACAAGCAAGCCGTAAATGTCAAAGAGAAAAGATTTTGTAAACAAGAAAAGCAGTTTGGATTTCATGGAAAGGAGGGAAATCTAAATGAGGGAATATTTTTAGAGGTCTGGATTTTGAATACACATGCTTGAGATTCATTTCACCCATTTCCATATGTGGTTAGGATTGACTTTGTGCATTTAGGCTAGAGATTTTCCATATGTGTCCATTCCATTGTGCACTCCAGGTTCAACACTGTCAGACTGGAATGTAGACTGGATCTTTCACAGCTGTTAGTTTTACGGAGGTATGTCAAAGAATTAATCAGCCTGAATATGAAATGTTTGATTTCTTATCATATTCTTAACTTGAATGATTAAACAGTGTCTGGAGCATGTCACTGTATTTGGCTTGTTTTTAGCTGCATTCTCAAATTTTCCTGCCCCAGCCTTGACCCATTCTAAATTGGACGAAGCCTGTCATTTAAGGTTAAGAAGAGGTACCAATCATCCCGAAATTGTACACACAACTGTGAAAAGTAAAATATAGCTTGAAAAGGCTGCTGAAAATTAGAACGTTTGTTGACTGTGACAAACAGTTTTACAGTAGGCGAACTTAGCTTAAAAAGCTACAAGCTGAAGTAGCCAAACAAGAGTGAAGCTCTTTTGTTACTATTAAAAAGTAGCTAACTAAAGATATTTAAAGGGACAGTTTCTTTTAAACCTATAACCGTACTTTCAAAAAAAAAAAAAAGTTGTATGTTGTATGATACTCACAAATACTGACAAATGACAAATTTATAGCTACTCCACAACACTAAAGTGAAAGTGCAATTTTAGAAAAAAATCATATATATAGGAAACCTTAAAAAATATGTATACATATAGCCTATATAATATATTAATAACATAATATATGTTTAGTATTAATCCTGTTTGCATTAATCCTGTTTGACTTTTACATTAAAAGGTCAATATAAAGCATAAATATGGGCATGTCCATGAATACTATTAACCATGATACCTAAATGCAATGTATTTCCACATATATTTGGATACTAAACAGAAAAATTATTTCTCAATACTATGAGATCTCTCCCTCCTGGCTGACATTTTTATGACTTTAGCAGATAGCACCTGTGAAAGACTTCTATTATGCTTCAGTCTCAAGAATGTCTTGTGTGCAGTTTCACAAGGCTAAGACGTAGCACACAGACTGCGACAGGTTAGGGCCTGTTTGACTGCTAACTTACACAAAAAAGTGAATGTTTCTCTGAAGGCAAGTGGATATTTAGGTCATAACTATTAATGAGGAGATCATGCAGATTTCTAGCTGATGCCTGGTTCAGTATGTAGGGTTTCGCCATGTTTGCTGTGCAGTAGTTTGGTAAAGCAGTCAAATATTAAATAGATGTACAGTGGACACTTAAGCCACACTTAAAAATGTGTTTAAGAATACATAGTTGATTTGATTAAATTAACCTGTAAAATGTTAAAATGTTATATTTTGTGTCAAAATATGGTTAGTCAATAGTCAAGTCATCTTTATTTCTAATGCACTTTATACAATACAGATTGTGTCAAAGCAGCTTCACAGTGATAAATATAACAGAATCAATTATGAAAATAACAATCAATTATGGAAACTCATAGGGTGCACGATAAATCATATTTTAAGCGTGATCATGATCACAGCTTCTCTCCATTTTTTAAGCATAATAATCTGCATCTTGCCTACTGGTTATTTATCCTGAAAAAAAATAAATAAATAAAAATAATTTTCATTTGGCATTTGTATTATCTTGCATTGGTAACAAGCCTCAACAATCTTTCATGGTTTTGCTTGCCAGATGTCAAGAGTTCAAATCCCCCAATCAGAGCTTAAATAAAAATAAAATACTAAAAACATAAATTAGTCATTTTGAAAGCTATAAGTGAATTTAGTCATCGCAACATTGCAATTTTCAGTATGAAAATGGATATTTATTTTGAGATTTGCAAAAGATTATACATTAGATTTAAATTAGATGACAACAAAGGTAATGTCAGGATCATGGACCTGTTTTGCCCCGTTTCTGTTCCTGTTTTCCCTTATTTGGTAATGTTCCTGTCCTTGTTTAGTTAAATTAGTCATCCTGTGCACCTGTTTTCCTCTCTATTTAGCTCGTTACCCCATGTATTTAAGTCTTAGTCTGTGTTTTCCTCCTTTGTCGGATCTACCAGTTCGGTTCGTGTGTCATTCCGTGTTCCCTGTGTGGCTATACCCTGTGTTTGTTGGATTTATTAAAGACTCTTTTGTGTTATCCACAGATCCGTGTTCCTTCCAGCAGCGATCGTGACAGAAAACCGAACGAAACAGTTTACATCGGTGTGTTCCCTCCATTGTTTTTTTCCGTTTTTACCCAGTGTTTTTTGTTTACATAGTGTTTCCTTCCCATGGATTCCCTCGTCCTCAAGTTCACCACCCTAGCCCGCAAAGAACTCTCCCTTTTGGAGTATGCGGTTGATTTCAGCCAGCTCGCTGACGCTGCGCTGAACTCGCTGTTCTGGATTGGGGCAAATTACTATCGTCCCGTCGACCTCCCAGACACCACTGGATTAAGCTGGAGGGAAGCCATTATCCGGTGTCTGATGAGTGTCTATCCCCGATCCGGAGCACAGCCAGACCTAGTGCCCAGCCCACCATCTCCCCGCTGCGCAGAGCACAATCCCGAGCCTGAGCCCACTGCCGACAGAGAGCAAGAGCACGTCGCGACCAACGAGCCATCGCACAGGAGCGCGACAGAGCTGAGGATCACCACGGAGCCAGAGCCTCACTGATCGTCAGGCCAGGTGCGAGAGCCAGCAACAGAGCCCGTCATGAGAGGAGAAGGCTGCGGGCAGTGAGAGAGCGGAGAGGAGCTCTGCCCCCTGCACCACGGCTGAGAGTGAGCTGATTGAGCGTGGACTGTGCCACAGCAAGGGAGAGAGGGCTCCCGTTCCTGTGTTGAGCCCAGAGAGGGCTCCCGTTCCTGTGTTGAGCCCAGAGAGGGCTCCTGTTCCTGTGTTGAGCCCAGAGAGGGCTCCCGTTCCTGTGTTAAGCCCAGAGAGGGCTCCCGTTCCTGTGTTAAGCCCAGAGAGGTCTCTTGTTCCAGAATTAAGCCCAGAGAGGGCTCCTGTTTCAGAATTAAGCCCAGAGAGGGCTCCCATTCCTGAATTCATCCCTGAAAGCCCGGAGGCTCACAAATGTCCGCCCTTCCACCTGCTCCTGCCTCCTCCTCTGCTGTCGTCTGTCAGCCCCTCTGCTCGCCCTCAGCCCATACGGTGCGAGTTCCGCAAGACTGCCATCCTCCAGCGCTGCCGTGGCCAGAGTATCCCTTTGACTCCACCTCCAGTCTCTAAGCTCCGGACTTCGTTTCGGCCCGTCGACCCATCGGCTCCACCATGGCTCGTAGCTCCCTCTGCTCCGCCGTGGTCCATCTGTCCACTGGCTCTTCCGGGCTCCCTCGTCCCTCCGGCTCCGCCTTGGTGTGGCGTCGACCATCCCATGCCTCAGGACTCCACTCCTCCGGCTGCACTTTGTTCCTTCGTCCCTCCGGCTCCGTCAGGCTCCTTCTTCCTTTCGGCTGCTCTTCAGTCCTCTGTCTCTCCGGCTCCACTGCTGCCTTCTGGAGCCCCGTCTCTGCCTCGGTCGCCGGTGCCATCTGCTCCGCCTTGGTCCTCCGGATCCTCCCCGTCACCCTGGCTCATCGGCTCTCCGTCTCCAAGTCAAGTCAAGTCAAGTCGAGCTTTATTGTCATTCTGCTACATGTGTGGACATATAGTGGAACGAAATGTCGTGTCTCGCAGGACCACGGTGCTACATACTAGTTAAACCTAAGATAAACATACAACAATGCAAGTATAGGAAAAACAATAGAGCTATACAACAGTTAACCATCTGACTATACATATACTAAAAATACTATAACTGCTATACCTAGTTGACTACACATACACAAACTGAGACTGTACAAGAACTTTACATAAATACTGTACATGAAATTGTGTGAAAGAGATATATGTACATGAAATTGTGCAGAAAAATATATATTTTGTACATTAAATTATTGTCCAGAAGAGAGATTTTGTGGGAGACAGTGCATAGTGCAAAAATATTTTGTAGTGCAATTCTCAAGTAAACATGTATTATTTTGTAGTGCAATGTTCAAGTAGACATATTTTCTTAAGAGTCTTTGTGGCTGGGAGTGTTTATAGAAAGTGTCTAGTGTGCATATAGTGGTATGAGTGCATTACTACAGGTGGTTTGTATATCCCACTCACCTGTGTGTAGCACATTCAGAATTGCACTTAGTAAAATTGTCAACAGTTTTTAATGAGTTGAGTAGGGGGGTGGGAGGGCTGAGGTGTTCATGGTTTCAGAGGGGGACAGGGGGATTGGAGTTAAGAGCTCTCACAGCCTGGGGAAAAAAGCTGTTGAGCAATCTGACAGAGCGAGCTCTGATGCTTCGGTACCTTCTACCTGATGGCAAGAGCTGAAAGAGGTTGTGAGAGGGGTGGGTGGGGTCCTTCACGATGCTGGTGGCCTTGTTGGAGCATTGTGAAAGGAAAATGTCCAGGATGGAGGGGAGAGGGGCACCGATAATCTTTGCAGCAGTGTTCACTGTCCATTGTAGGGTCTTGCAGTCAGCAGCACTGCAATTCCTATACCAGACAGTGATGCAGGCGGTCAGCACACTCTCAATGGTGCCCCTGTAGAAAGTGGTGAGGATGGGTGGAGGGAGACTTGCCCTTTTCAGCCAGCGGAGAAAATGGAGGCGCTGTTGTCCCTTCTTGTTGAGTGACGTGACATTGGTGGTCCAGATGAGATCCTTTGTGATGTGCACCCCCAGGAATTTAGTGCTGCCGACTCTTTCCACGGTTGAGCCGTCGATGGTCAGCAGGGGGTGGGCGACAGAGTTTCTCCTGAAGTCCATCACAACCTCTTTAATCTTACCCCCATTGACGGACAGGTTGTTAGCACCACACCATTCAGCCAGCTGTGCCACTTCCTCTCTGTAGTGCATTTCATCGTTGTTGCTGATGAGGCCTACCACAGTTGTGTCATCAGCAAACTTGATGATGTGGTTGGAGCTGGACTTGGCAGTGCAGTTGTGGGTCAGCAGCGTGAAGAGCAGTGGGCTGAGCACACAGCCTTGTGGGGCACCTGTGCTCAGTGTGGAAGTGCTGGAGGTGTTGCGGCCGACACGGACTGACTGAGGTCTTGCAGTTAAAAAGTCCAGGATCCAATTACAGAGGGAGGTGTTAAGGCCCAGCAGGTTTAGATTGTGGATGAGCTGTTGTGGGATTATTGTGTTGAATGCTGAGCTGAAGTCAATGAACAGCATTCTAACATAAGAGTCTTTCTGTTCCAGGTGGGTAAGAGCTAGGTGGAGAGTGGTGGATATTGCATCGTCCGTGGAACGGTTTGGACGGTATGCAAACTGTAGTGGGTCCAGCGTGTTTGGGAGACTGGACTTGATGTGCTGCATGACTAACCTCTCAAAGCACTTCATCATGATTGGGGTCAGTGCTATGGGACGATAGTCATTCAGACAGGACACAGGTGACTTCTTTGGTACTGGAATTATAGAGGTGGATTTGAGACACGTGGGGACGACTGCCTGGCTCAACGAGATGTTGAAGATGTCTGTTAGGACATCCGTCAGCTGTGCAGCACAGTCTTTCAGTACACGTCCAGGTATGTTGTCAGGGCCCGCAGCCTTTCGTGGGTTAATCCTGGATAGGGTCTTCCTTACGTCGGCTGGAGAGAGACAGAGTACCTGGTCGTTTGGAGATGTGAGTAGTTTCTGTGCAGGTGTGTCGTTCTGTATCTCAAATCGTGAGTAGAAGTGGTTGAGTGCCTCTGGTAAGGATGTGTCATCGTCACTGGCCTGTGGCGGGGCCTTGTAGTCAGTGATGGTCTGAATGGCTTGCCACAGGGTCCGAGTGTCTTTACTGTCGCTGAAGTTGTTGTTGATTTTTTTAGCATACTAATGTTTTGCCTTCTTGATGCCATGAGACAGATTGGTTCTTGCTGTTTTGAGGGCTGCTTTATCTCCTGATCTGAATGCTTCATCTCTGGTCTTTAGCAGCCCACGAACCTCTGCTGTCATCCATGGCTTCTGGTTGGCACGTGTGGTGATGGTTTTGGTGACTGTCACATCATCTATGCACTTTTGGATGTAAGCAGTCACAGTTTCAGTGTACTCCTGCAGGTTTGTGTGGTTGTTGTAGGTGGCCGCCTCTTTAACCCTCTGGCCCTCTTCGTTTAGGAGTCACACTTGCCTCCTTCGCTGTCAAAAGTGACTGAAGCCTTGAAATGTAACTTTTTTTTTCTCAAGAATATCAATGTAATATATTTTTGTTCAATAATATTTTTTGATTATTATTTATGATTTTTAGGGAATTTTATGATACTATGCAATATTTATACAATTTTAATGAGCTATTTTCTCCATTAGAATTAATATATATATTTTTATTTCTTTACTCATTTAATATTTTTTAATAAATGCAATATTTCACATTAAAATAGAGTGAAGGCGTTTAAAATCCTATACATATATATACAGAGGCTTTTGGATTCCCGTTGTTTTTTTAGACATAATTTCTTATTTTTTTTTAGGTTTTGCTATTAGATATATATCTAGACATTCTAAAAGACTACTTTTTGTCAAGGTTTAGATATTTTTTGTTAAATAAGTATCAGATTTTACATTATGATTACAGTCAAACATTAAAATCTTGTTAGAAAGGGAACATATAGACAGCATTTTTGTTACTCAGTATTTGATAATTAACAACAAAATAAGGAATAGATAGTGATAATTCAAAACACTTTATATAAACATTTTGTAATTAATTGATATTTTTTTCAATGCAATTCAATTAATGTTAACATATTTTCAAAATTTGCTCTGTTGCAGTTTTACCAGTTCATTTCTGTGTATATATGTAGGCTATATGTGTGTGTGTGTGCACGTGTGTGCACGTGTGTGGGTGTCTATTTTTCACGCCTGATACTCTAGACAGTCACCCCTTGATTGCTGCACACTTTTGTTCTGACCAGTGGCTGATTTGTAGTTTGTACCACCAAAAGATTCACTGAGTTTTCACATTTTTTCGTATTTCCCATTCATTTCCTATGTCGGTCATTTTTGACCGCGAAGAAGGCAAGTGTGACTATTTTTTTTTGGACTCTTTAACATATCCGAATCATGTCCATGATTTTTTTTGTGTGTTCATATTGCTAATGTGACAAAAGTCACCAAGTGTCATCTCATTCCGATAAAGCTAAGATTTTTTCAATTTCAAAATATAAAATTTTTCGGTCAAAAATGACCGGAGAGGGTCAGAGGGTTAAACATGTTCCAGTCTGTGTCCTGGAAGCAGTCCTGCAGTGATGAGGTGGCATTGTCTGGCCATACCGTGATCTGCTTTTGAACCGGTTTGGCGAGTTTGAGAAGTGGTCTGTATGCTGGGATTAGCATAACAGAGATGTGGTCCGAGTACCCGAGGTGGGGGCGGGGTTCGGCTTTGTATGCGTTCTTTACTGTTGTGTAAACAAAGTCTAGTGTGTTGTTTCCCCTCGTTGCAAAGTTCACATGTTGGTAGAACTTTGGCAAAACTGTCTTTAAGTTTGCGTGGTTGAAGTCACCGGCTATGATGAAAAAGCCGTCGGGGTTATTTGTTTGTTGTTTGATGATGGCGCTGTACAGCTCGCGAAGCGCGTCCTTTGCGTTTGCGCATGGGGGTATGTATACCGCGACAATAACAATGGCCGTGAACTCCCGCGGCAGATAGAACGGTCGACACTTCACAACCATAAACTCCACCAGCGATGAACAGTGTTTTGATACTACCGCAGCATTGTTACACCATTTGTTGTTGATATACACACACAAGCCACCGCCGCGAGTCTTACCAGACAGTGATGACTCTCTGTCCGTGCGGTAGCAAGTTAGTCCGTGCAGCTGAATGGCGGAGTCCGGGATGTTGTCGTTTAGCCATGTTTCAGTGAAAACAAAGACACAACAATCCCTTGCCTCATGCTGTGTAGACCGACTGAGTTGAATTAAGTCCAGTTTGTTTTCCAGAGAGCGAACGTTTGAGAGCATGAGTGTTGGAAGAGCCGGTCTTGTGGGGTTAGCCCTCAGCCTAGCTCGTATACCTCCGCGCTTACCGCGCTTCCGTCCTCTCTCACACCGCTTGCGACACCGCCTTGTGCGGGTAGCATCAGTAGGTGAGGCCGCGGTCTCGAGGTCCGGCTCCAGCAGTACACAAAGGCCTCGTAGCTTCTCAGTAGCCGCCGGCGAGAGTTTGGGTTTGTATGTGTTGTCAATATCCAAAAGGCTTTGGCGATCGTAGATGTATCCCGGAGTGATCTCCCGATGAATTAGCGGTAAATCGACACTATTTGGAGACGAACAGATGACATTAAAAGACATAAAAGCACCGTCTTTGGGACCCGGAGTGGGCGCTGTATCTGACCGCGCCGCCATCTTGGTTTCCGCCTCGGGCTCCTCCACCACCTGCTCCGCCACCATTGGTCGGCCCCCTGGAGTCGTCAGCCCTTCCTCCACCATGGCTCCTCCCTCCGTCGGCTCCACCTTGAGTCGACATTATGGCTGTGGCCTGGGTCCCACCTGGCACTGCATGCTCCAGATCCCTCCTGTTTCCTCCTTGGCTCCTCCCTCCATCTGGTCCACCCTGGTCCCTCCTGTCGTCCCCCTGGCTCCTCCTGTGTCCTCCTTGGCTCCTCCCTTCATCGTCTCCACCCAGGACTCTGTTCGTTGTTCTCCTCCCGGATGCCCGTCCTCCTCCCGAGCCTCCTCCTAAGTTCCCACCCGTCCCCCCCCCCTTTGTTGTTCTACAGTACGAGGAGGGGGCCTTCCAGGAGGGGGGCGATATGTCAGGACAATGAACCTGCTTTGCCCCGTTTCTTTTCCTGTTTTCCCTTATTTGGTCATGTTCCTGTCCTCATTTAGTTTAATTAGTCATCCTGTGCACCTGTTTTCCTCCCTATTTAGCTTGTTACCCCATGTATTTAAGTCTTAGTCTGTGTTTTCCTCCTTTGTCGGGTCTACCAGTTCGGTTCGTGTGTCGTTCCGTGTTCCCTGTGTGGATATACCCTGTGTTTGTTGGATTTATTAAAGACTCTTTCGTGTTATCCACGGCTCCATTTTCCTTCCAGCAGCGATCGTGACAGGTAATATAAATTTAATGAACACGCACAATTAAATATCCAGTATCATTCGATGTACATCCAATTGTAAGTACATAAATGAATAAATAAAAATCTCCCTTTGCCAGATATTTTGTTTTTCTTTTTTAAAGGTGCTGTATAATGCATTGATACAATATTTTAAATTGTTGTCTGATATCTAAATAAAAGGTATGTGGCTTAGGTAAGGGCAAAAATTCTCCAGAAACGGTTTTACATGTACATTTACAACGCTAGGATTTCTCCCTATAATGAAATGGTCTGTTATTGGCTTATTTGGAAGGGTCATGAATAATAATGTTGAGCTCTGCTCTAATTGGCTGTTTCACAGTGTGGCTCAATGTTGAGCTCTTCTCTGATTGGCTGTTTCACAGTGCGGCTCATTTCAGTAGCTCAAAGGAAGGAAACACAGGGAGGAAAATATATATTTCAGTACTTTCTCTCGCAAAGAGGTAATTATACTGTATATAAAATGCGGGCATCAGGGAGTCGCTATTAATATGCAGGGCACTGAAACTGCTTTCAAATGCACGATCGCTTTTTACTTTTCCTTTTGCTTTCGAGATTCGCGATCGCACGAACTCTGTTTATGGAGCGGCAGTACTTACCTCACATTTTACAAAAACAGATGCTTGTCAGTGGTGTGCAGGATCTGTAAATCATTCGCCATCATCCTCAGTCATCTCTACTTACTCTGTTTATGTGGTAAGTGAAATCTTATGTACTGCAATGTAACAGGCTACTGCTAGCAAGGAGCTAACCATGTCCCTTTAGTGGCTCGCGTTATTTTATTAGAACGCATGATTCGCGTTCCGTGCCTTTCTGAATACAGACACCAACCCATCCCTGCACTTCACATCCCCTGCACAGCCTGGAACATAAACATTTATTTCCATGATCTGCCATTTTCACTGTTGTCCTCGCGTGTTTATTCACAATACCTGCAGAACTTCTGATGGTTCGGCTGGCGGCTGACCTAGAACATGGGCGTGTATATGCAAATATTGGGGGCGTAACTATTAGTGATCCCGACTGTTATGTCACAGTCGGTGTTATGTTCTGATTCGCCTATTTTTCTTCAGTGGTCTTTTTTTATTCACAAGATTTACAGAAAAAGGAGGAAACAATGGTGTTTGAAGCTCATGATATGTCATTTCCATGCACAAAACTCTTATTATTCAACTATGCCAAGGTAAATACAGTTTTCCATTCTATGGCACATTTAAAGCTTAAATTCACTTAATTTTGATATATTTTCCCTTTACTTAAAGCATTTATGTATAATGCATTATAATTCATAAAGTGTGTTGTAATGCATTATATCTTGTAAATAATTATAACCAAGTTTAAAATGCATAGTGTAACAATGAATTGGTAAGTGTTATAATGTATGAACTGTGGTTACAATTATTCATGAGACTGTACACTGCATTATAAGGTGTATTACAAGGCATAATTAATGCATTAAAACTACTTTTATAATGCATTATACATAAATGTTTTAATTAAAGTGTTCTGTAAATCAAAAATACTGAATAAAAAAAAAACACTTTTTTTTCAGCAAATTTAAAGTTTATACCTTTTTATTTAAGGTTACAGGCTCTCTAAAAGAGATTTGGCTCTTTCCTACACATTTACAAAACATATTTACAACAACAACAATTCAGATTCACAAAGGAAATCTTTAAATCCAGGTCAGCGTATTAACGGTGAGTCAGAGATGAAACCCCTCAGCAATTCACATTATCCAAACAAACTGTTATGAAAACAACCCACTGAAGCAACAGTCTCTCACTGATCCAGAGACACAGAACATCTGCCAAAAGCAATAAAACAAAACCTTCAAAATAATTAACAAATCTTACACCTCCTAAAGTATCAAAGGTGTTTGATTACCCACTGGTGAGTGAATGGAAAGTTGACTAGATGTTCAGATGGTTAAAGAAAAGGGTTGAAGTTATAGCTCTGTGGGAAAACTCAAAATAGACTGAACTTCACACTATAAGTTGTGTCTGTGGTTTAGGTGACCCTTGCAAATGAAGTGTCTTGCATTAAGCTCTCAATACTTCTGTAAACAATTAAGCATATTGACACCATAGTGTGCTTAACTGGAAAACACAAACAACACAAACAAGTATGGCAAAGACATCACACTGTTCAACAAGGCAGCAATCCAAGCACAACAAACACAGGGAGACAGACTGAGACCATGAAGAGGAATTACTCAGACAACTACAATGTTTTGGGGAAAAACATGTTCACATCTCAAAGCTATTGTTTTTCAAAAGTTTTTTTTTTTTTTTTTTCCGGGTCTTACTTGCACAGACTACGCCTTCATGACTCAAAACACAGTGTATAAATCAGCTGCTGGTGAAATAATGGAATAAGAAAGTGAAGGAGTAATAAAAACCAAATAGCGTCACATAAAAAACACCAAATGAATACAACAAACATGCTGTCTACAGTCAAAATATGACATGTCATGACATGGTAGTTACTTCTCACCACAATTTTTTAAAAGCAGGGTGCTTGAGGTGTTATTGTGAGGTGACATTTATCACTTCTGTTTGTTTTTTAAACCTCTTTCTCTTATCTACTCAATTCATTTAGCGCACCGGCAGTGATGAAGTCCTGCACATAGAATGTTAATACAAATGCTGCCTTTAAAGTAAAAAATATATAGTAAAATATATATCAAAGCACTGGTGGTGTTTTGTATGAATTTATACAATCTAATTCATACAGAAACTTACGATTTTTAAAAATAATAGTAGCCTAAGCATGAAGGTCCATCCCTACGCCATACGTATACCTAACTGTCGAATGAAAACGAACAAATGAGATTGTACGAACTCAAACGAATTAGCAACCAATTTGCCAAAACGTAAAATTGTGAATTGCCATCAGAGTGTGTTGGATAGAGAAGTAAACTCAAGTATACTGAAATGACCCCCAGTTTAATCAAAAATATGTCACTCGTTTTCCTAAAAAACATAATGCTGGAATGGCAATTTATCAAGCTATTCTTGAACAATAGGAAATTATAGCAATTATAGCAAAAGAAAACTGGCTTAACTGTCACACTCTCGCTTTTAAGGGCTAATCCAGGAGGAAGAAAATAGACCAAAATGTGTAACAAAATAAGAAACAGTACTCTATGGAAGTTCTCAGTCACACTCTGTCAGAAAAATGTGCAAAGATTGTACCTTTAGGGGTACAACAGCTTGTCACTGGGGCAGTACCCTCACAGGGACACTTTTGTACCTTCTTTACCACTAAAGGGTGCATATTAGCACCTCAGAGTAGTAATATGTACCCTCAAGTTATCAATCTGTACTCTTATGGTTCTAATATGAACCGTTTGGGGTAAAGAAGGTACAAAGGTGTCCCTTTGAGGTTATTGCCCCAGTGATAAGCTTTAAAGACACCATTTTTTTTATTTTTTATTTATTTATTTTTTCTCTGAGAGAGTGCACTCCCTCTCTCACTGGCCCCTTTCACTGAAAATAAATTGTGATCATTCGGGTAACTCCTTCGCAGTAGCTCCCAGCCGTCCTCTCTCACTTCAGCTGCTATGTGTCTACAGTACATCATAGAAATAGGATAAGAGGTTTGTCCATGAAAATCTAGAGGTTTGAATAAGAGGTTTGTCCATGAGAATATATGCTAGAAGCTAAAAATGTCGATAAATGTGGCAAAATTACTGTCTGTGAAAATCGACATGTCAGTGGAGCTTAAAGGTGAAGTGTGTCCTTTTGTTGATGCTGAAATACCTTTTCCTATCCCAGCTTGATATCCATAGAAAACAAATGGCATGACTTTGGGATGTGTGTGTTTAGTTTTGCAAATGCTGCAAGTGCTTATATTGACCTAGAATATTCATTTAAATAAATACAGTCAGTTTTATCATATGTTAAAATTATATCTTAAAATGGCCATCAGTCCAGTACGTACACATGCCCTCGGAGCTAACATGGTCCAAAAAGGACAAGTTGCTAACTTTCTGATTGAATGAAAAGAGTATAAAGAATGTCAAACTACTTCACAACATCTTTTTCTGTTAAGCGCAAGACAAAGGAAACAAACAAACTGCCAACAGCTGAAAGCTTGTTTATGACAGCTGCATTAGAGATCTGAATGAACACCTTCTCATGACAACAGAGAACAAAGACTCACTCAATGCTGAAATGTAATTGGGAAAGATGGTGCTCTGAGCCCCTTTAGCTGCAGTACATATTGCTCTTCCTCATCAAGTCATTTAAGGCCATATTCGTTAACAAAGGGAGATTTTTCACTGGTGGTGTAGCATAAGATAATGAACAAATTCGGTAGGCCAGTATTTTAGAATTGGTCAAAAGTACTTTAAAGACAAATTACAACAACTGAAAGCTAGAGGTGATAGCTGATTAAAAAAAATGTTATGGTATTTTACATATGAAAAACTTTAGAAACATACAAATGTTTTTAAATCGTATATTAGGTTCATAGAATATTGACTTCATGGTTTTAATAGCTCCATTTTTATTGTTTTTTAATTAATGAAAGTAATTAATTTTGTTCATGTCATCAATCTAATCATCTAATTTTAGGCGAGTTATATTATTCAGATCTGTCTTTCTATGTATCTGTGGGACCACTATGAATTAAAAAGGACAAACACATCATAAAATTTGTATGTGTAATTTTTTTTATATTGTCAATATGTTAGGGTTAGGTTAAAGGCTGAGAGTAGGTTCAGTGTTTTGGGCTTAAAATATCATATAGTAAGATATTGTAAATAAAATTATTGTCATTGTACAAACATGTATGCTTAAAAAATATAAGTATACAAATATATTCAGATCATTGCTTTTGCATCATCTCATTAAATTTTAAGATGTGGTCTCAGTTTTCAGATGACATTCTCTTGCATTGTATTGTATTCCAGACGGCAAAACAAAACAAAACAATAATAGTAATAATATTTAAGGGAAAAAAGGGTATCATGCTTACACTGAGAAACTCTGTAGCCTTAAGACTAAACAGAAAGTGTAATGTCAGCATAGCAGTATCTTCCATAGCATGACCGGCTGTGGGAAAACTCTGTTTGATGTATGATCTTTCATACATTGTGCAAAGGTCAGCATTACCCTCTACCCATATAGGAGGATCTGCGATACCATTGCATGCAGAAGCCACATTTTTGGGGGTGGGGGGTACGGTGAGGGAAAGAGTGAGAGAGAAAAGAGAGAGGAAGAAAAAGAGATCAGCCATCTGCTGCCATGTCTGTCCTACCTCAGAGTGTCCTCAGCGGAGTGTCTTTCTTATTATGGAACAGATGCTTTTGACACTAGTGTCATCCTGAAATATATAATGTGCGGGTCTGTGTGTGTAGGATGAAAATGTGTCACTGACAGTCTGCTGCAGTCATTTATATTCATACACAAAAGCAACGGCAAAAATCTACTACTTTTAGCAAGTAAAAGGCCTTTAATTTTAGAAAATTCAAAATACACATTTTATTGCATTGCATTATATATTTTGCCCTCCTACATTCAGAGTTTTTGAAGCTAAGATTTTAAAAACAATCTTACTAAGATATATTATTAGAGACAGAGTGACAACTGATATTTATATGCATTATATGTAAGTAGCCTGCTGCTATACTTTTATAATGATATCCTTGATTTACATTACAAGATACCAGAATTTCATCTTTTGGCTGTAGAAATATCAGCAATTACATATTTTTTTTTCTTAGGTTTGTTCTCTGAATAAAACATTTTTTCCGCCTCAAGTATGAGCTCCGTATTCTTCTATATCGTACTGAGCCATAAAAGCCTAATGTATCAAAAATGATACTCACAAAAAACATGTATGCACTTTTTTTTCCCAATAGGTTCAATAAACCATTTAAAACCAAGATATATATATATTATATATATATATTTAAATTATATTATATTAAATATATATATACATACACTGTAAAAAGTGATAAGTTGACTTAACTTAAAAAAATTGAGGAAACCCGTTGTCTTAAAATTTTTAAGTAAATGATAATAAAAAAAATAAGTTAATTGAATTGTCAAGTTCACTTAACTTTTTTTTTTAAATTATTATGTACTTAATAATTTTAAGGCAACAGGTTTCCTCAATTTTTTTAAGTTAAGTCAACTTTCACTTTTTACAGTGTATATATATATATATATATTTATTTTTTCATGACTATTATTTCATGTCAGTCTTTAATGGGTTAATAAATTAAATAATGTATTTTATGCTGCCTTGGGGATCAGCTATAGTTTCTCTATTTGTATCTTAGCTGATATGATTCAGAAGAATATTTATTGGTTTATGTTTGAGTTCTTGACTATAATCTTGACTGAAAATGTTTTCGAATAAACAAATGGTGGGAGATTTGGTTGCATTTTAGTATTTGTAATTTCACTGGTGCATAGTGGAGCATAAATGTGTGTGAGAGCTGTGTGCGGGGGTTTTGCTGCCCTATTTGACCTATGACCGGGTCTGCCACTGACTAGAGGGAAGGATAATACTTAATGTAACTTTTAACCGTGCTTTTTTTTTTTTTTTTTAATAACTGGGAGTATTTTGATTGAAATAATTGCAAACAGCTGCAGCTGCCTAGAAAAGAGATCTCATAATCACAGAAGGATGCTGACAACCGAGTTAATCACAGATTATTAGCAGGGCTTAGGCTACATTCACATTATTCTGGATATATTTGAAAACAGTGTTTTCATTTTGAAACACTCTCCATGAAATTTCTGAGAATGCCTTAATCACGTATGTATGCATAAAACACTATAAAAGCTCAGTGAGATATACAGAGAGACCACACATAATAACACACATATTATTAGGAATGTAATATGAAGACAAGACTTTAACAAGACTATGAATGTGAATACCAGGAACAACAATGCTGTTACATATCTATGGGTACAATATGTGTCATATGACTAAATACTCATCATAGTTTTTGAATACCTCCATTTTCACAGTCCACACTACATGTTTTAAGAAATGCTGTGTCAGTGTGAATGGAAGGCCAAAATCTAGAGGAAAAAGATGCATTTTCAAATTTATCCAGATTTATTTTGACTTAGACTTAGATGAAAGGCTGGGGAGATGAAGCCCTCTTAAATAGGGTCTACAACAATTGAGTACCACACTATAACCTTGACTGAAAATGTTTTCGATTAAACAAATGGCGGCAGATTTGGTTGCATTTTAGTATTTGTAATTTCACTGGTTTTTGGATGAAAAATCAAGAAGTGGAGCATAAATGTGTGTGAGAGCTGTGCGGGGATTTTGCTGCCCTATTTGACCTATGACTGGGTCTGCCACTGACTAGAGGGAAGGATAATACTTAATGTAACTTTTAACCATGTTTTATTTTTATTTATTTATTTTTTTTTTAACAACGGGGAGTATTCTGATACCTTCTTTGAGTACCTCAAAGAAGGTATCAGTACCCAGTTTGTCTTTAAAAAATTATATCATGTATATCTGCCTCTGATAATTTTAGATCTGTTTGCTGGAAGAACCCATGGAATTCAATAACAGGCTATAGATTACTTGCTTGCAAAGCCTCCAGATATAGCTAAACATAAATATCATCATATTTCTTGATTATTTGCATTTAGTCTCTCTCTGACACTGACTAGCTCCAAAAGCTCAACAAAATTGTGTGCAGGTGCTGTTGCTCCATGGCAATTTGAGAAGCCATTATTACTTTGTCACAACTTCCTCAGACAATCAATTCTAATTCCCTCGGTGGCTATCTCACTCTGCCATGCTCATTCACTGCTCACTGCTCATTGGCTGCCTCTGATTAACAGGCAGACCAATAACATTGCAGAAAAGATTTCTAGATAATGCTGTGTGAGTCAGTCAACTGAGTCAAATCTCAATTTATGATGAATATATATATATATATATATATATATATATATATATATATATATAAACACATACACGAATCAATTTAAAAAGCGAAAAAAAGAATCTTAAAAAGAAAAAAACTGATTTTACATAAAGGAAAGAAATCTGATGTTCTTGGGAATCTGGGACAGCAATACTTAAAGTTATCAGTAGAAAATACTGCTCTCTCAGGAGTGACTAAGTCAGCCAGGCAGTAACTGGCAAACTGGTTCTCTAGACCAGATGGCACGGATATTTTCAAACATAGTTCCCTTCTTACAAGTGAATTCAAGATGTTCAGCAATGAATCACATTTAACAGATGTTACAGCATAAGTTCTGAATAAAACACAAAACGTTTCAACCTCACCTGCAAATGCTTCAGCTATGAAAAAGGCTTCAGTAAAATGACAGTGATGTATCGGTTGTGTAGTGGATTTTCCTATATTTTCACTTCAAAAGACATCTTTAGGGATGACAATATTCTGTGGATTTTCAGAATCCATAAATCTGTGGCAAATCTGGTGAAAACAGTTTTGTTTTTTTAATCTTGTTGAAAAGTCATGCCAGCCAACACAAACAGAACAACAACATAAATACATACATACAGGAAGTCCAAAATTATTGAAACATTGATGTGCCTTAAAATATAAAAGCGGTTTTTATTTTTTAATTATTGAATGTCCTTTGATTTGAAAACATAAGAGAAATCTGCCCATTCAAAAACTAGCAAAGAAATCGGAGATACACTCATAGGCAAGATTAGAGAACACAAATGAATGAGACAGAAGGTTGTAGGCATTTATAAACCAGACAATGCACTACAAATAGGGTATTGTCCACACAGCAAGGACCACAGTTGGACAACTGCAGGAGCTTTTAGCATCCTGGTGTCAACAATACTGAAATCTGCAATTAAACGCCATCTCCAAACCAACAAACCATTTGGAAGATTTGCCAGAATAAAAACCTTTTGCTCCTGCCAACTTGTAAGTGCCCAGGGTTTCCTGTTGTTCAAAAAAGGAAATCGGCTATAGTTCGGTGAAAAACACAGATTTCTGGCATAGGTTTATTGCAAAATGGTTTGGTGCAAAAAGTGTAATGCTATGCAGACAATAACCGAATCTCCCTGCAACGTATGATTATTTGGTTTTACTTTTAAAACACCTGGTAAACTTGTTAAGATACCTCCAGATGGACTCCAGATTAAAATCCAGTTTTACATCAACATCTGGATGCCAGTGACACCAGGCATGGAATATCTTGTCTCACATGCTTGTATACATGCATTATTTTTGCATTTATCATTATTGTATTACACAGTCCTCTGAAAATGGTCAGTTGCAACATTCCAAGGTTTGTCATGCCACGATAATGTCCTCTTTCAATAACAATGTTGAATAATAGTACCCTTAAAAGGACGTTTAAATTGCATATTAGTACCATAAGAGTATATTACTACCTTAAGGGTACATATTACTACTCTGAGGTACTAATGTGCACCCTTTGGGGGTAAAGAAGGTACAAAGGGTTACTGCCCTATTTACAAGCTGTTGTACCCTAAAGATACAATTTTTGGACATTTTTTGGACAGTGTGTATTTAAAATGACATGGGAGGACTACATATTAATAATATTGTAATATTGTTGTAGTGTTCGTCTTGTCGTCAGGATGACTGTTTTTTTATGTTCTGCATGAGCGTCTAAAGTAGTGACCCATATCAAAGATAACTTTACCTCATAAATCATTAGATTTATCTCAGTGGTTCAATGATCAGCAGATAAAGACAACATGCATTTTCCATTTCCTTCTCTGCAAATAATTGCAATGCAATGCTTGGTAACTGCAACCAAACCCTTACAGGCAGAACGCAATGATCTTTGGGTCTGCTGAGTCAGGGAGTTTAACAGGGTCTGCTGAGGATGGCTGGAGCTGGGATGAATGATTCAAAGAATTCTCAATGCTGAAAAACATTAGGCACTGTTGTTGTACAACTCTTGCATTATTGACAAAGACTTTCCTGCCGAGTATAAATACATACATCAGAAGTCTGATCTGAATACACACAATATGCTTTAGTGCCATGTCCTGCAAAGAGCACTGGAACAAATTCTTTTGATCTGTTTCAGGACTATTATTTTTCACTGAATTCTGATACACTTTTATCCAACTTCGTGAGGGTTTGCATTGTGAGTTAAACAATAAAAACTCATCTAAGTCAGTATTCATTCATGCTTTCAGTATTTAATAATAGACCACTGAACATGACTTGTGCTATATAAATTCTAGGAAAGCAGTCAATATGCAAAAGTAATTATAGATAAATCATTCTGAACTAGTATAATAACGAAAAGTTCTCAATGGACACTTACCATTATAAACACCACCGACAGAAGTCTAATGTGTTTCGGCTGTTCGCTCACAGCATCAGCGCCACATCATCTTCATTCCTGTGCTCCTCATCCATACAAACACAGTATTATTCCTGCATGTAAACCTTCTTGAAGTTACTCTCATCTTAACTGGACCAGCGTATGCATGAGATGCATCCAAAGTCACATTGTTTAGTGACTTATTCTTGAGTTTCCATTGCAAAGTTTCCAAAGTCTCAGAACAAAGCTCTGATCTCTAGCAACACGTTGCAGGAGGATGGTGGACTTGAGAAGAGAAAGCAGAGTGGAGGTTTGGAGAGGAATGTGCTGTGTAACATGAGAAGAGACTTTAAAAAAAAAAAAAAAAAAAAACATACTGAGGAGATTTATTGTCCTGGGCTGGGCGCTTCTAGAGTTTACGGTGTATTGCTGATGCAAAAATGTTGCATGTGATCTTCATTTAATTTTTATGTAAACAAAATCCTAATTCAGAAGACAATTGAATTGACTATGGTAGCTAATTTCAATCAAAGAAGTTACAGCTACAGTTAATGTTGTCAAACCATTTCTGTGGGAACTTCCACTGTCATTTAAAAAAAGGAACAAAATGATGAAATATTCTGAAACATTGTTTGAAGAAGATTCCATATAAATAAATGATGATTTCAGAGTACTAACAATAATAGTTAGAATGGTGAATCAGAGAAAGAAATGTAGGGCTTTGTAAAACTGTCTCACTTAAATTTTATAAAGTACATGATTTATATCAATTGTATTATTCAAATAATATTATGTTTTACTTTTGTTTCACTTTTTCATAAAGAGTATGTCGAGAAATGATTTAATACACATTGAGAACGTATTTTAGGACTATACTGTCCTCTTCTGGTAGAATGGTGATTTACAGTAGTAGGGGATGATTGGAAACCAGGCTAGTGCATAGAACAATGTTGTTACTGGTGTACATTATTAGTTTCTCTCTCTCTCTCTCTCTCTCTCTCTCTCTAATGTCACACATGAATCTTGTTTGGAAGAAGAGGAAGAGGAAGAAGAAGAAGAAGAAAACCTAGCATGTGGAGCCTCAATAATAATAATACAAAAAAACAAAAAAAAAAACAAAACAAAAACAAACAAACAATGATCAAGGCCAACAACACCTCCAAAACACTGTAATGTCGGCAGAGGAGGAAGATGCAGAATATGTAAACAGCTATTTGTTATTTATTTATTTATTTTATTTTTTATTTATTTATTTTTGCAAAATGGGCTCACGTTTACTGAATTTTAAAAAAAATATTTTGTTTTATTTCAATAAACAGGATTTAAAAACCTTTATGGATGCTTTTATACTTGCTTTACATTTTCAGTTATGGCTGAACTACATCTAATAAAATTAAATGTATGTACATATGTATGTACATATGTATGCTCTAAATAAAATCTTAAAATATTCCTTTGACTTGCTTGCTTGTCTTACTCCAAAGAAAACATATTACAATCATGTGTAGTCTCACTTAAAGAAATTTTGATTTTATGTTTAAAATGAATATTAGATTTTCAGAACTATATAGAATATATTGATTATATATTAGGTTTGCTGAGCCTGGTTTCTCCCAAGGTTTTTATTTATTTATTTATTTATTTATTTTTTATGGAGTGGCTGTGGACAGAAAAATTTCTGTCACCAATGGAGTTTGGGTTCCTTTCCACTGTCGAATTTTCCTTTGCACAGACACTATTGGAAGAGAACTGATTTAAGCTGGACGATGGCAGCACTGAATCGATGAACTGACATTAACTGGAAAATTGACCGTCTTCTTTTTAGAACTGCTTTACAGCATAATTGAATTTTGTTTGCATTGTTGAAACATTATTCTCCTATTTAACAGTAAAGCTGCTTTGACAATCTATATTGTATGAAGCACTATATAAATAAAGGAGACTTGACTTGTCTATATAAAAAGTGTCCTTAGAATTCATTTTTAATTACTTTAATAGCATTAAATGCCAAATGCCTATCATCAGTTGAAATATATAATCACCAGTCCTCACTGCACTGTCATTAACAATCATAACATTTATTTAGAGTACTATGACATATTTCATCCAAAGACAAAGTGTGCTGAAGAGCACATGCAGAAATACATGTGTAAGATGCATAAGGGATGATGCAGTTGAATGAGACAAACATACAGTAAACAATCAAAACATTGTCATGACCTAGTAAATACTTTTTACTGTATATAAGCTATCTTCTTTTTCTTCAGTGTTTTCATTCAGATCCACAGTACAGGACTTTGATACTGCATTCCTGGACTAGAAAGACCTGTACACTGCCTTTTTTGGATAGAATGACATTGAAAACAGGTTTTAAACACATTTGGTGTTCACATCAGGTATCTTCTTTTTAACCTTAGCACCACTGAACCTTCAAGACCTTCAGGTTCTAAAATTAAAATCTTTCTTCAGCAGGTACATCTGCATTGACACACCAGCATCTCTCCTGGTTTACAAAAACTCCCTAAGTGGGACACTAGTCCTACAGATGAGAACTCAGTGCAGTATAGACAAGAACTCAGTAGAAAAACCTCAATAACAGAAGCGCACAAGTGCAATTACGAGGTACGTGAGGGTGATAATAGTCAGAGCAGAGAACAGCAGGAGCAGCCCAGCGAAGAGAACGTTGTTTATGGGTAGCTTGATGATTTTCCCTTCGGCTGGGATCATGTTGGAAAGTGCAAGCATGTAGCCCAGGGACCAGGCTATACTGGTCTTATTTACCTATGAAACACAAAGAGACATATGAAGAGGTCCAGTTCACTCTAGAGTTTTGGGTAGACAGAAATGATTTGCTGGAGGGGGAGAGAATATCATTGACGGATATTTGACATTACAGTCATGCACTGATACAGCACATGCTAGACTTGATGTGTGTTCCTTAAAAATCAGGTGCTAAGAAATATATTTAGTGTGAAAAGGCATTTAAAGGAAAATTTCCAGTTCATTATAAACTAAAAATCACGTTTAATTCAGTATGTGACTTGCTATTTCTTTGTAATTATTTGTAAAATTGATAATCCACTTCTGAGTTTTAGGGTCTTATGTGTGTTGTTATCATGGAGATGTTGTAATATGTAATATGTATGTGTACAGAATGTGTAATGTATACATACATTGCATATCACACAGAAAAGGTTAGTAAACAATTATTTCACTTTGTGGCTATAAATGTTTGAACTGGTCCATGCTCTTCCATTGTAAACCAGATTTTTGAAATTCATTTTTGTGGTAATCAATATTATGCTACAATTCTGTTGATTGAGCTTAACTTCTATTGCATTAGGCTTCTAATGCATAATCTGATGGTACAAAAGTTTACTCTTCTCCTTTGTTCATGAAGTCGTATTAATGTGTCAGAATTAAAAGGAAGAAAACAACTGAATGTGTGGAATATGTCGGCATACGAAAAAGCTTTAGATGCAGCTTGATAATATCAATGACATATGGCATATTTTCCTGACACATATGTGGTTAAAAGCAGTACTGACTTTCTTTGTAATGAGATATTAGTTATTTTGTAAACCAATTATCAGTAAAATACATTTTGCCTCTGTCAGCATTCTGCTAGAAATTGTGAATGGACAGAAAAGTCTTAATCTTCTTAATCTCATGCTAAACGTGAAATGTACCTCTTTCTGAAAGTTGAGATTTTTCCAGTTGTCTGTGTTGAACTTGTACCCATCTGCAAGAATGCTGTGCACATAATTTGCAGAGTAGCAGTAGGACTTCAGATGGATGTCTTTGATGTCTTTGATGGATTTGATTGATGTCTTGAGCTAAAGGGGGTTGCGGGGACATTAAAAGCTAGGTTTATTGATTTTACACATCAATCATAAATCTACACAAAGATTCATTCCTCCCAGTCTATATTTTCCTGCCAGTCATGATTATGCAGTTGGCCAATACTCACAGTTTCCCAGTCCTTTGAGCATAACAGCTTCATGTTTGTGTTGAATGTCTCCATACTTTTGGAGCCCTCCACTTTAAGAGCCCAAGCAGTCCAGTAAAAGCCTGCATAACCCTAAGCAAAAATGTCATAACGTTTAGTCACAACAAAATGCAAGAACTAATGACATTTAACATTAATGAGGTTCAACTACCAGAAAGGCACCATATTTGATTTGAGAGCTGTGTTACATCATTGAGATCACACAAAGCTACCGTATTGCACTAGTCAAATGCTCTTCTTTTACAGTGAATTTATAGTCCTTTTAGGAGTTTGTTTGTTAAAAAGATTTTCCAAAATTCTCCTTTTGCATTCTACAGACAAAATAAAAGCATAGAAGTTTGGAATGTCATGAGTTTGAGTAAATAATGACAGAATTTTCATTTTTGGATAAACTATTTCAGTAACACTTTATTTTAAGGACAAATTCTCACTATTAACTAGTTGCATAATAGCACGCATATAGCATATTGGCTGTTTATTAGCACATATTAATGCCTTATTCTGCATGACCATTTTTCAGATATCTTAATCCTACCCCATACATAAACTTAACTATTAATAAGCAGCTAGGAGTTTATTGAGGGAAAACTAATAGTGAATATGTTTTCCCTAATCTAAAGTGTTACCACTATTTCTACTACAGTGTTCAGCTTAACTAAAAGAAATGCCTACCATGAAGTCTCCACTGAGTGGTGGTTGATAAACTCCATCAAAGGAACAATTTTCAGTTCCCTTGCAGGATGTCAGGTCAAAGATACTACTGACCAAGAATTTGCACTGTTCAGGGTTACTTTGTCCAAAGAAAGTAATATATTGCTTTGGGCGATACTTCGTTGGAAGATCATTCTTTGTACATTCACTGCCAAAAACCTCCTCTGCAAGCATTGAGACATTGTAGCCAGAAGGATAACAGGGGTGCTTCACATTAGCCCAGTTGTTGGATTCCTGGAAAAGAAAGAAAGAGAGAGAGAGAGAGAGAGATATTGTGCACGCTCATAACTGTGGCTCACGCTGAAAACTTCTTCCTGGCCCTTTGATGAAAGATGCAAGTAAGCTCCCAATAAGGCAGCATACATTGATATTCATAATAAATATAATCATACACTGAATATGTTGTTATGATTGAACACTGTTTTACAATGTACTACAACAACAGTGCAATTAAAATATCTGCCACTATTTGCACTACATATAAATAGCATTTAATATTATTTATAAACTGGAAAAGATCACGACTGCTGAGGTGGGACAGACCACCTTTGATGTGTTTAAAACTAGTCACTTTTAATGTTAGGATAATTTCATGTTAGAAAATACTTAATATGATGCATATAAAGAAAATAAAAGTCCAGTGACTAATTAATATAAACATTTCTGGTAAATCAGGAAAACATAATGAAATTCCTTCCTCTTTTTCAACCCTACATTAAATGGCTGATGGCGATGAGGTCTGTAAAAGTATTGACGGGGCTTGTTTGGGAAAATGTTAAATATAAGCTACAGGTTTAATTGCATCTCTCAGCAATAATGGATTGTATAAGAAAGGTTTTACGCAAATTTTGCAGAGCAATATCTTGGTGTACTGATGGTAGCAAAGCAAGAAGAACGTGTCTAACAGGGACAATTCATATGCAATCTAAAAGAAAAATCCAGTGTGGATCTAAAATCTTTTACTTACTGTATCCTAAATAAAACATATTTATATTTTATGGGACAAGTACTTATTCAGATTAATTTACTTGACAATGACATGACATGACAGTATACTCTACCTTCAAAAGTTTGGCCAAAACCTTCTTCTCAGCTTCATTTTTCCCATAGCAGAGGAAACTGTGAGTATAGATGTTATATTCATAGCCATAGAGCGACACCTTAATGATATCTTCACCTTTGACATCATCAGAAGTGGCAAAGGCAATCTGGGTGGAGGCTCCACCCAAGTCCAATGATCCAACAGTCTTAGCCCCATGAGGATGTACCCAGGCATTCCAGAGATTTTTCTATAAAACAGACTAAAGTTTAAAATTTTAAAATTTCAATTAAGCTCTGTTTTTCTACTTCTGGTTTAGATTCAGTATTGTGTATTAAAATGACTGCAGTACCTTTAATGTACCTTGTACCTTTAACATAATAAGATTATGTTCTAAATCATGATATATAACTGTCCTACTTCAGTATGAGACTAGAATCTTGTATTGTAAGGGTGAAACTAACTAAAGAAATCCTGAGATTTTGGTTAGATCCAAATAACGAAATAATAATAATAAAAAAAAAAGAATCAAAAGATCTCCACTGCACAGTAAAGCTGCCCATGAACTGACCTCTAGGAAGTTCCCCTTCAAGTAGTTGACGGTGATCCAGCCATAAAGGCCTTCTTCCTGTCCAGAGATAATGGAAGCATTTTGGAAATTGAAAGGAAGGGAGCTCAGGTAGTTCTTGATGTCTTTCAGGATAGCGTTGGAAGTCTCTTCATCTTTCATACTGTGTAAAAAAAAAAAAAAAAGGATATTGCAAAGATATGGCACACATTGTGTCAGTGTCAGGTTAACTTTGTGGCAAATATAATTTTATGGTAACACTGTAGAATAGGGAACACTTATTCACTATTAACTACGACTTTTCCCTCAATAAATTCCTAATTTGCTGCTTACTAATAGTTAGTAAGGTAGTTGTTAAGTTTAGGTAATGGGTAGGATTAGGGATGTAGAATAAGGTCATATAGAATAAGGCATTAATATGTGCTTAATTACTACTAATAAATGACTACTATTCTAGTAATATGCATGCTAATAAGCAACTAGTTAAGAGACCCTAAAATAAAGTGTTACTAATTTTATTTGTTGATTGGTTTAAAATGGATTGTTATTTGAGAGATAACACCATAATCTGAACACTCTGGACATCATTTTAACACTCTGAGCAAGTGCATAATTCCATTTTTCTTTTATCTAATATTATGTTATTTATTTTATATTCTATTATGAAACACTGAGCTCTCAGTATCACAGTAAATGGCTCTGTTGATACATAGGTTGCGATACAGATAAGAACATAAATAGAAAATATTACCAAAAAAAGGAATGGAATTTGTTTAAATCATTCTTACTGTAGAAGCCTCATCCCTGCTGTTGCCCCGAGGAAGACTGGGGTCACGTTATGTCGATGGGAAGGAATGGCTTTGGTTATTTTTGCTATGCAATCTTTTAAACTTTTCCATGTCTTTTTGTCCTGATCCTCATTTTTACGAAGATCTGAAATTCCAGGGCCTTGAAAAGACACATTTTATTATTACATAACTTTTTGTAATATATAATTTTTTTAAGTTACATAATTATTGTATCACTGCCTATGTTAAAAGAGTATTAAAACAATAGTAAAAATAGTAGTAAAGAACTATACTTATTCTAAATATTCTTAATACTTAATATAACGACAAAAAATGGCATTTTTTCACTTTGTGAAAGAAGTGCTTTCATTAAATGTTGACTGTCAACCTGCAAAATGTGAGACCTTTTTTATTATTTTGGGTTATTTGTTAAATAGTGATGAGAAGGTCAAGACCTCAGCATATAGACATCTGATAAATAAAACATGCTTTTCATAATTTGTCCTGTTTTGTCTTTGTACATCATGGTACACCCAACTTGTGCAGAATTCTTGGACAGTTCCACTAGTTTCTCTGAGCTTTTCACTGTAAAGAATAATCCATGTCTTTACGTAAACCTTCCAAGGTTTTAGGTCAGTTGATTTGTACCTTCAACCTGACACATTGTGGTCTCACTCACAACCCCAGTGTTGTTTTCTTTCTCGGCAGGCCATTCATAGAGATACACAGTGGTCCGGGAGGAGCCTGCATCCAAAACAATACCGTACTAGAGAGAGAGAGAGCAACAGAAGTGAAGAAAGACATTGTTACAGTAACCATGTTACCACCAATTTCTCAACATCATGCAAAGCCATAAAGAGCTTATTCATTTGCACTCTTCGCAAAATGCATTGGTGAATAGCAATTTGCCATGGTCTAGTTCATGATTGAGTGAAGCATTCAAGAACAGACATGTTTAATCGCCTGAAGCCCTTTTGGAAGGGAACTAACAAAAGCACATTCTTCCGTTGGGAAAATATTCAAGTATTGACTTTATGAGTCATCAGGATCATCTATTTTAAGATTAAGGATGGAGATAACTCCATCGATAGTGATTATCCATTGAAAGTTGTTTTTGTGTGTAGAAAAATAGGTTTCTGGTGAGTGTTGTAAAAAAAGAAAAGAAAGTATTTACTTTCACTAAAAGTAATAGGAAACTGAAAGAAGCATTTTGAAAAAGCATAATCCGTAAGTCATATCTACAATAGTCTTTCACCACATTTTACCCACCATTCATCTGTAAACGAATAGTGGCTCATATGTGTGATGTGTGAAGTTTGTTTTCCAACACAGAATAAAAACGTTAAGCAGAAAATACAAACATTCCTTTTTCATGTGTAATTTGAAGGAAAACCCATATATTATATATTATTAAATAATAGAATTAAATAAGTTAAGGAAAAGTAATTTTACAATTATACATTTATGTCTCATAATTTTACACACTCTGAAGGGAACTCAATTTATTGGTCAGTTTAATATGTTCCCACTTGTATCATGCATCCTCAAATTATATAATGTTACCTTTAATCCACGGGATATATAAGTCTTCTTATGAGTTTGTACAATGGCTATAGATATGATGACTGCTATGCTGGCCAGCATAAAGGCAGCGGCCAAAGCTATTGCCACTTTTGCCATCCTCACCTACAGACAAAAAGATGAATATATCAAATTTCCAGCTTACTGTGAAGCTTGATTCTCATGCAACTAATAGCTGAACACTCTTTATAATAGAAGATCAAATTTTACAGGAAAACATTTTAACTTTTTATTCACAATTACTTTAGAAAACATGTAGTCATGCTTTGAATCCAGACATCAAGCAATCATGTATCCGACATGCTCATTAAAGGTTAAAATGTGCATTTGAAATTATGAGGTGAGCTTTAAATTTGAAGGTAACTTGATTTAACCTTGTAGTCACGATGCTTCAGTTTAGATGTTATGTCATAAAGCATTTTTTTAACTGACAAAATGATTTTACAGTGAGTGATTGAGGAGTGTTTGTTGAGCCCGGGAACTGTTCATACAAATTTTACTTTCTAAATGAATTCCCCAACAAATGACTTTCAGCATTTGCTCGAAAAAACAAAAAAGTGCAAGTATGGACATATCTACTTTTGCCATGTTGTGAGATTTGGGAAACTCTTCCACACACTGTCAAGCCCACAGGCACTCTGTCAATCATAGCTTTGTTATCTCCTGTAAAAATGGACTGGGGCACACTCAGTTTTGTACCCTACTCAACCAGAAATATGTACTCATATCATCCTGGAGCCTCTTATGCTAATTAAGGTTTCAGTTTCTAATTTGATCAAAGAAAGTGGTTACCATTTTGAATTTAAAGACATACAGTATTAACATCATTCTAATACTGCTTCTGTGCGGTCATCCAAAACACCTCACCATGCAATTGTTTATGTAAATCATATATTACATATATTTATTTTGAGATGCAAGCCCACAAAATGCCCTTTTGTAGAGATATAGCAGATTATATGGCAGATTTCAGATACATCATACCAATCAATAAAATTATATAACAAAATCAATGAGATTTTTCATTAATCTGAACACACATTTGTTCCATGATCTGATAAGGAAATGAATATCAAATGCAGAATGCATACATTTCTGCAACAATCATGCAATTATTAATACAGTAATAAAAGAATTATTTGCTTACCCCTCTACGTGAGGCTGTTGTAAGGTGGTCTGAAGATTGTGACTCTTTACTGATCATCCTGTCCAGACGTGCAAGACTGTGAATGTGTAACTGTTTGGATGTGTGTGTGTGAGAGTGTGCATATGTTTGTGTGTGAAAAAGTGTGCTGAGGAGACAGAATGAGAGGGGTTTGGCTGTCACTCCCAGAAAGCAAGACCTGTCTATTAAAGTTCATTAGAAACTCCACCCATTCAGATGGATGTTAATAAGGAAAAGACCATAAGCCCTTGTAAATGTTTCTGAAAATGATCAAGTAATATTGCTAGCTCACATTTAGCTATTTATACATTATGTCTGTGGAGGACTTCAATCAATTATTTGTATTTTTTAATAGAAATATTTAAATACATTTAACATTCTTATGATGCTGTGTGGACATAGAACAGCGTTTGATTCCTTTCCGGATGTGTGCTGCTACATGTATTCTTAGTTATGAATATGGTAGTTCCCATTGCAAAGAAAAAAAAAAAAAAAGAATTCAGTTTATTTTGATAACACGTTTCATTCAATAATGTTAAAGTACAAAATAACAACTTTATAGTATTTGTGGGGAATACAGACAACATGTCAAGACCGTTTGCAAGAGTATTGACATTTGAGAGTTAAAATCTTTTCATAATTATCTTTCTGCTGGCTGCGCATTAGGTGTTTTTAACAGCTTGTAATATTATTTGAAATTGCCTCTTTTAATGGGTTATATTGTTTGCTTGGTCAACTGGATATGTTTATGCCTGATCCTAATGGGGCACTTTACAGCAACCTGAGAGCTCACAAAAGATCACTTTATTGGAAAGTCACAGACCGCATGAGAGACGTACTGACACTGACATTTACATTAACTCTCTGCTAGAACAGGATCCATTTACACAACAGAGCCACAATTTGCAGTGTGGTTTGGGTGAGGTATTAATCCTTCAGGGAAGATCTTCTCAAAGTGGAATCCTCATTGACTAACAGAATTTTTAATGCAAACTGATGGGAAAAAAAAAAACCTTCTGGGAACTGCTGGGGAAAAAGTTCTGAAAGCAGTTCAGTCAACTGACCCTGTTGAATGACTGGTCATCTATCTATCTATCTATCTATCTATCTATCTATCTATCTACCTATACAAACTTTGCATTTAAGTTACAGTTAAATTAATTTCTTTGAATTTCATATCACTTTAAGTCCAGCTCTTTAGATTTAAATTTGACTTGCAATTCTGCATCCAAATTTTAAACTTATTTTATTCCTGAACTGGAATTTAAATTAAATTCTGAATCAAACCACTAACACTTGAACACTTTATGTAAAATCAAAGCAGTTCTAAAATGGTTACAGCTTGCAGTTAATTCATTTTACTTTTTCATCCTGTTTAAATATTCCTACTGATAAAGAAATCTGCGTGACAAGTTAAATGGGTGACTATTAAAGCATGAAATAGTCTGAATTAGCATGGAAATTCATTCATTCTGGAAACTGGTTGACAGTGTTGGCTTGCCATTCTTAAAGTGTTTTACTTTAAATAAAATTCCAGCAAATGAGTTAGATGATGTCTTTAAGCTCATTATAATTGTATCACACTATTTACACTGTGCTGGATGCTTGCTGTAAAATTCCCTCTGTTAATCTGTTTTATGGGTAACACTTTACAAAAAGGTGTCATTTGTTAACATTAGATAATGTATTAACTAACATGAATGCACAATGAAAAATACATTTATTACACTATTTATTAATCTTTGTTAATGATAGTTAATAAAAAATAGTCATTCATTGTTTGTTCATGTTAGTTCACAGTGCATTAACTAATGTTATCAAACAAAACACGATTTTAATAATGCATTAGTAAATGCTGAAATTAACATTAACTAAGATTAATAAATACTGTAGAAGTATTGTTCATTCTTAGTTCATGTTAACTGATGTAGTTACTGTAACTATTATAAACTAATAATCCTTATTGTAAAGGATTACTCTTTTATGATTACTACTATCATTTTACCAAGCTCAGCAAAAGTAAAATGATCACTTCCAGATCATACTGGATTATTATTATTGTTTAATTTATTCCGAAGAAAGATTTAGAAGTCTTCAGCTGTCCTTTATTCACTGCAGTTCTACAAAGCGCTGGACATCCTCGCCACCCTGACGCCTCACACTTCTAGTCAAAGCTGCTATAGCCTGGGAAGATGAATCATTCCTTAACACTGACTGGAGATGAAGACAGCCAAACTGAATTAGATTGTTCTCTTCGTCATAGGGTGTGCTAAATACATGTATTTTTAGCTGCTGGAAGTGTGATTTGACACTCCATTAGCCACAAGAAGCCGGAAAGTCAGTTCTTCACAATTGGATTAGGATGGAGAAGGGAGGGAAAACAGGCGTATTAAAGCCTTTCTCGCTATGCTATAACATAGTTTGCAGTCCTTGGGTTCATTGCCACGCACACAGGCATTGCGCCTATAAATATTCTTGCTTGTCAACGGAGTTTAATATCAAAAACGTGATCCACTGTGTTGATGACATGGATGACTGCAGTTTATTGTGTTGCTGTTTGTATGCAAGTGTGAACTAACGACAAGAGCCACTTCACACCTTTTCCAAATCATACGTGTCATGTTTAGTTTCAACAAAAAAAGGATATACGTTACAATATAGTTCAATTTAATAACATTATTGAGTAACACTTTAGTATAGGGGCCAATTCTCACTATTAACTATTTGCTTATTAGAATGTATATTATTAATATATTTGCTGTTTATTTGGACTTATAAAGCACATATTCTGCATGACCATATTCATCCCTATTCTTACCCAATACCTAAATTTAACAACTATACCTTACTAACTATTATTAAGCAGCAAATTAGGATTTTGTTGAGGCAAAAGTCATAGTTAACGGTTTGTTAATAGTGAGAATTGGACCTTAAAATAAACATGTATCATAAACTAAAAATGAACTACTATGTTTTTTCCAGATTTTTTTTTAGGCTAATATTCATTTTTTGGTTAGAAAACAATAACCATATAAATTTACGCAATTTTGATTGTTAAAAATGTATTGTACATATAGTAATTAACATTAACCAAGATTAATAAATGCTGTTAAAGTGTTGTGTGTTGTTATTTTGTGTAAAAGTTTTGTATTTATTACATTTACTCGATATAAAAACATATTTTAAATGAAATATGATTGGATTTTTTTATGTACTTTTTCATGCTTTTAATATGTTCACCATCTTAAAAATTAATGTTCAACATGTTCAGTGTAAAACTCTCCATTTGTGTATACAGTCTCATTTACAATATGTATAATAAGCAGACAAGTAGACAGAAGAAAGGTGTTCCCCTAATTAAATTAATATATCATACAACTACTGAATAATCTAAAAGCATTCGATTCAATTCAATACTCAGTGAAACTTAAAACTGGCTTATTACATTAGTGTCCATATTTAGATGGGGAGTCAATGCAAAGTTTAAGTGTGAAGAGATATGAACGATTAACTCATTCATCATAACATCCCCGAAGACTGCAAATTAACTTTTATTACTTTGGTCTTTTGAATCTGTTAAGTGGTTAATAGCAATAATAATCAGGAATAAATGACAAGTAGGACCTACACAACAATTATTCTTCAGTTAATTATTATCAAAGGCATTAATGCTGCCAGCTATATCACTAAGAGATGATGGATTCCTATGTGTACACTGTAAATAAAATACAGGTATACTGTTTTGTTGATACGTCTGTATCAGTTAATCTGTTTGTACACCAGATACTTTCAGAATACATTAATGCTTCCATTAGACATCTTATGTGTGATTCCTTTAGAAGCAATTAGACGAACAAGTGCTCCTTGGGTTTACAGCTGACAGACACTGACCACAGAGAGAAATAGTGTCTTTTTTTACATCCAAAGCAATTAATCAAATAGCACACATCCAGGAAGGGGGAAAAATGTTGACTAAACGGTACACAAATCATTCCTCCCTTAGGTTTTAAGATTATGTCATGTCTGTGGTGTACATCTTTGTTACCCAGAGTGCATTTCCTCAAACTCTTTAAAATTTAAGCACTGAAGGAGTCCAAGTCTGTTGGGACATTTTAGATTTGCTTAAGGCATTTAGTTGAGTGCCAGACAATAGCCTGTCACATTCTGCAGATATAATGTGAGAAGACCAGACACTTAAACAAACATGCCAATGGAACTTATTAAGACTGTTGTGATTTTACACATTTACGCTAAATTTTCAGACACTATATCTATGAAGGAGTGATCAAAAGAATTGAATATCCGACTTTGGGATGCCCTTTAAACAGACTTCTCATCTGCTAATTGTGCTTTTGGTGTCCATACTTCAAACGTGACATCACAATTGGACACTTGTCCTTTTTTGACTATGAATAGTTTCATTCTTGAGACCCTCAAAGTCATAAAGTAGGTTTTAATATGCCATTTGCACAATTGAACATTTGTGTGTAATGTGTGTGATTCCCTATAATCATCTGCCAGGCAGACTGTCTGGCCACCCAGCTTCGGAAAGTGTTGCATGCAACTATCATTATGCTTATTTGGTGTGTTACATGAAAGATAATAATAATCCTATTCAGTTACCAGTTCATCATATCTGTAACATATAAATAATTTCCTGTATTGTCCTCCAGCCCATTAAACGGTCACACTTTATATTAGGTGGCCTTAACTACTATGTACTTACATTAAGAAATAAGTACAATGTACTTATTGTGGTCATATTGTATTGCAAAACACTTTTGCTGCTATTGAGGTGGGATATTGGTAAGGTTAGGGATAGGTTTGGGGGTATGGGTATAGGTTTAAGAGTTGGATAAAATGCAAGGGATGGGTCAACAGTGTAATTATAAATGTAATTAAAGAAATTAATTAAAGATGTAACTACATATAGGCATTTTTAAAAATATGTAAAAACATGTATGTACACAATAAGTGCATTGTATCAAATGATTAATTTAAATGTAAATACATAGTAGTGAAGGCCACCTAATATAAAGTGGGACCCATTAAACTTAAAGGATGGTTCATTCAAAAATTTGAATTCTGACATCATTTACGTTGTGCTAAACTACAGTGACCCAGTAGTGCACAACGCAATGAAATCTCCACAGCACAACGGAAAAAGCCGCAACACATAGAAATTAGCACAACACAATGGAAACAAGCCGCAACACATCAAAATCTTCACAATGGAAACAAGCCACAACACAACGAAATTAGCACAACACAACATAAACAAGCCGCAACACAACAAAATTAGCGTAACACAACATAAACAAGCCACAACACAATGGAAACAAGTCACAACACAACGAAAACAAGCCACAACACAACGATATTAGCACAACACAACTGAAACAAGCCGCAACACAATGGAAACAAGTCACAACACAACAAAATTAGCACAACACAACAGAGACAAGCCGCAGCAAAATGGAAACAAGCCACAGGACAATGAAATTAGCCCAGCACAAGGGAAACAAGCTGCAACACAACAAAATTAGCACAACACAATGGAAACAAGCCGCAACACATCTAAATTAGCACAACACAATGGAAACTAACCACAACACAATGAAATTAGTCCTATGCGTTGTGTTGTGGCGACTTCGTTGTGTTGTGCACTACTGGGCCACTGTATTAAACCTGCAGAATACTGAGATATTTTTCAAACGATCTTCATTTGTGCTCCACAGAAGAAAGTCATACAGGTTTAAAATGAAGACAGAGTTTTCATTTTTAGGTGAAATATCCCAGTAATGCAGATCATCAGAAGTGTTCAGAAGAAAATCAGCAAATATCAATATGAATAAATAATTTAATATCTATATAAAGAGATAAGTGTGAAAAAAAATAAAAATAAATCAAGGCCAGTCTAACATTCAGAGCCACTAGCATAAACTCATTAATGTTGTAGGCCTATCACGTCTATACATCCTCTAATATAATTGCAGCTTGTATGGTCCATTAATCAAAGTGCAGCTGTTAAGTGCGCAATGAGATAGGCTTGTGGCAAAGCGCATTAACACATAATATTACAAGTGTTGTGATCTCTTCCCATTAGAACTTTTATCATTATCCTTGCATTGTTAATCAGTTGTAAGACAGCTCAAACTTGAATGAATACAGAAATGTTGAGATATATTATAGCACAATACTTGCACAATACTACATTATGACGTCAATTAACTTTTACCACAGGTCATGATTTGTAGACTAAGACATTTTGATGTTTGCATCACATAAGCAGCTTCATATGTATGGCTTTTCTAATGTAGTAAACTTGCATAATAGCTTAAGTGGGAAGTCATGGCCTAATGGTTAGGGAGTTGGGCTTGTAACCTGAAGGTTGCCGGTTCGATTCTCGCACCGGCAGGAATTGAAGGTGGGGATTGTGAATGAACAGCACTCTCTCTGCCTTCGATACCATGACTGAGGTGCCCTTGAGCAAGGCACCGAACCCACAATTGCTCCCCGGGCGCTGGAGCAATGGCTGCCCACTGCTCCGGGTGTGTGTTCACGGT
Source organism: Spinibarbus caldwelli (assembly GCA_039654775.1). Lineage (NCBI taxonomy): Eukaryota > Metazoa > Chordata > Actinopteri > Cypriniformes > Cyprinidae > Spinibarbus > Spinibarbus caldwelli. Next base: position 10,041,628 of record CM077227.1, on the reverse strand, counting down.
GTGTGTGTGCGTGTGTTCACTATTCACTGCTGTGTGTGTGCACTTGGATGGGTTAAATGCAGAGCACCAATTTCGAGTATGGGTCACCATACTTGACAATACGTCACGACTTTCACTTTCACTTTCACAATTGGTACAGCATTCCACTTGCAATGTAGAGCGTTCGGGTATGAGTCCCATAAAACAGGTTAAAGACTTGTAGATGCAAATTAAATGAGCATGGTTACTTTATAGTTTTAGTTTCATGTTTGCTTTTGTTAGCACTATTGGTTAGGTTTAAGGTTGTGTTTAGTGTAGGTGGTATGTTATTTTAAAACATGACGGAGCATTGACATTTTAGCACCACTCACTACTAGACATTTCAGCACTGAACATCCACAATGCATATAACAAACAATGTAATAAACCATTGCCAGATTTGCGTTCATCGGTTTTAGTGGCACTTAGTGGGCATTTCACTTTGAAAGAGTCACAAAACATCAACCTAGACCAAAGTATTTATTTTGAAAAAATGTCACCACAGGCACATTTTTCCATTGAGCCTAGTAAAAAAAATAGCCAAATCTGACAGATGCCAACATGGACAGGTTACTTGACTGATGGTCAAAAATCCAACAAAAAACATCTGCTGTTGTTTATGCATTTGCAAAATTGCAAGTAGCATGATAATAATTTAGCACATTGAACATGTTGGGAATATACAGTCTATGGGGAAAAAATAAAGGTTTCAGTTTAAAAATTCAAACATTCCCTTTCATAGGTTCACTTAACGCGTGGAAAAAGTGGAAAAATCCCTAGGTGTGTAGATTGACTGAAGCTTGTATAGAATCGTCAATTTAACTCCATCAACAACACCTCCTAAGAAAGAAACCAATGCCATCACACTTTAGATTTCTTCTTTTTCAGAAAGCAATTCATCTTACCTGTGATAGAGTTTTTCTTGTGGATTGTTTTCATGTTCAGCGACCTGAACACAAATTTTCACCTTGTGGTGAACACAATGCCATTTTGGAAGTCTATGCCACCACATTCTGAGGATAGACACAGTGTGTTAAGTGTTTGGGCACTGAGCACACTCGAGCTGTACCTGACGGCACTGCCAGTTGCATGCATTGTAGGAATTTAAACTGAAAGTGCATTGTTCTCTGCTCGCTTTCTTTTTGAGTTAACGAAATCCTGGAAGCAGCCATGACTAACCCAGATATATCTTTTTTGGCAAAATATTAGTCGTCTACTTTTAAGCAGCTTATTCCCTGTTGGGGAAGCAGTTCTTGCTCCAGCTCTTTCCAACATCCTTGAAAGGACCAAAGGTGATACAAAAGGTGGACTCTGGCTCAGGAAAGCCATCCCTGACAATGCACTACAGCAATGCAACATTGCTGAGTCAAAATGGTCATTCTGTAATACAGATTCCCCCTGTTGTTTAGTCACTTCAGCATTCCATCCAGGGCAGTCTGCTTCACACAGAGGCACAACTAGTTTTTTAATGTCAGATTGTGGTTAAAGACGCAAAAGGCTCTCTTCCCACAACACAATCTCCACTGACCAACTCGCCTCAGGTGGACCCAAGAGATAATTTGACCAATCAGTGTTATGATGCAGGCTTCAGCCACAGAGCATCACAAAGTGACCCTAAAGGGTACCAAAAGCTTGAAGACAGGCTATTGAAGAGGAAGTTCAGAAAATGCTCAAGTTTGGAATCATCAAAAAGTCTGACAGCCCTTGGTTCATCCCTATTGTAATTGGTCATGGTTCATCCTAATGGTTCATCCTAACCCTGACAGCCCCTTTTGGTTCTGTAATGACTTGAGGAAATTGAATGAGGTCTTCACCTTCGATGGGTATCCCATGCTCTGTGTGAACGAGCTTTCAAGTCAAGTCAAGTCAAGTCAAGTCAAGTCAAGTCACCTTTATTTATATAATGTTTTTAACAATACAGATTGTGTCAAAGCAGCTTTACAGTAGTAGATATATCAAGCTTTCTATAGATATATCTGTCATGTCGGTGAGTCACGTATTTGCTGAGTTTCAGTTCATTTTATTGACGCATTTCAAACTGAACATCATGGAGTCCGAGACGGCAGAGAACACACCCTGTTTATTTTCTTTATTTTACAAAAGCAGAATGTTTTGTTGATATTGTGAGTGTACACAAATAAAAGCAGACCCTTTACAGATTTAAATGCTGTATTACTCTTATATGTACGATCAAATATGACAGATCAGTTTAAGTTCTTTTCGCTGACATCTGAAAAATATTCACGTGCTCCCGCCGGCGCCTTTGCTGACCCCAGGTGGTTAAATATGAAAATAGTGTGTCAATAATGCAAAAGGACAACAGTGAACACTCAGTTTTCAGTTAAAGGCAGTTCATCAATGATTCAGTGATGTCATCATCCAGCTCAGTTCAGTTTAAATAGTATCTGTTCAATCAAGTCGATGATATCGCTGGAAATTAAGTGTCCCCAACTAAGCAAGCCAGAGGCGACAGCGGAAAGGAACCAAAACTCTATCGGTGACAGAATGGAGAAAAAAACCTTGTGAGAAACCAGGCTCAGTCAGGGGGCCAGTTCTCCTCTGGCCAGGTGAACCAGCAGTTTGTTCCATGCTGCAGCAAAGTCAGATTGTGCAGAGGACTCATCTGGTTCCTGTGGTCTTGTCCCAGTGGCCATCTAGGAGACAAGGTCTTCACTGGGGATCTGTCTCTGGGGCTTGTCTAGCTGTCCTGGACTCCGCTGACATTCAGGGCTGTAGAGGTCATCTCTAGGTGCTGATCCACCATCTGGGCAGGATACAGACTGGATCCGGGTGACTGCAGTGACCATCTGATCTGGCTTACAGAATGGCTAGGGAAGGCCTTTGCTATTGATGTTGTTTGTGGCTCATTCTTGACCCTGCCACACCCTGTAAAACAGCTCCATTATTTCATCTCCACCAAACTTTACAGTTGCTACAATGCAATCAGGTAGGTAAGGTTCTCCTGGCATCTGCAGAACCTAGACTCACCAATCAAACAGCCAAAAAGAGAAGTGTGATTTATCACTCCATGTTTCCACTGCTCCAGAGTCCAGTGACAATGTGTTTCACACCACTCCATTCGCCACTTGGCATTGTACTTGATATGAGACTTGCATGCAGCTTGCATGAAGCTCCCACCAAACAGCTCTTGAGCTGATATTAATGCTTGTGGAAGTTTGGAACACCTCAGCTATGGAATCAGCAGAACATTGGTCACTTTTATAGACCATGCTCCACAGAATTTGTTATCAAAGTTTCTGCTGTTCTTAAACGCTTCCATTTTCCAGTAATACCATTTACATTTGACTGTGGAATATCTAGCAGGGACGAAATTTCACAAACTGACTTATTGCAATGGTGGCATCCTATCACAGTACCACGCTTGAATTCACTGAGCTCTACGGAACAGCCCATTTTTTTTCAAAAGTGTTTATAAATGCAGACTGCATGGCTAGGTGATTGATTTTATACACCTGTGGCAAAGGGTCTGATTGAAACAGTGTCCCAGTAATTTTGTCTATACAGTATAGTGTCTATAACCCTTGTTCCCTGAATATGAAACAAAACCCTGCATTGCTGGGTTTCTCTCTTCATTGAAATCTAAAAAGTGATGGCACTAGTGGCACAATGCCTCAAGGGGTGGCGTCAGACCCATCAGCAAATAAAGGGGCATGTTCATCTACACGACTCAGAAAATTGGCATACCTAGTAGACTGATTAATTGATTTTCATTTACATTTTACCTTAACACTTTACATCCAGTGATGTCTTGTTTTGATGTGTCTGCTTGCATGCTTGTTCCTCTATTTTCTTTTTTTTTTTTTTTTTCCTAGCTCCTCTCACTTTCCACCACTTACCCCATTATGCAAGTTTGGGAATGTTAATAGATAATGTTTTATCCTCTATGCCTCCTCCTTTCGATAATTTGATAACATGGTCTCAATTTTCAGAGAATAATATTTTCAATTTTCTTGTGCAAAGCTGTTGAATGCCTTTAAAAAAACCTAATGCATATATAGGAAAAACAGTACGAATTAATTTGGACTTTTATTGATATTTTTTGGTTATTTTTGGAGCCAAGTCTTGATCATTGTATGCTTTAGAGTGTGAACAATTATTAAAATTCTTATTTTTTTATTATGGGGAAATTAGTACTAATAATAATGCACAAGATCCAAATGTACATCTATTGAGAACATTTCCCACCAAACTTCTCAGAGGAACTGTCAATGGAAAAGATGTCTATGATGACTACAACCTAACACTGTTCGGGAAGCAGTCACACTCTGTCAGTTTAAATCTCTTTATCCTGGCTTACACATAACACACTATTGCATTTCTATAATTTAGATCCGTTAAAGGATTGTTAGGCTGCATTAATTAGGTCAACCGGAACCGGAAACACTTCCCAAAACACCCAATGTACTTGTTACATCGTTAGAAGAATGGCATCTATGCTAATATTAGTCTGTTTCTTTCTTATTCCAAGGTCACCGTAGCCACCCAGATCCAGACTGTATCCAGATCAGATGGTCACTGCAGCCACCCAGATCCAGTCCGTATCCAGATCAGATGGTGAATCAGCACCTAGAGATGACCTCTGCAGCCCTGAACGTCAGCGGAGACCAGGACAACTAGATGAGCCCCAGAGACTGATCCCCAGTGAAGACCCTGTCTCCTAGACTATGGCAAGCCGTTTTGACTTTTATTCCTTCCCAGGATATGAATTCTTGATATCAACAATTACATTTTTAATAGTTAAAATGTTAATTCTTGATATCAGGAATTAGATTTCTACTAGTAACAATGGCTATTTTTGATATTAGCAATTGCATTTCCACTAGTAACAATGTTAATTTTTGATATCAACAATTCAATTTTCACTAGTTAAAATGGTAATTATTGATATCAAGAATTAGCATTTTAACTAGTGAAAACTGAATTGTTGATATGAAGAATTCATATCCTGCGAATGAATAAAAGTCAAAACGGCTTGCCTATTGCCATTCCCATGATATAAATTCTTGATATCAAGAATAATATTTTTTTACTAGTAGAAATTTAATTGCTGATATCAATAATTAGCATTTTAACTAGTGAAAATTGAATTGTTGATATCAAAAATTAACATTGTTACTAGTGGAAATGCAATTGCTGATATCAAAAATAGCCATTGTTACTAGTAGAAATCTAATTCCTGATATCAAGAATTAACATTTTAACCAGTAAAAATGTAATTGTTGATATCAAGAATTCATATCTTGTGAAGGAGTAAAAGTCAAAATGACTTGCCATACCTAGACGGCCATCGGGACAAGACCACAGGAACCAGATGAGTCCTTTGCACAATCTGACTCTGCTGCAGCCTAGATTTAAACTGCTGATTTTGTCTGGCCAGAGGAGAATGACACTATTTCGACACACTATTTCCCCGTCTAAATACTGTAAAGCTGATGTAACCCAGCTTTATATCAAGCTGATGTATAGCTGCTTTTACACAATTTGCATTGTTAAAAGCGCTATACAAATAATAGTGACTTGACATGACTATGATGTATGCAATCCACTGTTTTTCACATTATGTAGCCCCTTTATAAAATGGAACACATTTAGAGTAAATCAACTGAATGATATCAAATTAAACTTGAATGATGATGATGACAGGAGTATTTCATGTCAACATGTTTCAAAAGCAGTTCAATAACAGAAGACCAAACATGGCAGAGATCCTCAGTACTGTGTGACAGCTCTCCATACAGCCCATTTAGTAGTCAATTAACACTTGAGATAAACAGACAATATATACGCACCTAATAAAACAACTGTATGAGTGGTGGATACGCTAACACACCCAATAACGCGCATACACAGAAACAAAGCAACCACGCAACCAGTAGATGGATGGATATTTTTAGTTCAGTTTGTTTTCGATGTGTGTCCTACTTCAATTTTCTTATTAGTCTTCTGTAATGTCCTCCAAAGGATATGGTTAAAAAATAGTAGACTGGTAGGTGGCAGTGCTCTCAGCACAAATACTGCAGATTGTGTTTTTCATCAGAAAAATCCTACACAATAAACAGTCTAGAAACTCATCTACCTGGAGGGTACAAGATCAACAGCGCACATAAGTGCACATTGCTTGACTTCAGCAAGTCCAATATATTAAGCACTGCATTATAATTAATTGACTATTTGGACTGAGTGTAAGCAAATTAAATCAGCATAATATGAGGGTTATATAGAAAAATAGGATATATATATATAAATATTTTAGGTAAGTATTGTTAATTAAAATAAACTCAAATAAACATTAATTGAAAGAGTAAATTACAAAAAAAAAAAAAAAAAAAAAAAAAAACATTTGGTAACACTTTAAGGTGTCCTTGTTACATATGTTATATGTACTTACTATTATAATTATTATAATAACAATTAATTACACATAATTACATGCAAGTGACCCTAAACCAAACCCTAATCCTAACCCTAACCATATAGTAAGTACATGTAGTTAATTAATATTACTCAGTACCTAAATGTATAATTACACTGTAACAAGAACACCTTAAAATAAAGTGTAACCATACATTTTATTTCAGCACTAAAGTACTGAAATAACTCAAATTAAATATATTTAATTAAATATATTGTTTATACTTTTGAGATTTTTTGTACGTTTGCCTAAATACAATGCAAATAATTGCATTTTGCATCTAAAATGTAAATGAACTTATTGGTAAATTATATTCTCAAAAAGAACAAAAAAATCAAATAAGTTTAATGAAATATCTTGTGGTATCAGAGATATAGCTACAGTTTTTTTTTTTTCTCTTCAGGTAAATAATAACAACATAATTTTGTGTATTTTGTGCTGTTCTCCTTGCATTTCAGTGGAAATTAAAATAAATCATACTGCAATTTTCCATAGTTAACCACCTCCGAGAGTCGATTATAACCACAAGAAGAGATGTTTTTATTTCTGTGCAGTTTTCCTCTGACCTTGAGTCTAAAGCAGACGAGGCCTAGCACAACATCAGCTGAGATCTCGAAGCATTGATCAGCTCTCACCAATCTTTGGCCAGTCCTACATGCTGAAACAAGATGAACAATACATTTTAGACATGAAAATTATGCAGCTAATTTTTATGAAACTAACACAGCAACAATGATTTATGAAAGGAAAAAAAAAAAAAAAAAATATATATATATATATATATATATATATATATGTCTTAATGAAATATGCCCCTATTGTGTTTAACAGAATGTGCACACACAAACATTAAAATAAAATAAAATAAAATAAAATAAAATAAAATAAAATAAAATAAAATAAAATAAAATAAAATAAAATAAAATAAAAAATAAAATAATCTTTGGGTGAAATATTTCTTTAGGAATACCAGCAGAGGGCAGCCTATAGATTAAAATAAGCAACCAAAATACTACGTCTCTCCGACGTTGGGGTCCAACATCAATCTGACGTTATATTGACGTCCGGTGCCTGCTGGGATGGTTAAAAAATATTAAAATGAACAAGTCAACATCCTAATGTAAGCTGTCTGTCATTGAACTTTAGCTATTAATTCCATTTTGTCAGATATCATTTTATTACAGATCCCTTTACTTCTTAATTTCCTTGCTGTTAACTTCCATTCTGTTATTTTTTTCCTGTTAATAAGGCCACATGTAGTCTCATGAATAATCATGTGACCGTGCTGCCATAGATGAGCACTGTAGCATCTGAAAATGTCACATTTAAATCAACAGCTGAGTTTTTCAATTTAAAACAAACAAACAAACAAACAAAGCAAACTTGGACATTTGAATGAGTATCTACTAAGTGAGCGCCACCTCCTATTTCCTACTTGTTTCGTAATAGAGGTCACAAGAAGCTGTTGTACAGTATTAGACCTCAAACCCAATTATGTGAATGCACTAAAATATCTGTATATGGACATGTGTAGATTAGATCATTATAATCTAGATGCAGCAGTGGATATTATTGCAGCTTCCATGATGTTACTCTGTTTTAAAATAATATATATTACAAAATTTTTAAAGGTGTGCTTTGCAACCTTTGTGGGAAACCCATTCACTGTGTATTATATTTGATAATTAATACATTTCTGTAATGTATCTCCACTGCAGCAAGAAAGTCACAACGATATTGAAGCCATATTGCCATCTGCTGGGTTTTAATAGTCACTGCAATAAAACAAACTCATTAATAAATGGATCTCCCACGTTACATTAAGTATTTTTTTTAATTGCAAGTATATATACACTACAGACATATACTTTATATTTAATTAAATATAAATCTGTCCCTTTTTTAAATTTGGATTTTTTTTTTCCTTTGGTAAAACTTTAAAATAGGTATAAAGTAAGGAAGCATTTATAAATCATTTTTAAAATATAGTTTATGTAGTCTTGACATTGTTAATACATGTGCGTGTAGCAAGTTCTTCGTTCTTGTCAAATTTTTAATGAAATTACATTTTAATTGAAATATACAGGTGCATCTCAATAAATTACAATGTCATGGAAAAGTTCATTTATTTCAGTAATTCAACTCAAATTGTGAAACTCGTGTATTAAATAAATTCAATGCACACAGACTGAAGTAGTTTAAGTCTTTAGTTCTTTTAATTGTGATGATTTTGGCTCACATTTAACAAAACCCCACCAACCCCATCTCAACAAATTAGAATACTTCATAAGACCAAAAAAAAAAAATTGTGAATTGTTGGCCTTCTGGGAAGTATATTCTTTTACTGTAAATGTACTCAATACTTGGTAGGGGCTCCTTTTGCTTTAATTACTCAATTCGGCGTGGCATGGAGGTGATCAGTTTGTGGCACTGCTGAGGTGGTATGGAAGCCCAGGTTTCTTTGACAGTGGCCTTCAGCTCATCTGCATTTTTTGGTCTCTTGTTTCTCATTTTCCTCTTGACAATACCCCATAGATTCTCTATGGGGTTCAGGTCTGGTGAGTTTGCTGGCCAGTCAAGCACACCAACACCATGGTCATTTAATCAACTTTTGGTGCTTTTGGCAGTGTGGGCAGGTGCCAAATCCTGCTGGAAAATGAAATCAGCATCTTTAAAAAGCTGGTCAGCAGAAGGAAGCATGAAGTTGTAGGAGACCCTTGAACGGACACACACATACAGCGAGCAGACTCATTCCAGAGGAATGAGTCAATATCTGGTTTCACCTCTGAGAGCCATAAAAGTAAGAACAAAGGAAACTTCTGGTGGGAAGATACCAGATCCAGATGGTAAATGAACCTTTGACCAGCCAACGTATAAATCTACAAACTTATCAACAAACGCGCAATGGATTTACAGTCGTAGGCCTGACTTCAACATATGCCAGAACTCCTCTCCCCGCACACCTTCTGACCTCAGGAGAACTCGCGGCCCCCCCTCGGGTGCATTCCTGAAAATGTGCCTTTTTCAGGCAGACAAAGGAAACACGCAAAAGTGCGACAAAACTCCAAAAAAGACAAGAAGTAATGAAAATGCATTCTCAAATTATGTGTGTTATGCCTTAGATATGCTTGATGTGTTAGTAAAACATACGCTATGTTAATCTATCTATTATAAAGTTAATACCATTTTAACCTATGTATTATGAGGGTATGAATATGTGTATGTGTCATGTTTGGTGTTAAACGTATATTTTATTTGCAACAACTCTGTATGGATGAAATGTAGAAATTAGGTAAATCCCGTAACGTTATAAAGTTTATCAAGATTATAAACAAAACCCTGCAAGGATCTTCGGTCACGTGATTACACGGGCAGCTCGTTAATTTATGCAGAGAAATGGAGCCTAGGAAGCTGAGCTCCACCTTGCAACAAGCGGATTGGTACCCCAGCTCTGGGGCGGGCCTAAAGTGGCCTGCTTAAATTCTAATGTTCAACTAAACTCAACGCTCTTTGCCATGGTTTGAAAACTGCTTCAACTTGTGTGCTCATACGCCGCATCAAACCATCACCTCATTCCAAAACTTCAAGCTCTTCAAGAAAACTTCTGCAACCGAGAAAGGAAAGAAGAACTTCTAGCGCATCTCATCCAGCCAGGCAACCCACCAATCATGCCCACGGTTCCCTAAAGAGACGTCAGACAAACAACGGTTCGCCAGCCAATCAGCTAAGCCCGGGGATTCCCTCAAAGAGACGAGAACGAGACTCTGCAGCAAACCTTCTAACAAGTAAAACAAATCTCTTATCTATTGGCTGAAAACGGCGCAAACTTGTTGTTAATGGTAAAGATAGAACAAAGCTCTGCTTTTTTGACATTCTGATAACCACTGAAACTTCCTTCATAACTCATACTTCTGCATAACTCCGTGATTTGTGTGTGTGTGTGTGGTCGTATGTGTGTGTTTAGATGATTTAGTCTCATGTAATCTTAGAAGTAGTTCAATAAACTTGTCTCATTGTATAGAGTATTGTCTGTGTTTTGTATTTGATCAGCTATTGCCTTGCGCTGTCGACCCTTTGCTACCTTGCTCAAAATTGATAAATTACTATTTTGTTTGTTTTATTGTTGGCCACAAAGCAAGATAAACAAAATTGTTAACATATACCGACTTTAATGTCTCGCTGGACGAGCCGTTAAAAGGTATAAATTATACATTTTGATTAATAGAAATTAATCAAATCAATATCTAATCTTTACGATTCAATTTCGTACAGCCAAAATTCAAAATAAAGCTTAAATCAGTTAAGTCCTTACATTTTATTGGTGGAGATAATTTTGGGCAGCACAAACTAACTGTTCAAGTATAAAATCGACACATGCTGTTGTATTTGTTCTATTTTATCCGGAAGAATAGATCAAAGACAGAGAAAACAGTTGTTCCGCTACTGGGGATTTTTATTATGGCATGCTAGTGTGAATGAACTATGAGTAGTTGGTGTTTGTAACTGCAGTAAAATTAAAACTTTTGTCTGCCAAAGACAAAGTAAAAGAGAAACCCAAGCGTGTTCCTTGTGTGTTCCTCTTAATAAGGCCTGAATAGTTTTGATTCATTAATGCGTGTCCCATTGGTGTGATCGAGCTATTTATCTCCCTGGCACATGAGCTTAGGGTAGCTACCTAAGCTTCGTTGCCATCCAAATTCACTAAACTAGTAAAAGTGACGCTGACTCAGAGAGGAGTGTTCAAACGTTATGTTGTGGGAGAATTTTGATCAAAGAAAAGATTGTGTGATGATTATCCACGTGTGTTGTGTCTGTCAAATAGACTAACACGAAGGCTGAGATTCGCCGCTATCTCAGTAACATTATTATTATTAATTGCAGTAAAGCTGTAGATTAATTTGCCTCACTCTAACGAGAGGAGAGTCTGAATAACTCCGAAGTTCTTTGCGAACTGCGCCGTCAGTTCAAGAAATGCTCGTAAGTTTATTCCTTTGCTATTAGTTCACAGGCTATACCTGTGTTTGCGTCACCACGGTGACAGCTGTAACCCCAGAAGTTCCAAGAAACCTCTTCCTGGGCAGCTTTGAAGTGCGCATGCGCGGTCCACCAGCGCCATATTGAGCTGTTTGTAAACAAACCGTAGCATTAGCCGAGCTAGCTAAAGCTAGCGCGGGTGCATTGCAGTCTATATAAAGCTTGTAGCATTGCTAAAGGACTAGTGGCTACCATAGCATTTTGTGGTTTGAATTAGTCTGCGTTTGAATGCAGTGTCAGCAATGTTGAAGTGTACAGGGTCTTTGCTTTAACCCTTTTAGTCATACTAGTTTTTGTATCTCTCTTTCTGTTATAGTCACTCATCCTTTCTCCTCTCCACCTTTTGGAAAGAACATAACAAATGTTGAATTAATAAGCTTTTGTGATTTTAAAGCAGGGTCTTAATCTTATTTGTTTAGAGTTGTCATTTCCCTTTCAGTTAAACACTGGTTTTATTGACAACTAACTTCGTCCTCATTACTTTAATGACAATTTTGAGTAATTATAATTGCTCTTATTGACTTTAATGACATCAGGGAATATCGATTTTGGATTTGGAACTTTAATTCAATTTTAATTTTAATTCATTCTCATAATTATTTACAGTTTCGGCTTCCATATTGTATTTTACTTATTGTAGGATACTTGTGGATTAAGTCATTGTAATTGCTTTTATGATGTTGATGACAAATGTCATTCAATTTTAATCATGAACTATCATTTATTATTTCGAAATTTCAATTTCATTAGTAATTAATTAGGGTTGGGCTTCCCTAAGACATTGATACTTAATTGATTAATTTAATTATAATTGCCCTTGTCAATTTTAATGTTGAACTCATTAAATTTTAAATTCTTAATTATAATTTTGAATTGAAATTGAAATTCAATCTACAAATAAGACTCGCCTCTCCTTGTCAGACTATACTTTCGCTCAGTCGTTTATTTAATTACCTCAGCTAAGATTTTTCATAGGGTTTTCCTTCGCTTAAGCCTGGTAGTATAGCGCTCCCCCTAGTGTTTGGTTGGTGCAGCGACGGTCACCTTCACGGTGAGTTGCGGTGGACGAGTCACCTGTTCTGACGTAACCTAGTGCCGGCTGGGGGCTAAACCGAATATTTACGTTCCAGTGTTGCAGGTGAGGGCCCGCAGTGGAGGATCGACATTTGTATACGCATGGGAGGAGTCAACAGAGGCTGGTCAACAATAGCTTGGGTACACCACCTTGTTCCTATTTTGTTTGCTCTGGCAAACAATTAGGCCAAGGCTTAGCCCATTCTCTTTGCGAGCCAGTCGTTGATGCGCCTCACCCGATAGGCGTGTTCGTGCCCATAGCCATGACTGTTTGAAGCCCATTTTAATACTGGCGGCGTAGTATTCAACCTAGCCTTACAGGAGCTCACTGAGTGCGCTCAGACAGAGGGCCCAGCCACCAAACTCCGACTGGGTCAGCCCAAACTCATCACCAAGCCTAGCGGATAAGAGCATCAGCCCACCTAGCTAGCGAAACCTCAAAAAGGAAAATTAGGGTCTTGTAATACTTAGGTCAGTTAGCGTCTTCTGCTACCGCAGTAGGCCAACTCCTAGGGATAGCGACCCCACAGCGCCACCACCCTGTCAACCTTGTCATTTTTCTTAACATTGGGAGCAAAACCTCACTCTTGTTCTCTCTCTCTCTCTCTCTCTCTCTCTCTCTCTCACTCACTCTCTCTCAGCTGTCCTCTTCTGATTTGACTACTGCTGCTGGTTTTTGGGTTTGTATTTGTGAAAGTCATAAAGCAGAGCATTTTTGAAACATTTAATAAATATTTGGGGAACAGGAACACTTCGTTTCAAAATTGTATGACATTTACTGTACCTTCCCTCCACATCCTGTGATCCTACCCAGCTTAGGCTCAAGCAGGTCAACTGGAAGACTGATAGGCGTCCATCAAACCTCGAACGCGTCTAGAAACGCTTTGGTTGGTGAATGGTTGTCAATTCGACTAGCTGAGAAACCCACACTGTCATCGTTTTCTTTCACCCGGAGGAAATTTCAATAACAATCACAGTCCTGGCATTGAGAAATCCGTTTCCAAACCCCTATCTAGAAACACCCTTCTGAATAAAAAAAAAAAAAAAAGTAAACAAAAGAGAAGAAAATTTAACTATACTTATTCTGTGTCCAGAAAAGTGTATTCTTATTTGTCTCTCTCTCTCTCTTTCTACTGTAGCCTTAACTTTCTTCCCTTGGAAAAAAAAAAGAAGAGGGAAACTTTCTTTTATAGGAACATTGGAAGCATCCAAGTGGTATTCTGTTCTTTGCTGAATACTATTCTGTTGTTTTCCGTTGTGTTTTGTGTTCCTCTTTCTTTCCCCAGTTCTCTAGCTGTGCTACCTGTGTGTGTTTACTAATTGCCCCCACAGAAATTCCAAATTAGAGGCACGCCCACCAGAGTACCACAGACTCAGAGAACCACTTCCACCTGCACATTACACACTCAACATCAGCCACACCTGACATTGCACACTTACAAATTTATTCTGCCCTGCTTGTTTGTTTTGTTGTGTTTTTTTTTTTTCTGTTCCTCCAGGTCTGTGTCAGGCTCGGTGCTAGATCTCCCTTGCTGTGTCAAATCATGTCTCGCACAACAGACCCCGTTGGCCACTGGGAAGACCTTGAGACCTGGCTAAGTGTCGCAACAGACAGCCTCCTACCTCAGGCAGCTGAAACACTAAAGCAGCTGACACAGGACCAGCTGGATGACAACATAACAAGCCTCATGAAACAGAACCCTGGTTGGAACTAGTCACAAAGAATTAGCCAAGATCACCGGCTCCTTAAGTCACACACTCATCGCCACCCTCAAGCTGAGCGACAGGCACGCCGCCCACCTCCATCCAGAGCTGACACGCACACAATGACGCATCGAACAGCTGGAACTGGAGGCTCAGGAACGAAGGGAAGAGCCCGATGAAGTGGAACAAGGTGCCGAGGAGGAGATCAACAGGCTAAAAGAGACGTTAGCAGCTGCTACACAGGAAATGGAACAAAACAGAGCAGACTACGCTGATCTCTCCAACAAGCTACAGTATGCAGAACAGCTACTGGAAAAGGCAAAGGCTGACTTCAGAGACAAGAACAGCCATATTAAAGCCCTTGAAACTCACCTGAATGAGTCCAGAGACGAGATTAGCCGCCTAACATGACAGCGCGACTACATTAAAGATGAGTTCGACAGCATGAAAGAGGAACTCAAACATGCATATGTACTGCGCCGTGAACCGTCAAGAACACGACGGGCACAGACTTCACCCCCGCCAAGCAGAACCGGGTCCCTGTTCCTGGACTGGTACGTGAGCAAAAGGGGGAGGGGGCCGTGCTAAAACAGTCACCGGCTCCCTCTGAAGAATCCTACCTCCCCTCTAAGCTAAAAGAACTTGCTCCAGCCAGCCACAGATCATCTCACGGCTTGGACCTCAAAGACCTCGACAAGCTCGCCAGGAACATTGGCAAATTCACTCCAAATGTGCCAGGTAGTCAGGAGATCAAAGAATATCTACAAGATGCTGATTTTCATCTGGAAATGAGACCCAGTGTCACCGACAAAGATAGACTGTATTTGATCCGAGCAACATCTATCTCGGAAGTTCGCAGTTTCCTGGACCGCCAACCGGCCCACATAAAGACTGATTATCACCTGTTCAGAGAAGCCCTCATTAAAGAGTTCTCCGACCCTGAGTCCGAACAAGGCCTAGTGGCTGCCCTGGAGACAAGACAAGGATGTCATGAACCTCCTCAAGCATACTACAGCCGACTCAGACGAGCATATTTCGGAACTCGCAAGGAACCTGACATGGAAGACGATCTGAACTTCAAAATTCTCTTCCTAAGAAACCTCCATCCCAGAGTAAGTCACCATCTTGGCGTTCTCGCATGTCCACGAACGATGAATGCTCAGCAGTTGCGAGACTTGGCGCAGAAAGCCTATGGCAAACAAAAGATGGACTCAGAAAAGGGCGCCAAAACCCCAGCAGTTCTTGACTTCAACACTCAAAGTCAAGGGCTGGCTCTAGAGGGCACCCAACGCCAAGACAATGCCAAGCCGCCACCCAGAAAATGGAATGCACCCTCGTCCAACAAAGAACGAGACTCCCACGCTGGTACCCGATCTAAACAGAGAAACAACCGCTGGGAGGGGCCACGTGGACGACAACGCTCACCTGGACGTCACTGGGAAAATTCATGGGACCAATCAAGACCGCATGAGAGTCATTGGGAGAGATCATGGAATCAACCGAGCTCTTTTGGAAACTCAAAATCCAATGGAAACTCCAAGGGAAAACGACAAACTCACCCTGGAGCAACCAGCCCAAGGAATCGAAGAAAGAATTCACAAAGATTCCAAGCTGACCGAGCTCAAACCGAATCCACACAAGAACAAAAGACACCACCGTGTTTCGACTCACAAGAACTGATGAAGATGATGATGAAAGAATTGTTCCAACGAAAGGAGGAGGATCGGAAGTGGGAAAAGAAAGAGAAACCAGATTCAGCCTGACTAGCTGCCGAAAGAGAAGGCAGCGACCAGTTGACCCAACCAGCCACAGAAAACAGCACTCCCTCACCTCACTCTCAGCGAACCGTAACTACCCTTACTTCAGATGGACACGAAAACCCACCTGAAAGCCCAGCAACAGAGTTAGACACTAACTCAACACTCAGTGCTCCAGATCACAGCAGCGTCCAACAAACACCTGCGGACGAAACCCCTCAAGTTCCTGAAAGTGCTGTTTTGGTCGTCTACCACTCCTCCGACGAACACATCAGTCCTGACATCCTAACTGTTTCCTCCCAAACTCCAGTCCCTCAACTCCTAGGTGATCTCATCGAAAGAGGTATAGCAAGAAAGTTTTATCTCTCCATTATCATCGAACGACACATCAGAGTTGAAGCCCTTCTTGATACAGGGGCCGACATTACTCTAATGTCTACCGAACTCCTCGAAGAAGTCCAAGAAGGAGCAAAGAGGACTAACAGAACCCTCAAACTCCAGAGGTGTGAACTGAACCTCCAAGCATATTTCCACGTGGGCCTACAACTAAAACATGTGGCCCCAATCCACCTAACGGTGGGATCAATGGATCTTATTCATCCAATATACGTCTTACCACTCAAGACGTATCCACTCCTCATCTAGAAAGATCTGCTTAATCTCTTCGAACCTCTAATAGACTTCAAGCACCTAAAGATGTGGACACAAGTCCGCGAGCCTCTGCCCTTCCAGTCAGTAGACTCCAACGTGTCACAGTGTCAAGCCACGGACACTGCCCCCCATACACTGATTGGCGATGCAAGGTCAAAGCCAAGAGCAAGTTCAACTCCAAACAACAAGACCCAAGACCCCTACCTCTGCTCATTGCAAGCGTCTGACTCAGACTTAGGTCTCTTCCAAATCACGACGGCCATAAATGTCCAAGACACACCAGTGCCTGATGCAGCATTAGCCCTGTGGGCTGAAAACTCAGCTATCAGCCTAAAGCTCTTCAGAACATTGAAGCAGAGGCATCAGAGCCTACCACACATCTCAAAGCACAGCCACTTCCCTCTCAGCCCATGGTCAACAACCACGGCTACCTCCAAGATCATCTGCGCTGTAGACATACGATGAAACAACAGACTCCTGGGTCACTACTTCCTCGTTGTCCCCAACCTACCTTATGACATCTACATTGGAGCAGACATCATGGTCCGTCTTAACGCCTGCGTCGACACAGTGAATGACGTCATATGGGCTCCACTGTCACATCAACTGACAACTTCAGTCAATCTCAAGAACCTGCGGTCTGGTCAAACAATGCCAGACGCATGCGGCATGATCACGGAGCAAGAAGCCACGATACCTGCGTATAGCAAGAGCGTCAGCATCCGCCTCAACATGTGACCTGACCAAACGCTTAACAGTAAACTAGGCTTCTTCCACCCTTCCAGGACCTGCCTAAAGCTAGGACTGACCTTGGAAGCCACACCTCTCATTGAAGTGTCATCTCGTGCTGTGTATGTGTTGTTCAACAACTGTACGGCCAAAGACATCAACGTGCCCAAAGCCAGTCACATGGGATGGCTCATCAACCAGGCGTTCCATGACTTTGAACTGATGGTACCTGTCATAGGCCCACTACCAGCCGAACTAATGTCAGATGAATGTGTTGACACTGTAACCTTCACAAAGCCCCATGAGATCATCGCCATCACTTCGATTCTGCCAGTGTCCAAAGAAAGTGTCTGCCGATCAGAGCTCACAGATGACACTCACCTTGCTGTCTACGCTGTCTCAACACAGCCCCCAATAGACACAACCTGTACAAGCGACACTCAAGGCCCAGAGTCCCTCAAATGACTCAGCTGCAGAGGAACCCTACGCCGGGTTCAATGCACAAATCCAAAAAATCCTGAACGAGGCGAATGCCCTCCACAGCGAGTTGGATCGCCAAGGACTCAAAGAGGTTCTGCACAAATACAAAGACACTTTCGCAAAAGATTCCATGGATTGTGGCCTGACCAACATCCACACGGTGTGCATCCCGACAAACCCAAATGCGCCACTCACATTTGTGCGGCAGTACAAAATTCCAATAGCGTCATATGAGCCAGTGCAAGAAATTGCTGACTCCATGCTGGAAAAGGGGGTCATCTGGCCCTGTAACAGCACATACTCTGCTCCGATATGGCCAGTCCTAAAGCCCAACGGCAAATGGCTGCCCACCATCGACTATCGCAAGTTGAACCAGCAAGTACCCTTGTCACGATGGCCTATGACCCAGTTGGACCAAGAAATTCCAAAATTCAAAGGCTCGACGATCCTTTCCACACTGGACGTCGCCTCCGGGTTCTGGACAATCCCTGTCCACCCCGATGACCAACACAAGCTGGTATTCACGTTTGGCGATCGACAATACACCTTCACACGGTGCCCCTTCGGCTATGCCAACTCACCAGCAGAATTCAACATCTTCTTGAACAAAGCATGCCCTGACGCCAGAGCCAGAGGCAACCTCGTCTACGTGGATGATGTCTTAATTAAAAGCTCAAGTGTGGAAGACCACCTCAAAGAAATCGATCACGTCCTAAACCAGCTGACAACAGCAGGAGCTAAGATCGCCCTTCACAAAGGACAGTGGTGCAAAACCAAGGTGAACTATGTCGGACTGCTTGTCGGAAGAAACGGCATCGAGCCACAGTCGAACCGCACCCAAGCAATCCAAAGCATGAAGACGCCAACTAACATCTCTGAGCTGCGAAGCTTTCTGGAATTACTCACGACAGTTCATCGAAAACTACGCTGACATCGCACGACCACTAACTTCCCTCCTGAAAAAGGATGAACCCTTCGTTTGGACAGAAGCCCAGGACACAGCAATGAGCCAGCTCAAACAGCGCCTGAGCTCTGCTCCATGCCTGGACTACCCAGACCCAGGAAAAGAATTCTATCTGGATGCTGGATTCTCCAATCATTGCCTCAGTGCAGGCCTATACAAGCTCCATGACAAAGACAAGTGAGTGGTCGCTTATGCCAGCAAAACGCTGCTTTCCCCAGAACGCAAGTATGCAAACTGCGAAAAAGCGTTGCTTTGCACTGTGTGGGCTATCCAGCGTTTCTCTAATTACATCGGTGTTCAGAAAGTCATCATTGAAACGTGTCATCAACCAGTTACCTTCCTCAACAGCCAACGAATCAGAGATGGCATGGTAACCAATGCACGCATAGCTACATGGTTAATGATGCTCCAAGGACGAGACGTCGAAGCAAGATATGCCCAAAACCACAAACCATCGCTGGGAAACGGGTTAGCAGCTTGCCAAAACTGTTCAACGGATACGCTGTACACCTCAGCGGAACCTAAAGAACCGTCACAACCTCAACTGACAAACTACAGGTACTTTGAAAAGAATGTGTGCGCAAGCATGCCCACAGCATATGTCGATGGCTGCTCCTACAATCAGCAGGGCAACTTTAAAGCAGGAGCAGGTGTGGTCTGGCTCAACAACGACCCTTACCCACCACAACAATTCAAATTAGGCCCTCACTCATCGCAATATGCAGAAATAGCGGCCATCCTCATCACCCTACAGCTGGCTGCCTCCCACAACATCAAAGAACTCTTGATATGTACCGACTCCAACTATGCCCGTCTAAGCTTCACATGCCACCTAGCTGGATGGAAACAAAATGGATTCAAGACAGCTAACAACAAACCTGTCAAACATCAGGAACTCTTCAAAGCATGCGATGCCATTGTCACTGAACGCGACATGATCGTTTATTGGAAAAAGGTTCGAGGTCATTCACGTCAACCAGGACAAGACAAAGACTTCAATGACCAAACCGATGCCCTCGCCAAAACAGGTGCATTACACGGAGAGTCCTGGACATTTCAAGCCCTCCCACCCAACCCAACTGTGGCAGCCATAACCCGCCACCAACACGCCACTGGCATGCATACCCCCGCCTCCTCCCACATTGCCCTATCACCTCAGTTCGCTGCAGATGATCTCCTCACTCTCCAAGCTGCAGATGCGACACTGCGAACTATGGCAGCTCACATTTCCGACCCTTTAACTCATCCAATTGCCACCTCTGACCTAACCACCTCCTCCGAGCTCCGCAAACTCCACTCAGTCAAGCACATGCTGCATCTACGAGACGGTGTTCTCACATATGTCCCTGAGCCCCTCACTGTGCCAAAGCTCGTAGTCCCTCAGGGCCAAAGGGGGATTATGCTGACACACGCCCACGATGCACCATGCGCAGGACACCACGGAGCCAAGGCCACCTATGAAACACTCAAGCAAGTAGCATACTGGCCTGGCATGCAGCAAGACGTAGCGGAATACGTAAAAGGATGCCTGGTGTGTTGCCAGTTCCAACCGGCAAACCCAAACCACCGAGCACCACTACAACGGAAAGGAATGACCTTCCCATGGTCAGACCTCCAAATAGACTGGGTAGGACAGTCTATTTGACTCCTGTAAATACAGCCTTAGAAGCTATTGCTCGCCTTCCGCCCCCTGGCGCACCAATCATTCGGTCTTGGTCTCCCGCTGACACAGCGCTTTGCATCTCTACTATTGTAGGATATGTTGTGACCTTGACGCTGGCCTTCCTCCTGCACAAGCAAGTGAACGCCGTACAAGAGTCTTTCAACAAATGCACGTCTGGCATCCCGCGCATGTTCCAACGTGATAAAACTGACCAAGAACCTGAACCTGAGAACCCAACAAACCTGATTGAGATCACGCCTATACTGCCTCGTCGAACCACGGACAATTAGATCAATAAGTTACAATTACAAATTACCAACAACCCTGAACAATGCACCCCTACATCGATTGAAGTGTTCCTAACTCAGTTATCCCAAATTACCCAAGTCCTGCACCGGAATTCAGTCAGTGATGGAGATGTTGTTTGTATCTTGTGTGTTCCTGTTCTCTCTGCCTCTTGTTCCAGTGCCTGCCGACGTTCGCAATGGGAACCTCACCAAGCAAAAGAGGGATGTGTAGGAGACCCTTGAACGGACACACACATACAGCGAGCAGACTCATTCCAGAGGAATGAGTCAATCTCTGGTTTCACCTCTGAGAGTCGTAAAAGTAACTAAAGATCCAAGACGATACCTAAGTGTCTGGACCAAGATCCTGTCTGGTTAATCCTTATCCCTCCAGAGATCAGAACAAGCTAGAGAATCAACTTCACCAACGCAGAACAAAGGAAACTTCTGGTGGGAAAGATACCAGATCCAGATGGTAAATGAACCCTTGACCAGCCAACGTATAAATTTACAAACTTATGAACAAATGCGCGATGGATTTACAGTCGTAGGCCTGACTTAAACATATGCCAGAACTCCTCTCCCCGCACACCTTCTGACCTCAGGAGTACTCGCGGCCCCCCCTCGGGTGCTTTCCTGAAAATGTGCCTTTTTCAGACAGACAAAGGAAACACGCAAAAGTGCGACAAAACTCCAAAAAGACAACAAGTAATGAAAATGAATTCTCAAATTATGTGTATTATGCCTTTGATATGCTTGATATGTTAGTAAAACATATGCTATGTTAATCTATCTATTATAAAGTCAGTACCATTTTAACCTATGTATTATGAGGGTATGAATATGTGTGTGTGTCATGTTTGGTGTTAAACAAAAGTATATTTTATTTGCAACAACTCTGTGTGGATGAAATGTAGAAATTAGGTAAATCTCGTAACGTTATAACGTTTATCAAGATTATTAACAAAACCCTGCAAGGATCATCACGTGATGACACGGGCAGCTCGTTAATTTATGCAGAGAAATGGAGCCTAGGAAGCTGAGCTCCACCTTGCAACAAGCGGATTGGTACCCCAGCTCCGGGGCGGGCCTAAAGTGGCCTGCTTAACCCTCTGGGGTCTGAGGGTGTTTTGGGGGCCTGGAGAAGTTTCGACATGCCCTGACATTTGTGCTTTTTTCAGTTACTTATAAAAAAATGGCTAAAGTCTAATAACACTGTAAACAGCACAAACTGGGCTATAATAATATGTTAGCAGCATTTATGTACATGATTGTGTTTTTGAGAAAGCAACGTTTATGCGTGGTTAGTGAAAAACTAAAATTTTGAAGTCACTGAAATAAGGCCATAAAACACATACAGAACATCTGTTTACAAGACTTTTGAGAACTGGATCTTGTAGCCTAGAGTTTTTGCTTCAAAATTATGTGAAAATCAGCTTGTTTGCTCACTCACAGAAAACAATATATTGATTTAAATTTTTAAAGACATGTTTTGTGATCAAAAGCCTATGGCCTTGCAATGGCGTCACAATGGCCTTGAATATTAAGTGATTCTCCCCTGAGAGACAAAGGGCCCTCCTCTAATGGCCCCCTAATGGCCCATCAGTGTGACTGTGACTTTGAGGCAGGTAAGACAGAATGTGAGGAGATTGAATTTTTTTTTTTTTTTAATTATTTGTATTTTATTTATAACACGGTATAATCAAAACATACATAATGAAGGTCAAAGACACATTATTGTGCACACTGATCTAACCACAGAGATGTGAACAGACTTTGAGTCATTGCTGCAACAGATTCTGTTCAACAAGTGAAACAAGTAAATCATACCTGATATTTACTTGTTTTAAGTGTTTCTGCTTCTTTCCATGGATTCAAGAAGAAAAAACATAATCAGTAGTCAAGGAGCTTGTTTTACCATAGAATATCAGTGTAGTTGAAAATCTGATGTTGGTACAGCGTTCTCAGAGGAAAACAGTTTGAAGAGACTGAAAGTCAGCAGGATTCATCTGTGGTGCAGGTATCTGATTCAATAAAATACAAAACCAAAAAAAAAAAAAAAAACATTTGTGAGCATGTTAATATCAGGAGCATCTGTATATATGTAGCCATAGACTCACGCATGCTTTGTACTATCGTAAAAACAAAAACATTTTATATCTGAGAAACTAATAATTATTGTTTAGCACGTTATTGAAAATCTATTTTTGAACAGAGTAGGCTATTAATAATAAACGTTCTAAACATACTTAGATTCGTAGCATTCATCATGTTACAGTGTACATTCATATTACTTTTGTTTTATATAGAGCATGAAAACATCATCGCACTGTAAGAAATTTTAATACAACGAATTGCTATCATATTCAAAATGTTTTACTCAATTTCAAACATTGTAGTCAGGAATTATAGTTTGGGAAAAACCCAACTATGATTTTGTAGTCATATAGCCATCCTGAACATCATGTATTATTTTATAGTTGCCTAAGATATGAATCTGCAGCCATAGACTCACGCATGCTTTGTACTATAAAAGGATGTACTTTGTACTATAAAAAAGGATATTTTATATTTGAAAAGTAATTGTTATCGTTTAGCACACTATTAAAATATATTTGTGAACAGATTATTAATAATAAACATGGTCTAAACATTCTTAGATGCGTAGCATTCATCATGTTGTAGTTTGGGAAAAACCCAACTAGTAATGTGTTAAAGTTTATGTCACAATAAGCCCTCTTTTAACTAATGCAAAAAAGAAACATTACTTACTCATCAGATTGATCTTCTCTTCTGGATGAAATATTGTTCTTCTTTTGAGGGAAATCCAGCCTTTACTCAGCGCGTCTTCTTGCAGAAACGAACAGTAGCCGCGATGAATGATCTCCTCGCGCTTTGTTTGTGTTGGGCGTTTCCATGCGCACGTGTCTCACGTGGATATTTACATATGAACGGCGTGAGCCGCGAGGGGGCGGGATTGCATTAAAGATAATGAGTTAGACGGGAAAGACATCGTGTTGGTTTCATATGGATTACTTTATCACAGAATGTTTGTTTTCGATATGTCTTACTTCATTTAAAAGTAGAACACACTTCAAGCTTTCTATAGATATAACTCCCATGTATGTGTGCTGAGTATTTGCTGAGTTCCCAGCTAACAATTTTACGTTATAAGAACGTTTCCGTAACGTTCCCATTAAGTTATAAAAACGTTATATCTGAAAGTTCTTAGAACGTTAAAAACGTCCAGTTTTTTAGACGTTGTATTAACGTTCTTATTTGGTTATAAGAACGTTATGTAAAACGTTCTTAGAACGTTCCAAATTCTCATTATAATAACGTTCTAAGAACGTTATTAAAAACGTTATTAGAACGTTCCAGTCTCTCATATTAACGTTCTTAGAACGTTATTATAATGAGAATTTGGAACGTTCTAAGAACGTTATTAGAACGTTCCAGTCTCTCATATTAACGTTCTTAGAACGTTATTATAATGCGAATTTGGAACGTTCTAATAACGTTTTACATAACGTTCTTATAACCAAATAAGAACGTTAATACAACGTCTAAAAAACTGGATGTTTTTAACGTTCTAAGAACTTTCAGAAATAACGTTTTTATAACTTAGTGGGAACGTTACATAAACGTTCTTATAACGTAAGTATCTCATATTAACGTTCTAGGAACGTTATTCAATATGTTATTAGAACGTTCTATTTCCCATTGTATTAACGTTCTAGGAACGTTTCACAAAACATTTTAGAATGTTCCATTCTTTCATTATTTTAATGTTCTCTTAATGTTTTTTTTTTTTAAGTTGACATTATGTAAGATTATGTAATATTTATTTACTGTTACAGATGTTTGCTAAATGTTCACTAACTGTTATCAAACTTTCAAGACTTACAAAATAGTCTAGAAATAGTACAATGGAAAGCTAATAACAATGAAATATAAGTGGTCAATACAGTACATGAAAGTAAGGGAACACTATACTGTTATTAAAGTAAAATCTAATTATAAAGATATTACTTTTCCAATTATTTTAAAATAGACATGTCTTAATTTGAGTCTAGACAGAAACACAGAAATGAATAAAAGCAATTTGAAATGTAGTCACAAGTATGGATTTCAAATGAAATCAATGACATATGTACCAAGAATCAATTCAATACATTTAAACTGCTCTAATGTATGAAATATTAAATGTTATATACGATGCACATTAGAGTTAAAAGTTAATACATTCCGTCATGTTTTAATATCAAACAATCCAATATTGTGCCTTTAAACAATATGAAGAAAAAAAATAAAAACATCTTCAAGATTCAAGTTGCAGCAACAAAACTCAAGAACCAATTAAGAATTTTAGAACTTCAAACCAAATTTTCAGATCTTGAGAATTAAATTTAAGAATTTGAGTTGTTGAATGACCTAGAAACATGTAAAAAAAAAAAAAAAAAAAAAAATTCTATAAAAGAATATAAATTATATATATTAAAATATACACTTATATAAAAGACAATTATTTTAAATGATGGAGTTTATGACGTCTTCAGATACTAGGCCATCAGACAGGATAGAATCTCAAAACGATATTGGGAGATACTGCAGGGAGAAAAGAAGACAGCGTTGTATTAATGCTTGGTAAGATTTAGAATAAAAGCACTGGGATGCTTCACTATATGTACTGCATCGCTCTATGTCTTTGCAAAATAGCTTTCCAAATAGTGGTAGTGATTTTGATTCATAAAATTGTTTTTGTTAAACATCTGTAAAGTGGCCATTTCTGCAGACCATTTCTGGTGGGACAATTGACTCATGTTGTGAACAAGTCACTGAATCACTGACATGGAATCCCTCATAACTGAAGGAACTGCACCACTGATCTATACTAGACAACTGGATTGCTCATGACGTCATTAAAGTGAAGCCGCCGCGCCGCCATATTGGTATTCCCCACTATTCCAATACATTCCATTGAATTAATAGGAAATCGTACGAATTTAATGAGAAAACATCACCTAACAAGTCAGCGTTTTTAAATCTGAAGTATTCCTGTACATTCTTACAATGCAAACACCCTAAGCATGTAAACTGTTATTTGTTTAATGTCGGGAATTTCCCCTGCTTATTAAAAAGTTACGTTCATTACAGTAGGCGAACATCAGATGAACATGATAAACATCAGACGGACACGACCTCAACATATAACAAATGACAAAGTGCTCATTCTGAAATCTGAAGATTTATGCTTTGTATACTTAAGTTACACACATACCTTCATTAGCCTTGTAGTTATTCATTGTTTATGTAATTTTTGTTTATGTGTTTTTATTCGTACAGTAGGCTTACTGCAAATATTTCAACAATGATTTTGTTAACAGCATTCGTTTTGAAGGAGGTAATGATTTAAACGGTGATAAAATAAATGATTAATTTAACATATAACATTTTACATGGAAAAGTGTAATGCTAGTAAAGTTAAACATATTTGCGCGATCTTGGGAGTATCTAAAATAGATGCTGCTCAATCAGGACATTAAAAATATACACATCATAATTTATTTAGAAAAATAACTGACTACACACAGTACGGATTTAAAGACATGAAGCTTTATTTCCAAGATGGTAAGTTAAGCTTTCATTTCAGTAGTCTACAACATGGAGAAATAAAATAACAGAGGCTATTGTATTCATTTAATATTCAAATCAATTTCTGATACTAATACGTTCATGTTTAATAATTCCTGAATAATTACGTACATAAATAATTTGGCTATATTTTGTGTTGGATCAGTTAACGTACCTGTGTCGGCAGGGCAGGGTGCAGCAGACACACCCACCTAAACGATTTAAATATATCGCTTATCCTGCCCAAAAAGATCATAAACATTGCCGATAACATCTGAAGTAAAAATGAATTTACATACACCCAACATAAAAACTAATCCCGTGTGACTGATTCACTTCAAATCGGGCGATATTAGGTCAGTGTTTTAGCTGTGATTCAATGGTGCTCTCTGCCAGTAGGGAATAGTAAGATGGCGGATCGAACACTTCCGGTGCCTTCACTGTTGGTAGTTTAGAACGCAATGAGCGATCCAGTCATATATATAGATCAGTGGACTGCACCGCCTGTTCACTTTGTGCTTGGATCAAAATATTTAGTTGCACTGGGCAGAAAAGCAATTAGTCATATTTTGTAATGAAATCTTTGTCTTAGCTTATTGTCAAAAGTCCCGGTACTTTGGTATCAAGCTGATACTGACATTTTAAAAATGTAACAATACCAGCTTTTCTCCAGTACCAGTAGTATAATTTGGTACCCACTGATAAACAATATTTGAAGTCTACATGCCGTTTTCATGTTTTAATGTTATCATAATTAACATAATTAATTTCTTTCTTTTTTTTTTTTTTTTTTTTCTCCAAACAGTTAAATAGTTCCAAAAGTTTTGCTATGGCATCGACATTGGTGTCAAGCACCATGAAATTTCACTGGTGTTGGACTACTGAAATTTTACAATCATTTACAATCAACAACATGTAAAACAGTTGAAATATTTTTATTTTATACTATGTAAGATATTAATGTAAGATAATATTAGTTTACATGCATTAACATCACTCTCCCATTAATCTTACACCGGTTTGCATCTCATTAACTATACACCAATTCAAAACAGAAAGACACCAACCTGTGATAAGACTGATCTCGATGCGGTGCAAAGTTTCAGATACCAGCTCCTCAAAGACTTTTTCCAAAACTGTGTTGACAGGCATCTAAAAATTACAAACACACTCAAATTTAAACCACACTGATTAAAGCCATTCTTCTCTTCAATTTCCTACATCTTTTCCTGAGCTGACAACATATGTTATCCTAGGGCTGAATGATTTATCAAAACCGAAACGTGAGACACTTCTGTCCTCATAAAAAGGGTAAAAATGGTCATACCAGTCCCGATCAGACTCCATAAGTGATTGTTGAAATACCACTGAAAAAGACAAGAGAATAAGGGGAAAAAAAACAAATTAGAAACTGTGATAAATAATTTATTGATGAAACATAGCATTGACATAGCAGAAAACTTCAATAGCTTTTAACTATTGATAAAATATACATTGAGATACCACTGCTCTGTTTTTACTGAACACTTGATATCAAAGTCCACTTAAATTGACAAAATTCATTTGAAATTAAATTAGCAAATTATTTTAGTTGTTCATAATTTATAAATAATTAATCATGTTTACTATGACATTTGTACAAAATTACTAAAGATCTAGGGTTGCATTCTAAACATTTTAACAAACTGTTATATTACCACAGTTGGTGATACTATAGGCACTGGGTTTTATAATTAGAGGTCGCAAATGTAAAAAAAAAAAAATTGATTTCTCTGATCTAAAACCACGTGGGCAGATTATTTGTCAATACCTGCTCTCTCCTCATCTCCATCACTGTTTGTTTTTCTGTCTCCTTATCTTGCCCTGTCTCTTCCTCTCCTAAAACTGAGCTTTGATAATAGTGATTCTCGTCTGTGTCTGTGAAGAAAGTAAACATAAGGTCAAATGATATATGTTTCGCATATCATAATTTCCCGAAAATCTTGGTAACTAAGGCCCGGTTTCACAAACAGGGCTTATCTTAAGCCAGGACTAGGCCTTAGTTAAATTAAGATATTTAAGCAACTTTTACAAAAATGCCTTAGAAGAAAACATTACAGGTGTGCATCTTGACACAGAACAATGACAGTGACATATTTTAAGATATGTCAGAGCAAGATATTTTCAGTTGAGACAGCTCAAACATGCATTTTAGTCTGGGACTAGCTTAAGCCTTGTCTGTGAAACCGGGGGTTAGTGTATTAACTTAATTCACAATACGTGCACTTACATTATTAATCTTATGCCTTTATATATATATATATATATATATATATATATATATATATTGCATCCTCACATTGACAGAACGAATTATTACATTATACATCACGAAAATAGGCCTATATTAAATTTAAAAATGGCAAAATTAGAATTTATTAGTTTGCAAACCTGATGTTTAACATTTGTATTGTAAAACAGCTCTCAAATATTAAATATTTAGTTAACATCTTATCCCGCACTTTATGGCCATTAACTGAAATTCGCGTTCAGCATCTTCGGCTTCTGTGAACATGAAGCCCGCCTTCTTTGATCTGATTGGTGCCTCTGTGAACATGAAGCCCACCTTCTTTGATCTGATTGGTGCTTCTGTGAACATGAAGCCCGCCTTCTTTGATCTGATTGGTCATTTCAAATATTATAACATTGACGAGCGACGACAGACCGCAGCACCAGAGTTAACGTTAATACCATAGTAGGCAAATATTTCACAACTTTTATAATATACACATCGAGAGAAAAAAAAAGAAAAAAAAAAAACACGTTAGTCTGGACATCGGCTATAGCGCCATGTATGTAGGGTCAGTTTTATTTAAGAAAAAGTGGTAATGGACTAACCTTCCATTTTCACATTTTTTCCTTAATCCACTCGTGAGAGCCGTTTAAAAAGTCAGGCGCTATGCAGTCGATCCAAAAAGCTGATATCTAAGTACATGGATTTCACTGTGACGAACTGACTTTAAATTTTTACATGAAACGGAAAACAGCAGGGAAAATGCGCGGGACATTCATAAACTAATCTTGCTAATTAATAACTCGGCAAGAACACGGTGTAATGAAAATCAGTTATGCTATATAGAAAGAGCGAACTAGACACTGAGAAACAGCGAGTCTAACGACTTCTACAAAACTTTAGCCTTTATTCCTGTTTTATACAGTTGTTTATTAACTCTTGTAACCGCTCTGCAGCAGCAGTTTTGCTTGTTCAGGCAAATCGATCACCTAGCTATAATTTCATCAAAACAGCAGCACTTGCTGCAAATTTAAGTTAATCATCAGTGTGATAATAAACGGTTTTTATTCATAATATATCCAACAAAAGTCACAGAACTTACCTGACAGGCGTCGTCTCACTGTAAATGTTTGGCAGCTGCTGCTTCTTCTTCTTTTGATGTTTTTTGGCGGTTTTGGCAAACCAACTTAAAGGTGCATTACCGCCACCTACTGATCTGGAGTGTGGAGTGAACATAGAATTGGTAGAGAGAAAATATATTTATATAATAATAATAAAAAAAAAAAAAAAAAAAAAAAATTTTTAAAAAAAAAAAAAAATTACATAACCCCACCAAAAAATAAATAAATATTTACTAATAATCCTTAATTACTACAAAATTATATTCTTTCCATATTTCCTGTCTTTATTAGATAACTGAACACTTCTTCTTTAATTCTTGATTGCATTTGTCTATTCCCTAGTAATATACTAAGTGATACTTTATCATATCCCATCAAACCTAATTTAAGATTAAGTTGATTTCTTTCTCTTTCATATGCATCACATTCTAGAAGAATGTGCTTTACTGTTTCTGGATTCCCACATTTATCACATCTGCCAGATTCATGTTTCCCTATTTTGTGTAAATTGAAATTTAAAGCTGAATGTCCAATCCTCATTCTTGTTAAAATAACATCTTTCTTCCTACTCCCACATCTTATTCTCTCTTCACCTACACACCCCTGTATGTGGTAAAGATGCCTTCCTTTTGTTCCACTATCCCATTTCTTTTGCCATATCTTTCTTACTTCAATTGCTATTATTCTCTTGATTTCAGATTTGCTAATTGCTATATTAATTTCACTATATGAATGCTTCAGAGCCATCTTAGCCAAGTAGTCCACTTCCTCATTTCCCTTTACCCCAGTATGAGCCGGTACCCATAGGAAGTATACCATTATCCCTAATTGTCTAATTCTAAACAAGTACTGTAATACTTCATATATTAAATCTTGCCGTGATGCTGATTTTCCACTCACTAGACTGCTTAGAACAGACATTGAATCTGTACATATTACAGTATTATTTGGTTGTATTTCTTCAATCCATTGTAGTGCTAATATAATTGCTATTAATTCTGTCGTAAACACAGACATATGATCTGATATTCTTTTGGCTATTTTTGTTTTAAATGCAGGAATATATACTGCTGCTGCTGTCCTTCCAGATTCAGGATCCTTCGACCCATCCGTATATATCTGTAACTGTGAATAATATGCTTGATTTATATACTGTTGAACTACTATATTTATAGGAATGATCTTCTCCTTTTCATTTATTTCTTTTTGTATTTGAAAGTCAATCAAAGGCATTGGAAACATCCATGGTGGAACCACTGGAATAGCTACAGAAGGATTATTTTCATATTTATTCAGCCCTAATCTATCTGCCTCCTTCTTTACTGTCCAACCGAAGCTCTCTAAATCTTTGTATTCATATTCCCAACAGTCTTTCAAAAGATTTTTAACTGGATGATATTCTGAATGACCCTTTACACCTGCCCAATATCTCATCCTCAACTGTAACCTACGGAGTTCTAGGGGCATTTCTCCCATCTCTACCTGTAAAGCATTCACTGGAGAGGTTCTAAAAGCTCCACTACATATACGCAGAGCCTGTGACTGCACTACTTCAACTTTTTTAAGCAGAGTTTTGTTCGCTGAACAATATACTATACTCCCATAATCTATACTTGATCTTATTACTGCACTATATATTCTTTTCAATGATTGAGAACTTGCTCCCCAATCAGCGCCTGATAAACACCTTAATACATTAATCCCTCTTTTACATTTTTCAATTAATTTCTTTATATGTATTCCAAAATTTAATTTTGAATCCATCCACATACCCAGAAATCTGATGACCTTCACTTGCTCCAACTGATGACCATACATCTTAATGTTTAATTTCGGATTATTATTCTTATTCGAAAAACAAATTACTTGAGTTTTCGCCACAGAGAAACGAAATCCCCATATCTTAGCCCATCTCTCTACCTCAATCACCGCATTTTGCATTTTGCTTTCCACAAATGAAATATTCCGTCCCCTTTTCCATAGTGCTCCGTCGTCTGCATATAGTGATCTACCTACTCCACTCTCTATACTGTAAAAAATATCATTTATCATCAAGTTAAACAAAATAGGGCTACTTACACTTCCTTGCGGGGTTCCATTTTCTATTGAATATATTCGAGAATACTCCGTCCCCACTCTAACTTGTATTGTTCTTCCAAACAAGAAATTTAAAATCCAATTATACATTCTTCCATTTATTCCCAAACTTTCTAATTTCATTAATAACCCCTCTTTCCACAGCATATCATATGCTTTTTCTACGTCAAAAAAGACTCCTACTAACACCTCCTTCTTAATTTGAGCCTTTCTTATTTCATTTTCCAGATAAACTATAGAATCCATAGTACTACGACCCTTACGAAACCCACTTTGATATGCTGAAAAAATATTCCTACTCTCAATCACAAATATTAATCTGTTCATGACCATCCGTTCCATAAGCTTGCATAGGTTGGATGTCAAAGCTATAGGTCTATAATTACTAGCCTTTGAATTATCTTTTCCTGGTTTTGCAATCGGCACAATTACTCCGTGCTTCCAATCCACTGGCGTGATCCCTGTTTTCCAAATCTTATTAAAAAGACTTAAAACCACACTTAAAGATTCGTCTGATAGATGTTTAATCATCTCATAACATATTTCATCTTTACCTGGAGATGTCTGCTTTACCCCTGCAATAGCTCTCTTCAGTTCGTACAATGTGAAGTCTAATTCTAATGTACTACCAGTCTCGTTCTTTCTTTCAAATATGTGAATATTTTCTCTCACTTTTTCTTCCCTATGCTTCCTCATACTATCCGAAATATTCGTACTACTGTGTACCATTACAAATGCTTCTGCTAGCATCTCGGCTTTATCATTATCAGAAACTGCAATTTTATCATTATTTACTAAAACCGGAATATTATAGTTTCTCTGTATGCCTTCCTGATCATAGCCCATAAATCATTTATATCTATTTTCGTCCCCTATTCTATTACAGAATGCTCTCCAGTATGTTCAGTATGTTCTTTTTGCTGTTCTTAGTTAATAGTTAATATAATCCTTAAACTGTAACGTTTTCCTTGCTTTCTTAATTTCTCTGTTTCTATGTGCAACTGCTTTACTACATTCTTCACTCCACCATGGTACTTCTTTGCTTCTACTTGTGCTTTCTTTTTTACCTATTACTTCCTCTTCTGTATCTCTTAAAATTCCACTAACTTTCTTACTTATTTCTTCAATATCTTCGCTAATTTCATTATAATCTACCATTTTATTATGACACAATTTTGTAAAAAGTTCCCAATTTGCATTCTTAAATTTCCACCTTGGTTTTCTCTCTACCTTTGTTTGAGTTATTTCCACACCTATTTGACACCATATAGGATAATGATCACTTCCAATTGTACTTTGCTTTACAACCTTCCATACACTTTTACCAGCTAAGTTATCCGATACTAAAGTAATATCTAACGCTGAGTGCCGTCCATTGGAAACATCTAATCGAGTAATGCTTCCATCATTAATACATACCAACTGACCCCAATCTAGCATTTCTTCCACTATTAAGCCATTATAATCATTTTTGTTACTCCCCCATAAGGTGTTATGTGCGTTGAAATCCCCACACCAAACTACTTTATTATTATTGTTTCCTCTTATATTCTCCAATACCTTCTTACTTAATTTTCCACAAGGATTATAAAAATTAATTATTTTAATACTATACTTCCCTTCCCAAATTTCAGTCGACACCACCTCGTGATCTGCAATCTCCTCAACATTTCTGTATCCAATTCCTTGTTTTATAAATGTTGCTACTCCTCCACCATTCCCTTGTTTCCTATATCTTCTAATCACCACATACCCTTGTAAACTAAAATTAAGTTGAGGTTTTAACCATGTTTCCTGAACACAAATTATATCCGGTTTGTTTTCATGATTAGATATGTGCTTTTTAAATTCTTGCCCATTTGCAATTAAGCTTCTTGCAATCCATTGAAATATTGTTAACACCATTATGACCCACCACATCCTGTTTGAGTATATGATGCTTGCATCTTTAGCCTGTCATTAATCATTTCCACTGAAATGCCCTCTAACTCTAAGTACTTTTCAGCTGCTTTGATTATAATTTTGATTCTCTCTGTCTGGCTTTCCGTTTGTGCAGAACAATTCACCACTTCCGCCATAAATGTGACAAATGCCACTTTGTCATAAATCCTTATACTCTCTTTTGTTGGTTCTTGCGCTTTATCCATCTTTTGATTAGAAACTATCTTTTTGTTCTCTTCTAGCTCTAGATTCTTTCCCACTTTTTTTTAGTGCCTCAGAATATGACAAACCCTCTTCTATTCTAACAGTTTGCACTTGTGCTGCATGCTTCCTCACTTTACAGCCTCCATAACCCGCACTATGTTCTTCTCCACAGTTACAACACTTTGGGTTAACTCCTTGTCCGCATTTGCCATATTCATGCTCGCCTCCACATCTTGCACATCGTTGTTTACCTCTGCAAACAGCTGCCACATGACCAAACTTTTGGCATTTAAAACATCTTAACGGAGGAGGAACATAAAGTCTAACCGGGTAGCTAATGAATCCTAAGAATACTTTGTCCGGTAATTTATCCTCATCAAAGTGAATCATTACTGAAAGGCTATCAACCTTTTCATTATTTCTGATGTATTTCAATCTTTTGACCTCAATCACTGCCGCCCCAGATAGACTTTTCTTGATCTTTTCTACTGTCACTTCAGTTGGGATACCAGTAATTACGCCTTTGACCCATTTCTTTTCTTCCGGTATCGAGCAGATCACTTTTTGTCCACTAATCGAGTTTATTTTCAATGCCACTTTTTGTTGCCTACTGTCCTTACAATATAGGATTAGTCTTCCATCTCTCAACTTCTTGACACTTTCTATCGATCCTATCGTTTCTTTAATTACTTTAGACAGCTTCAACGGATTAATTATCTTAAAAGACTCATCCACAAATTTCATCATTACCTTGAGCTCCTCTTTCTTTCCTCTTACCTGATGATTTTCATTTTCACTGTCAGTTTCAGATGTATTACTCCAGAATTTCTTTCTTTTCCGATTTTCTACTAAACTCCATTCATTATTCCCGTTCCCTCCTTCATCCGCGCCAAAAATTTCATCCTCCATTTCCGGATCCCTTCCGGACTCTACGTCACTACCTACCATGCACACTCCAGTCACAGATCAGCTGTTGCCAAAAACCAACCGCTCTTCCCGAAAGCCATGTTTGGCAGCTGTGTTCTTCCCGCTGAAGTGTTTGATTGACGCGCACGGACGTTCCAAAGCCACGCCCACCTTTTCACGCTCACGTAGATGAGTTCGTGGGGAATTAAGATCATATAATGTATACTTCGCAAGTGCATTTTCTCCTTCGCTGTTATTGCAAATATCAGAAAAACAGTTTGAGAATAAATAAAGTGTCTTCTGACTTTTAAGCACATTGTAAGATTTTAATTTTAAACAAAACGTTTTTTCTCTCTCAGGCCAGGCGGGAAAAGGCCACTGGATTGTCATTGTTTGTTTCATTAGATACACAAATTAAGTTGCTATGCAAATTACGACTCATTTTGTCAAGACATATTTTTAATAACGTTTTTAAAACGTTCCACTAACAAGGCAATGATAACGTTTTTATGCTAAAGGTTTTATAAAGTTTATCAAGGGCAGATAACGTTAACAAAACGTTCTGCTAACGTTACTGCAAGAACGTTTTTGATAACTTTGAGAGAACCTTTAAAGAACGTTAGCCAAAGTTATGACAACATTCCCTGTTAGCTGTAACTACAGTAGCTCACCATTTTGCAATGAATGGCTAATGTGATGAAATAATGATAGAGGTTGTGAGGGTTAAGTCAATTTGACAGAGAACCATATTTGAGCAACATAACACTAGCAATTTGATAACGTATACAATTGTACATATACAAGTGCATGAATGTACCAAGCATTTGAAACTTGTTCAAAAGAATGAGAAACTGCTTTTATGATGTGCACAAGATACAGTTCATTTTAGTGACGCGTTTCTAAAAGCAGGTCGCGAAGACAGAGAGCGCACCCTGTTTGTTTTCTTTATTCTTCAAAAGGTTCCCTAAAGAGACTTCAGGCAAACAACGGTTCGCCAGCCAATCAGCTAAACCGGGGAATTCCCTCAAAGAAACGAGGACTAGACTTGGCAGCAAACCTTCTAAACAAGTAAAACAAAATCTCTTATCTATTGGCTGAAAACGGCGCAAAGTTGTTATTAATGGGAAAGATAGAACTAAGCTCTGCTTTGTTGACTTTCTGATAACCACCGAAGTTGAGACTTCCTTCATAACTCATAATTCTGCATAACTCCGTGATTTGTGTGTGTGTGTGTCTGTGGTCGTATGTGTGTGTTTAGATGATTTAGTCTCATGTAATCTTAGAAGTAGTTCAATAAACTTGTCTCATTGTATAGAGCATTGTCTGTGTTTTGTATTTGATCAGCTATTGCCTATTGCCAAAATTGATAAATTACTATTTTGTTTGTTTTATTGTTGGCCACAAAGCAAGATAAACAAAATTGCTAACATATACTGACTTTAATGTCTCGCTGGACGAGCCGTTAAAAGGTATAAATTATACGTTTTGATTAATAGAAATTAATTAAATCAATATCTAATCTTTACGATTCAATTTCGTAAAGCCAAAATTCAAAATAAAGCTTAAATCAGCGCTAAGTCCTTACAAAGTGCTCCAAAATTTCTTGGTAAACAGGTGCAGTGACTTTGGTTTTCAAAAAACACAATGGACCAACACCAGCAGATGACATTGCACCCCAAATCATCACAGACTGTGGAAACTTAACACTGGACTTCAAGCAACTTGGGCTATGAGCTTCTCCACCCTTCCTCCAGACTCTAGGACCTTGGTTTCCAAATGAAATACAAAACTTGCTCTCATCTGAAAAGAGGACTTTGGACCACTGGGCAACAGTCCAGTTCTTCTTCTCCTTAGCCCAGGTAAGACGCCTCTGATGTTGTCTGTGGTTCAGGAGTGGCTTAACAAGAGGAATACGACAACTGTAGCCAAATTCCTTGACACGTCTGTGTGTGGTGGCTCTTGATGCCTTGACCCCAGCCTCAGTCCATTTCTTTTGAAGTTCACCCAAATTCTTGAATCGATTTTGCTTGACAATCCTCATAAGGCTGCGGTACTCTCGGTTGGTTGTGCATCTTTTTCTTCCACACTTTTTCCTTCCACTCAACTTTCTGTTAACATGCTTGGATACAGCACTCTGTGAACAGCCAGCTTCTTTGGCAATGAATGTTTGTGGCTTACCCTCCTTGTGAAGGGTGTCAATGATTGTCTTCTGGACAACTGTCAGATCAGCAGTCTTCCCCATGATTGTGTAGCCTAGTGAACCAAACTGAGAGACCATTTTGAAGGCTCAGGAAACCTTTGCAGGTGTTTTGAGTTGATTAGCTGATTGGCATGTCACCATATTCTAATTTGTTGAGATAGTGATTTGGTGGGTTTTTGTTAAATGTGAGCCAGAATCATCACAATTAAAAGAACCAGAGACTTAAACTACTTCAGTCTGTGTGCATTGAATTTATTTAATACACGAGTTTCACAATTTGAGTTGAAATAAATGAACTTTTCCTCGACATTCTAATTTATTGAGATGCACCTGTATATATACTATGGGAGAAATACAGCAGACTGGTAGGTGGCAGTGCTCTCAGCACAAATACTGCAGATTGTGTTTTTCATCAGAAAAATCCTACACAATAAATAGTCTAGAAACTCATCTACCTGGAGGGTACAAGATTATGAATATTCATAGTAAATTAACAAACTGTAATCTTGCAACACACTAATATACAATTCACATGCAACAGTTTGGGAGAAATGCACTTTATTGTCAATGTTAATACATACACAATACTGTTTAATATGCACCAGAGTCAAATCTTTTTAACTAGTCGGGCACAACAACTATCAAAGAAAGTTGGTGAGGTCACAGCAGCTATGCTGAGTCAAGAACAAAGCTTTTAGAAAAGAAAGAAAAGAGGAATTAGGCTCAATATTTGATTTTGCTTTTACGAAAATGCAGCACGAGTGAACAAAGCTATAGTGCAAAAGGTAAAGGACAATGCTCTGGTAAAGCACTTTGACTTCCTCTATACTTTCATTTATTTCATTTATGCATTTAGCAGACGCTTTTATCCAAAGCGACTAACATTGGATTCAAGTTACAGTTTCTACATTTTTTTATCAGCTCTTGCTTTCCCTGGGAATCGAACCCATGACCTTGGCGTTGCTAGCACCATGCTCTACTATTTGAGCTACAGGAAAGCTCTATACTCTTAGTTCAGAGAAAACGTTCTCTGAATATCTAACAAAACATATTTAATTTTCAATATAGACACATTTTCAAGTGCACAAGTATACAACAGTACACATTTTTGGGGGGAAAACACGGGGGACACGTATGATCAAGCTCACAAAGACACAGACACTCTTGGTGGACACCTTTGTGACAAACATGCATACACTCACATACACACATTTTGACATTAAATAGTAGAAAGAATTGCAGCAGTAGAGTGAAAGTAAGACAGTGTGGATTGCAGACGTGGTACAGATCACCCATTTGACTTAACACGTGATGCCCACCACAGTGGTCAGTGAGGCAGTTCCTGAAGCAGCTCTGATGCCAGGTGGCTGATGTGGCTCCAGGCCTCCTGAACATGCCGTGACTCAGTAGTACGGGCGCACACAGCAAACCGCAGAACAAACTTGCCTTCCAGTTGGCATGGTACCAGATGGATCTTACGTGCGCTGTTGATCCTCTTCAACAGAGTTTCATTTAATTCATTGGAGCCCTGCAGGGTTTAACACACAGCTCAGTAAGGATATTTTGTAACTGCTCACTGATCTAAAAAATGTGCTAACAAAGCCACTTGACTCAAGCAAGTCCAATATATTAAGCACTGCATTATAATTAACTGACTATTTGGACTGAGTGTAAGCATATTAAATCAGCATAATATGAGGTTTATATAGAAAAATAGGATATATATATATATATATATATATATATATATATAAATATTTTAGGATTGTAGTATTGTTAATTAAAATGAACTCAAATAAACATTAATTGAAAGAGTAAATTACAAAAAAAAAAAAAAAAAAAACATTTGGTAATACTTTAAGGTGTCCTTGTTACATATGTTATATGTACTTACTATTATAATTATTATAATAACAATTAATTACGCATAATTACATGCAAGTGACCCTAAGACAAACCCTAACCATATAGTAAGTACATGTAGTTAATTAATATTACTCAGTACCTAAATGTATAATTACACTGTAACAAGGACACCTTAAAATAAAGTGTAACCAAACATTTTATTTCAACACTTAAGTACTGAAATAACTCAAATTAAATATATTTAATTAAATATATTGTTTATACTTTTGAGATTTTTTGTACATTTGCCTAAATACAATGCAAATAATTGCATTTTGCATCTAAAATGTAAATGAACTTATTCGTAAATTATATTCTCAAAAAGAAAAAAAAAATCAAATAAGTTTAATGAAATATCTTGTGGTATCAGAGATATAGCTACAGTTTTTTTTTCTCTTCAGGTAAATAATAACAACATAATTTTGTGTATTTTTTGCTGTTCTCTTTGCATTTCAATGGAAATTAAAATAAATCATACTGCAATTTTCCATAGTTAACCACCTCCGAGAGTCAATTATAACCACAAGAAGAGATGTTTTTATTTCTGTGCAGTTTCCCTCTGACCTTGAGTCTAAAGCAGACGAGGCCTAGCACAACATCAGCTGAGATCTCGAAGCATTGATCAGCTCTCACCAAAGACTCAAACTCTTTGGCCAGTACTACATGCTGAAACAAGATGAACAATACATTTTAGACATATACATTTTATGTACAACAATACATTTTAGAGAAATTATGCAGCTAATTTGTATGAAACTAACACAGCAACAATGATTTATGGAAAAAAAAAAAAAATCTTGCATGTCTTCATGGAATATGTCCCTATTGTGTTTAACAGAATGCACACACACAAACATTAAAATAAAATAAAATAAAATAAAATAAAATAAAATAAAATAAAATAAAATAAAATAAAATAAAATGAAATGAAATGAAATGAAATGAAATAATCTTTGGGTGAAATATTTCTTCAGGAATACCAGCAGAAGGCAGCCTGTATATTAAAATAAGCAACCAAAATATCAGACCAGGGAATGATCATGTGCTAATCGTGTAGAATAAATTATCCTAAATAGATTAAGTTCATCAGTAATAATTTTTTCATTGCTGATTACTGGAATCAAATCTGACCACACAATTTCTTCATTCTCAGTTATTCCTTATAGCTACTGTCCAGCAGTTGAGAGCTGATCGTTAAACCTGAGTCATTCAGAATTGCTGAAGTGTCAAATAAAGAAAAGAGAAGTACAAATGGAGGAAATGATGTTCTTTGATAGATGTCTTAAATAAATTAAGTTTATCAGTAATCATTTTTTCAATGCTGATTACTGGAATCAAATCTGACCACATAATTTCCTCATTCTCAGACAGTTATTCCTTATAGCTACTCTCTGGTCAGCAGTTGAGAGCTGACCGTTAAACCCGAGTCATTCAGAATTACTGAAGTACTGATTGAAGTACAAATGGAAGAAAAATGTTGTTCTTTGATGGATCTTTATGATCTTTTACTAAATTTAAACCAACAAGAACATAGAAAGAGTTTAGGTCCTGTATGCTCTATATTTCCCCACCAAGAAAGAGTCTTCACCAGTACATGTCCAGAACATATAATGAAGATGAAGAAAAAAACACTCATTTGCGTCATTCCAGATCGACTGTGGAGCCAAATAAGATGCGATTGGCAAGGCTAACTTGATTGACAGCATGGATTAAAGGCAGTTACCTTGCGGATGTAGGCTTGGAGACCTTTGAGTCCATACATGCGGAACACAAACCACAACTTGAGAGAGCGGAACCTACGACTCAATGGGATCTGCCAGTGCTGAAGGGAGATGAGATGAGATATGACATATGAACTGTGCTCACATAAATACACAAATCAGTGCACACACTCTTCTGATTATACAAAGTTTGTATTTCCTGTGCAAAAGGTTGCAATCTCCTTCTCCCAAAACCTATACAGGCTTAAATACACATCAAAATACTTATTTCTTCCTATATAAAGAACAACTGAGCACAGAAATTATACAGTTTTTTCAGTCACTGAAGCTTGTACTAGATAATCACCAAGGTAATAATATTATACCTAGGTAATAATATTATCAGATAATATTACAAGTTAATCATTCAGATACTAATAAATAACCTAATAAAGGTTAACATAGGTCATCAGCAGGCTAAACAAAAATTACCTTAAACGCGCACACCTGCACACACACATATTGCATGTAGTGTACTTACTCTATAATCAGTGACAAGTCCTATGAATATAGAAAAAAAGATGTCAATATTTAGTCAAAACACACTAAAAAGCAAGCTCAGATGTAAATAATACCATGAGACAAGTACCCATCACACAAATTATTCTTTACAGATAACAAGCAATAAAAAGAACATATTTTTTTCCATCTGACTAAGCCTGTTGGTAATTTAATCAGGAAGTTATTCATGATGGAAATGGCTTTAAGGTGTGTATGCATATACAGGTGCATCTCAATAAATTAGAATGTCGTGGAAAAGTTCATTTATTTCAGTAATTCAACTCAAATTGTGAAACTTGTGTATTAGATAAATTCAATGCACTCAGACTGAAGTAGTTTTTTTGGCTCACATTTAACAAAAACCCACCAATTCACTATTTCAACAAATTAGAATATAGTGACATGCCAATCAGCTAATCAACTCAAAACACCTGAAAAGGTTTCCTGAGCCTTCAAAATAGTCTCTCAGTTTGGTTCACTAGGCTACACAATCATGGGGAAGACTGTTGATCTGACAGTTGTCCAGAAGACAATCATTGACACCCTTCACAAGGAGGGTAAGCCACAAACATTCATTGCCAAAGAAGCTGGCTGTTCACAGAGTGCTGTATCCAAGCATGTTAACAGAAAGTTGAGTGGAAGGAAAAAGTGTGGAAGAAAAAGATGCACAACCAACCGAGAGTACCGCAGCCTTATGAGGATTGTCAAGCAAAATCGATTCAAGAATTTGGGTGAACTTCACAAGGAATGGACTGAGGCTGGGGTCAAGGCATCAAGAGCCACCACACACAGACGTGTCAAGGAATTTGGCTACAGTTGTTGTATTCCTCTTGTTAAGCCACTCCTGAACCACAGACAACGTCAGAGGCGTCTTACCTGGGCTAAGGAGAAGAAGAACTGGACTGTTGCCCAGTGGTCCAAAGTCCTCTTTTCAGATGAGAGCAAGTTTTGTATTTCACTTGGAAACCAAGGTCCTATAGTCTGGAGGAAGGGTGGAGAAGCTCATAGCCCAAGTTGCTTGAAGTCCAGTGTTAATTTTCCACAGTCTGTGATGATTTGGGGTGCAATGTCATCTGCTGGTGTTGGTCCACTGTGTTTTTTGAAAACCGAAGTCACTGCACCCGTTTACCAAGAAATTTTGGAGCACTTCATGCTTCCTTCTGCTGACCAGCTTTTTAAAGATGCTGATTTCATTTTCCAGCAGGATTTGGCACCTGCCCACACTGCCAAAAGCACCAAAAGTTGGTTAAATGACCATGGTGTTGGTGTGCTTAACTGGCCAGCAAACTCACCAGACCTGAACCCCATAGAGAATCTATGGGGTATTGTCAAGAGGAAAATGAGAAACAAGAGACCAAAAAATGCAGATGAGCTGAAGGCCACTGTCAAAGAAACCTGGGCTTACATACCACCTCAGCAGTGCCACAAACTGATCACCTCCATGCCACGCCGAATTGAGGCAGTAATTAAAGCAAAAGGAGCCCCTACCAAGTATTGAGTACATATACAGTAAATTAACATACTTTCCAGAAGGCCAACAATTCACTAAAAATGTTTTTTTTTTAATTTTTTTTTTATTGGTCTTATGAAGTATTCTAATTTGTTGAAATAGTGAATTGGTGGGTTTTTGTTAAATGTGAGCCAAAATCATCACAATTAAAAGAACCAAACACTTCTTCAGTCTGTGTGCATTGAATTTATTTAAAACACGAGTTTCACAATTTGAGTTGAATTACTGAAATAAATGAACTTTTCCACGACATTCTAATTTATTGAGATGCACTGTATGTATGTGTGTGTGTTGTGTACTGGGTTGAGCTCTTTTGTTTTGCTGTCAGCACAATTACAATCATCTGCACAGCTGCACACTGCCCACAGATGCATTACCACAGGAACTGTCTTTGTTTAGCCATGTTTAAATGCCCAATAAGCTACAGGCAGCTCATTGGTGGATATGTGTGAGGAAACAACAGACATGGGAGATCAGATTACTGATGCTGCATTAGATATCAAATTATCAAAAAAGTGGCATCTGCAAACAAAATGTGATAGACTGTTTCTAGACATTTTACAATTACTTGTACCCAAAAGGTGATTTTTAATGAATGTATAAAGTCAGTTTGCATCAGATTCACATGGGTGGTCTAGCTTAGTAACCACCAGTGTTGGGTAAGTTACTCAAAAAGTAATCCATCTCAAATTACTAATTACTTCTTTAAAATTGTAATTTGATTACATTACTAATTACTGCATTTAAAAAAGTAATCAGATTACTAATTACTTTCAAGTTACTTTCAAGTTTACTTTACTTTTTGAGTTTTCAAACCTAAAAATATACAGTAGAATTATTTCGTGAATCTCATAGTTCTTTCAGTAATTTAATATTGACTGAAAAGTATCAAAACAGCAACTTGAATGATCACTTCCATTTTCAGCGGAGGATAACATTCTGATAAGTCATTTATTCTTACTTATATTAGTGTTATTGTGACATAAACTTGTACACATTTACTAGATGGACTTTACCCAAACTATAATGCCAGACTAAAATATGTGAAATCGAGTGCAACATTTTGAAATATGACTTTCATTGCGTCTAAACTTTGTACCACTCAGTACAACTAAATGGCATACTGGCACGCAAAACATGTTTAAAATGCATTTTACTTCATTTTTTTTTTCTTAACACTGCATTTGTAACTTAAGTAACGTAATTTTATTGACATTAGTGACTGTAATCAAATTACATAAATTTAAAATGTAATGCATTACATTACTGCGTTATCAGGAAAAGTAATTAGAATACAGTAACACGTTATACCCAACGAATACCCAACAGGTGTAGTTTATAACATTAACTATTAACTATGGACATGTTTCATTAATATTTGTGACCCTGGACCACAAAACCAGTCTTAAGTAGCATGGGCATGTTTGTAGCAATAGCCAAAAAATACATTGTATGGGTCAAAATTATCAATTTTTCTTTTATGCCAAAAATCATTAGGATATTAAATAAAGATCA
Organism: Spinibarbus caldwelli; assembly: GCA_039654775.1. NCBI lineage: Eukaryota > Metazoa > Chordata > Actinopteri > Cypriniformes > Cyprinidae > Spinibarbus > Spinibarbus caldwelli. The sequence continues at coordinate 9,997,268 of CM077227.1, read as the reverse complement.
TGTTCCATGAAGATATTTAGTAAATTTCCTACTATAAATATATCAAAACTTCATTTTTGATTAGTAATATGCATTGCTAAGAACTTCATTTGGACAACTTTAAAGGCGATTTTTTCCAATTTTGATTTTTTAGCACCCTCAGATTCCAGATTTTCAAATAATTGTATCTCGGCCAAATTTTGTCCTATCCTAACAAACCATACATCAATTGAAAGCTTATTTATTCAACTTTCAGATTATGTATAAATCTCAATTTCGAAAAATTGACACTTATGACTGGTTTTGTGGTCCATGGTCACATGTGACAACTAGAATCCCTGTTGCCACTACTTAAAGTATACAACCATGCAACTACAAAAAGGAAGCTGGTAAAGCCTGCTCAAAAAGTTGCTATAGATAATGATATAGATAATGAATTAACTACATAATCTAATATATTCATGACATCATTGCATTTACATTCTGTTTGCTTCTCTACTCTTTGTGCTCAAATACTGTATTTTAATACAGCTGAATTCACAATAAAGCTGTGTTCTTTTACATATTTTTCTGTTTCTGTTATCATACAATGGAAAAAGTGACTGAAACATGGCCCTTTTACATTTACATTTAAATTTAGTCATTTAGCAGATGCTTTTATCCAAAGCGATTTACAAATGAGGACAATAGAAGCAATCAAAACCAACAAAAGAGCAACAACATGCAAGTGCTATGATAAGTCTCGGTTAGCCTAACACAGTACACGTAGCAAGGTTTATTTATTTATTTATTTATTTATTTATTTATTAAGAAAACAAGTAGATAGAATATATAAAAAAGAAACCTAGTGTTTTATGTTTTTTTTGTTTTTTTTTTTGTTTTTTTTAAAGAAACAAGTAGATAGAATAGAAAAAAAGAAAGCTAGTGTTAGTTTTTCAAGAAAAGCTAGCAGAAAATAAATATGCAATTGATAGAGGGTCAAATGTGTGTGTGTGTGTGTTTTATTTATTTATTTTTTGACTACATGTCTATTTATTTATTTATTTATTTATCCATCCATCCATCCATCCTAAAATAATAGTCACTCGGTTTAATAATGGAGTCATATTCATAAATTTTTAAGTGTGTCTTTGGTGTCCAAATAATTTTATGGTCAGTGTATTTGATATATACAGTATATAACTTACAGTATGTATGTACAGTAAAATACTGTATTGTTGCCAAATAGACACACAAATGCACAATACATGCAAAAATACTCTTGAATCAACTTGAGGTCAGTGTAGCGGGTTAGAAAGCTCTTGTTTACCAGCACACAGAGCCTTACAGAACACAGCAGAGCACTAAGGTGAATAATCTGATCGAGTCTTCAATGTGACGCAAAGTGGATGTCAGCACAAAACATCATGTCTCATTAATGAGGATCATGGTCATCCTCTTTACACCTCATGCTAATGCACTTAAGTCTTTTATTAGTGTTATTATTGTTTATTCTTTGCAATAATGACTGACAGTTTCTAGTGCTAAACTAACAAAAATGTGTACGATTTTGTGAGCAATTAAAATATGAAGCAAAGTATGCAGTGCAAAGATCTGATTGGTTACCTGACTCTTGGTGATCATGCTTCAGATAAAGCGGCTCCATTTTAAAAGCTCCAATGATGTCAGATCTTTTCTTTACCCTGCGCAGAGACATTCACCTTTATCACAGTGTATTAGCCAACAGTCAAACGACATCATTGTGCATACAGCATAGTATTATTTGAATGTTCAGTATACTGTGTATACTGTGTATACAAGTCAATAAATGTATGCAAATGCTTTATCTAGATTTTTTAAACAAAGTTAGCACAACATACTGTTCAATAAGGTTCAATGAAAAACAAGTTATTATTCACATTCATTATTTTACAGTTTATGTGTATCTCTGTAATTCTTTTTTGGTTCTATTGTTATTTAAAAGTATATCAGTATATCTCACAAACCAAATGTAATTAGACACACAAAAAGGAAGTGAGGTAATAAAAGAGTCGAATCAAGACAGTACAGATCAAGTTCTATTAAAGAACTTGCTAAAATGGGATTATGCAATCACATTTTGCTCCAAAAATTAACCTCTTTATATATGTAGCACATCTATATGAATGTATGTATCTATTTTATGTATTTACAGTACATAATACACTTATGGTCATCGGCTAAGAAAAGTGCAGTTAGTTCTTAGAAAAGGATTTGCATTATTTGTTTTAAGATTCAAGGTTTAAGGTTCACTTTATTAAGGTAGGGTCAAGGCAGGGTTTCAAGATTTGCAAACACCACAGTTTAATTATTTTCTTTCTACTGTGATGAATTGACCCTTTCTCATCACACAGTACATTTTTTAAAATGTGGCTTAAGTGTTGAAATCACTTTGGGGCCACTGTATACACTAACGTTGAAAAGTTGGGGATGGTAAGGTTTTGTAATATTGTGATATATTATTACAATTCAAATAACATTTTTATATATTTAAAAATATAATTTATTCCTACGATAGCAAAGCTGAATTTTTAGCATTATTACTCCAGTCTTCAGTGTCACATGATCCTTCAGAAATCATTCTAATATGCTTTGGTGCTCAAGAAACATTTCTAATCATATCAATGTTGAAAACAGTTGTGCTGCTTAATTTTGGAACCATGATACATTTGAGGATTCTATGATGAATGTATTTTTTTTTTTTTAAATAGAAATATTTTGTAACATTATAAATGACTATGCCTTTGATCTAGCTAAATGCATCTTTGCTGTTTAAATGTATTAATTTCTTTAAAATAAAACGCTTTCGAATGGTAGTGTTTATCAAGGTAAATTTGCATACACATTTGTCTATTTTCTCTCTATAAAACCATGAACATTTTTGTTTGCCTGGTGCTGACATAAAGGGCAGCTCGGACTGTTTCCTCTGTTGACTGACAAAACCAACCAATAGCATGTTGGGATATAGTAGATTGGGTCAGAGGATAAATTAAATATGTTTTTTACCAATAGAGCCACTAAACACTTACCACATTGCTGAGCAGTCAAAGTTGACCAGAAGCCATTTATGAGGATTGAAATTGAAAGAGTCTGCAAACTAAAAGAAAAGCAAATTTTGATGTGATTGGTTGTGGATTGATGTATCTAATTTATGCAAAACATGTCACAAACTTACCTGCTATCAGATAACTTATTAACATTAATTATAGGCTCTGGTGAGTTTTATAGATATTTAGTTTTAGATATGTATCTAAACGCAATTCAAATTGTTTGAGATTTTAAGATAATTTTCATTATTTTAAAAAGGCCAGAATAGTACGTAGCAACACCAACAACAGAAGTGCCAATGCAGTTGATAAAGCTAAAGTCCTGTAGTCTCAATTCTTTATTTATTTATTTATTTATTTATTTATTTATTTATTTATTCATTCATTCATTCATTCATTCAAGTGATTGCTAGATTAGAACAAAACTAGCATTTACTATTAACTAATTATTAACTAACTTATTGTTAACTAATAAAAAAACTAGTATTTACATATTGATTCATTCATTTATTCAGTTTTGCAGCTTCATTTATACCTTAACTCAGAAATCGGTGCTAAAATAAAGGCTGTGATTTTGGAATATGAAAATAAATTTGGCTTGCTGAAAATAAAGATGAGTCATCTTTCAGCTACCTGTTAGTACGGTCTGATATCGACTCTTTTTGACTCTGATGCAATAACATATTACGCATCAAACTCACAATCGACTGCAGCATCTGTCCAATGAGCATTCAAAAAGAGCCACTATCTCAAAGTCTAATCTTTTTGCTCACTCTCCCCTTTCCAATATCCTTTCCATCTGCTGCAATGAAGGCACACAGCGCCATGACGGTTTGATTGTTGCCATGCTGAGTCCTGCCTGTCTTTCACTTCCTGGCAACCAACACCACACAGGAAACAGCAGCCGGCTGTCATTCTGGTCAATAATAAAAACTATCATCTGTGCAGGGGAGCACAGTCTTCACTATTGTTTGAACTTGTGCTGCTAATAAACAGTGATATTTCTTTAGCGAGGGAAAAAAGGAACTTATGTAAAGGTCTTCCTATGCCTCAGGAATTCACTTTACCCTTATCATTGTGACACCCAGCTGGGCTCCACGACAACTCAAAGGACGTTTGGGGATCTCTAATATCCCACCCATTCCACAAGACATCGCTCATGCCAGCTTGCATCATTTGTGACATTTAAATATTCTCAATCGCACACACACAACCTCAGTACACTGCTCCTAGAGCAACAGGATCAATAGTTTGAGCCCAGCAAAGATTGCTCTTCTGTTATCATTTGTGGCTCTCGGGGCTTTAAGAGCACCCTGTGAAGTGTGCTTAAGAACACGCTGTGTTATTTGAATGTTATCTCACCTCTACACCATTCAGCAGGGGTCTGAACTCTGGACAGATAAATGCACTCCCAGCATATGCAGCATCAATGTGCATCCAGATTTTCTCTGCATTACCTGACATAGAAAAAATGACAATGTGTCTATTAAAATATTCATCAAAATACTGATTTGTAACCACAAATAAGATACAAAAGAGGTCTTACATATAGGGCCAAGCTCAGTGATGCAGTCGAATGCACAGGATGGGGTTGTTCCCAATGATGCACAAAACTAAGAGAAACATCCAGAAAGTCAAATAGATGGATTATTATGTTGATTTTAATATTTAATGTACTACTGATACAAATAAGTCAACCTGGACATTTCTTTATCCGAATCTAGAATGTTCAATGAAAAATTAATTTGAGCTATACGTTTTGATCACAAAAAGATTTGTTCCTGCTTGGCTTGTCATTACGCTGTGATTCTTCTGACACGGGTCTGCTGGATGAGCCTGAGGCTAATTTGACTAATGTGATTCAGAAAACACGCTCTCCAAACAGCATTAGCCATCACGCATACCGAGGGGGGACAGGTTCAGAGAAAGAGCAGAGGCAAATGTCCAATTTGTTCTCATTTCATGCTCTCTAACAGTCTGAGTGGCTGCTATCTTTCTACCGTGATGTTGACTGATTTTGTAATTTTGCACTTGTTATATATAGCGGCTGGAAGTTCTAATGGTAAGCGTTAATCATAAAGATTTGAGAGCTAACTCTCCAACATTTCCTGGCATGATGTCAGGGTTAAAAAAATAAATAAATAAAATAACATATTTTCTGGAGCTTTTTGTGTCAAAAATACTTAAAAATGCAATTTACTGCACTTGAAACTATATAAAATCCCATGTCTGACCATTAGAATTCCCCCATATGTTGTCCTACTAATTAAAAAATTTCTAAACAAAACAATCTGTAGTTGGTTTGATGAATTTATTGGCTATATTATGCATTTTGCATTTAGTGAACAAAATTTTAAAGTAGACAAAGCAAAGTAGTATTTCTTAAGACAATTCTTAAGTTTGGGGACCAATTCTTACCATAAACTAACTATTAACTATGACTTTTACTTCAATAAACTCCTAATTTGCTGCTGGTTGATAGTTAGTAAGGTAGTTGTTAGGTTCAGGTATGGGATAAGAGTAAAGGATCTAATATATGGTCATGCAGAATTTGTGCTTTATAAGTACTAATAAACAGCCAACATGCTAGGACTATGCAACTAGTTAATATTGAGAACTAGTCCCTAAACTAAAGTGTTACCCTTAAGACAATAGTTGTGCTGTTTAAAAGAAGATTGTAGTTATTAGATATACATACAAAAAATGGTATCAGTCCTGCAGCTCTGTCCTCCTCTAGAACATTCTTCAGTCCAGCTCCTCGCACAGAAAACTTATTGTCGGTGGGAATTTTCTTCATCCTTACTCCACCTATCAAACCTGCCCTCTCCACCGATGAGTGTGCCTGAAATATCAAGAAAAAAACACTTCCATATCATTTTAATGATCTTGTTTCAAAAACATGACCAATTATTCATGGTTTCCAGTTAGACACACATATACTGTAAGAACATTCATAAAGAAGTGGTTCTTCGGTAACACTTTAGAATAGGGAACACTTATTCACTATTAACTATGACTTTTCCCTCAATAAACTCCTAATTTGCTGCTTATTAATAGTTAGTAAGGTAGTTGTTAAGTTTAGGTATTGGGTAGGATTAGGGATGTAGAATAAGTTCATGCAGAATAAGGCATTAATATGTGCTTAATTACTACTAATAAATAGGTAACAGTCTAGTAATATGCACGCTAATAAGCAACTAGTTAAGATACCCTAAAATAAAGTGTTACCAGTTCTTCGTAACCCTTTCACTTTGTTTGACATTTCCATTCAATAAGAATTCTTGCTAATCATCCCCACTAACAGATACTCATACCTACTTACAGATGAACATGACACCACTGTCACAGTGCCTGTTGAATGATGCATATTATCTTGCAGGTCATTAGTCTAGATTAAATATACCAGCAGTCTTTCATCCAGGCTTGTTGTTTTACCTGATCTGACGAGTAGGAGACTAGTTTGGATATAATGGCTGTCTCCGATCGGTCAGGATGGTCAGCCTGGATAAGTTTGACGATTTTGGAACGAGCAGCAAGAAGAGCTATGAGAGTGGCTTCACTGGCAGTGCCCTGTACAAACAAACAATACATTATATTTATTTATACTTGATACTTTAAACAATGTTGCTGTTTTTGGAAATTCAAAAGCTGTCTATATTGAGCAGGTCTCACAATTGGTAAGCATGTTCAATATTACTTGAGACATAATTTCTTGTATCAGATATTGCATTGAGTGAAACAACCTCGATCAATATGCCCTGATGCTGCTCAGACATTGTAAATGCAGCAGTGATGAATTTTCATCAGCTCTCCAGCTCTGTTTTGTGTGTCCTCAATGAGTGAATGAGAAGACTTCTACTCAAAACCCCTCAATACAGATCACCTCAGCTCATTGTGAGGCACGAGCTGTCTTTGATTTCCCTCCGTAAGCCTGACAGCGCACACCCACGTCTTGATTAATAATGATTTGGTTTAATTTATGAGAGAATCTGGAAAACTGTAGCCACACTTGTTTGACAACAAGATATCACAAAGCACAATGAAATAATTTCAAGAACAAGAATGATTTCAAATTCTAAATTCTTTGATTATATGCCATATTTGCTGCATTTAAACCTATAAAGCCTATCATATTTGATATGCAAATTTATAAAAGACCAGCATGATTAAAACTTGGCTAAAAACCTGTTGTACACAAACTACTACATGTCTTTTGTCATCTGATTGATACTTATTTAGCAAGTAAAAGGCCTTTTATTATGATCCTTTTAATTCTAAAAACATTCCATTTCAGGTCGCGGTACACATTTTGCTGGGAAATCTTTACAGATTTTTATAAAGGAAATATAAAATAGTTTTTATATTGTTAGTAGTATTTCAAGATGATTGGACTGAAGATTTACTTGATTATCCATAGATAATCTTTTTAGAAAAATAATTTTAAAATGCATCAGATACGATACATCAGGCTTTCAAAGAACTTTGATTTGTACGTCTGAGTTGCATTGCATTATATGGTTAGTGTGTATGTATTTTATGTAAGTAGTCAGCTATACTGTTTTAAAGAACTGAGTGATTTACATTACCATCACTCAGAGTTTTATCTTTTGGGCCATATTAATATCAGCATCTGCACCAAATTGCATATTTTTGCTCATTTTGATCCTCTGAATTCTGCTTGAACTCTACATTCCCTTATGAGCCGTAAAAGCATGAAGTATCAAATATGATGAAAGCATGAAAACGTCTACATGCTTAGATTTACTTTCATTATTTTCATAATTTACTTCCACCTGTTCTCCTCTCCTCTCTACTATGCCCACCATTGCTGAGAGGCATTGCTTACAAAACCCACAAACTCCCTCATTAGTGCGTGCTATCAGTGAAAATAATGCCTGTTGCCATAGTGAGCTCTCTGAAAAGCCCAGAGACAAAACCATTCAGTAGGAGGACACACACACTCCAAAGCGGCTTTAATGACAGAGCATCAAACCGAATGTCATCAGTGGGCTTTCCATACGCTGTGCTTCCGGTGTTTTTCTTTAAATGGTCACAGCCGCTCAACTGGCTGTTTTAAATCCAAATTTTCTACATTTTACACTTGATGTGCAGTTCATTATATGAATCAGCCTTTGCAGAACAACAAATGCTTAAAGGTAATGTGCATTCACATAGTTAGACATGTCTTGAATTAAAAAAAAAAAAGTGTATATAATATCTTATCTTCTCCTAAGACCCCCTGCAGTACATGGACCCACTTCATAGACCCTTGGTTGAAAACACTGTGTATGAGTGCTATCATGTAAATCTTTATATAAACTTGCACTACTAGCAGACAAAATATTTTCTTAATTATCTCACCTGGATGACCCCTCCCCCTCTGCACTCTGTACCAGCCAGGAAATCTTCTGGTAGCTTCAGCATCTTTCCCAGCCAATCCAGCATCACTGTCTCCAGCTCTGTACAGGCAGGACTCGCTGCCTACAAAATAAATAAATGAATATAAGTAATTGATAAATAAAATCCTGTGTCAGTCTGCAAGATGAGAGCTTCAGGTGTCATGGATGGATGGATGGATGGATGGATGGATGGATGGATGGAAAAGCAGATGGATGTTGGATGGATGGATGGATGGATGGATGGATGGACGGAGAGACTGGCAGGTGGCTAAATGGATGGATAGATAGGGACAGACAGATGACTAACTGAATGGAGAGACAAATATGTGAATGGACAGAAAAAAACATTAAATGGATGGATGGAAATCAGTTGGATGCTGAATGGATGGATGGATGGATGGATGGATGGACGGACAGACTAGCAGGTGGATAAATAGATGGATGGACAGATGAATAGATGGTTCAACGGAGGGACAGACAGATGGCTATAGATGGATAGACAGATAGGTGGATGTACAGAGAGAGAGAGAGAGAAACATACCCATGAGAATCCAATGCAGCCAATGGCCCCACACAGCATGTCAGCCAGCATTGCAGGAAAAGAGTGGGCAGTAGGAAAGTATGCATAGAAGTACGGGCTGTGCCAGTGTGTCACCTGAAACAGTACAGCAAACATGTAGAAACATTCATTTAAAATTTGTCTTCAGTGTTCATGAAAAAAAAAAAAAAAAAACCTCCAAAAGATATTTATTAAAACCGTTTGCTACAGTAATATAACATGTTTTGAAGCTAAAGTATAGTGTAAGACCGGGGACTGTGATCTGTTAAATTTTTGTTTGGTTGTTCTATTGTTGTTCACCTTTGCTCTTTTGAACAGGGATTATGACTTCAGTAATGGTGAAATCAGGGTTTTTTCTCAGAACCTTAAAGGTTAGATGAAATTATGAAGGCTAGATGAAATTATTCCATGTGTTTAGCGGAGGAGAGAGCTTGAGGCACTGCGTGTCTGTCTCTCTCTTGCAGAATTTTCCTATTGTGAGTCATTCATTAGCCCAAGCACACACTTTTAAACGACTATTAAAACAAGACTTCTGAAAGGGAAAATTGATCTAACTGGACACAGTGGGAAGGTTAACACCTTCAACTGAATTAAAGTGTTTGTTTTTTCCTCTAAACTATGAAATGAAGGGGTGGGGGAGGCTTTTCTTTGACCCCAGGTCAGAGTTTAATGATTCATTTCCTAACTATCAGCTTCCAGCCCCTCAAAAGGTGGACTTTGTGCATGTCTAATGAGAGAAAACCTTGAGGGTCTCTTGATGTGGTCACCAGCTAGTAAAATTAAATATCTTTATCTGCGCAAGATATATCACACAAATTTATGAATATTTGCATTGTTGTTACATCATCATTGACATCATATTAACATCATATCTGTGAACTGCTTGGTAGACTATCAGTTCAAATGGTGGACATAATGTCATTAAGTGCAATATACAGTACACAACTTAACATAAAAGCTGACAAAAGCTTGCTTTATTACTTTTTTTTTCAACTATTAACTAAATCTTTGCTTCAATAAACTCTTATTTTGTTGCTTATTAATAGTTAGTAAGGTAGTTGCAGGTATGAGGTAGGATTAAGGGATCTAAAATGTAGTCATGCAGAATAAAGCATCAATATGTGCTTTATAAGTACTAATAAACAGCCAATATGCTAGTAAATTCATACTATTAAACAACTAGTTAATAGTCAGAAATGGTCCCTAAATTGTTAGTGAACACAAAGTCATTCTATAATACTGTATTATTCAGCTATACTGTATAATGAATGCAGATTTTAACTGAAATATTAGGTTACGCTTTATTTTAAGGTGTCTTTGTTACATTGTAATTAAACTATTAATTATTAAGTAATATTAATTAACTACATGTACTTACTATATGGTTAGAATTAGGGTTTGACTTAGGGTTACTTGCATGTAATTATGCATAATTTATTGTTATTATAACAGTAAGTACATGAAACGTGTAACAAGGACACCTTAAAATAAAGTGTTACCAAATATATTCCTGATGAAAGTTTTTTTTTTTAAATTGATACATGAAATACATTATTATTATTATTATTATTATTATTATTATTATTATTATTATTATTATTGTAGGTTATTAATAAATTTTGAATTTTTAAATATTTTACTGTAAAAATGGTTAAATAGATAAAAAATATAATTAATAGAAAAATAAAAATACAGATACATTTTAAATAGAGGCATCTTGAATATTTAATATTATTTAAATTTCATTAAAAAATATAATTTTTTCTAATCAGTGTCACAGTAAACAGTGGTTGCTATTGGGGCGCTGTCATCACAAATGTTAACATGCACAATAGGTTGCACATTTTTCCACTGTAGAAATGGCGGAAAGGATCAGTAACTTATTAGCAATCAGCACTTTAAAATATGTACCATACATAAATTGACATAAAGTCATTAAAAATCTTTTTACACAAGATCTGAGATCTGAGAACCATAGTATGTAATGACTGTAAAGTAAATGAATTGTGTCAAAGCTGGTCAGCACTGACTCACCCCTGGCATGATCACCCTCTCTATGTCTTTGACCACATCCTCATAACTTTCTGCTTCCTCCGGGGCCTCCTCAGGAATCAGTGACCTGAGATATCCAGGTTCCACATCAGGGTAAACCTGCCTTTTCTCAATGTTCTCTAAATAATCTGCCACATAGTCCACCATCTCCTTCCCTCGTCTCCGGAACTCCACAGCGTCCATGTTTTTCTGTACTAAAGCAAGTGCTGTAAAAACAGAGTAAAAGCTAAAGTCTGCTGACATTTGACTTGTCACGGTGACTTCAACTTTTTTTTTTTTTTTAACTCAATATACTAGAATATGAAGCAAAATGTAGAAAAAGAAAGCAAAGACAATCCACCTCAGCAGTTATACATGTCATCCACCTGACAAAATCCCATAAAAGTCCTGTATTTGGACCTGGTACCTGGACTGTGTTCTAACCGCTCAACAAGTGTTACACTCATAATATCTCTCTTTCCCCTAATTGCTTTTATTGTACTTACAGTGTCAGGCAAACAGAAGAGTCCTCTCTCTTGTCGGTCCTTACACGCTTTCTGTTTGTTTCAAACACACATATAAAACACGTATACACACACAGAGCAAAGCAGAGTGGTGTGGAACAGCAGAGAAGCCTGGGGGTTTATCAGCCCTGCCACTGTTCAGACGGCCAATCAGAACAAGGCTTTCATTCAGAGCAACGCACACAGGCAGGGCAAGAGGAGCTGATTCATAAGGAGTTAATGAGAACTTGTTCACTTTCCACAAACATTAATTTGATTACAGACCAATACATCCACATACACACAAACACAAATTTTCTAACCCCAAATAATAATTTTGTAACAATAATGGTATGTGACACCTGTAAAGTAGTTAACACTTGAAATGTATGAACTTAAATTCTTCTTAAAGTCTTAAAGTCTTCTATCCAATTCACTGAAAAAAATGACTCATTGGATTTACTCAATTTTTTTAAGGTAAGTGGTTGCAATCAATTTATTTTAGCTACATTTAAATAAATTTAGTTGACTAACTTTCAACTAAATTTGTTTATTTAAATGTAGCTAAAATAAATTGATTGCAACCACTTACCTTAAAAAAATTGAGTTTTTTGAAAAGTTTTTTGAAAAGTTGAAAAAGAGAAAATTGAAAAGTTTTCTTCCTTTTTTACCAATCAAAACTCAAACTGAGAAAATTATTTCAAATAATAAAAGTAATTCTTCTCTAATAGTGGAGCAGAAACATAACATATTATTTTAAGTCATGAATCGGTTAAAGCCGCTCCCTTAAAAAAAAAAAAAATAAATAATAATAAAAAAAAACCGTGTCTGGTTTTTAGTTCTAAAGTGTTTGGTAATGAAAATGTAATGTAAATGTAGGCCTATTTCGGTATTCCATTTCAGAGCAAAACACATTTTTCTTAAAATTAGTCTTCTGCTTATACAGTGTATTGACACAGCTAGCATGTATAACTGGGGGGGCTGACTGACTGTAATTACTGAGCATCTATAACTCAGTCAGTGACAGTCTCAGTCAAACACAGTGCCTGTCACTTTAAAAAGTAAAATTGCTTGTTATCTTAAATGAGCTATCCTTAAATAGCTGAACCAATTTCCATTCAACACATCTTTAAAGCACAGTTTTGGTTACCTGATAGCAGTTTTCAGGGCACAGTTGCTCTTGTCACAGTGACAACCTGATATTTTATATAAAATGGATGAATTCTGCACAGGACTAGTTTAGTTACTTGATTCCAAACAGAGGAAAAATAAACCTTTTTACCAACAGGTGAGAATGATGAAATGGTTTACTATTTATGAGTTTGTCTGCCCTCTAGTGGACATGAACATGACTTACATCAAAATGTAAAAGGTGATTCTACAAAATAGTACAGCATGTAGTTTTATTGTATATAATATGATGTAATATCTGCTGATCATGATATTTTAACTTTATGAGAAGTGCTCCCTGTTGTGTATCTTTGTAGTTAGTTTGGTTAGCGTTAGGTCCACATTTGAAATGTAGCACAACTGTGACTAAAGTCTATAATTGTCACGTTTCACTGCCGGAAGGAATGAAGGAGCCGCGGATAAATGAAACAGTCTTTAATTCAATCCAACACACATGATAAATCCACACTAGGAACGAGGAATGACACACGAACATCACTGGTAGACCAGACAAACACTAACTGAACGGACTGGGCTTATAAACACAGGATAATGAGGGACAGACAGGTGAGGGGAATCAACTAATAATCAGACTAAACGAGGACACACTGTAAAAAATTTTCCCGTTAAAAAACAGTAAAGAACTGGCAGCACGGTTGCCAGCAAGGCACTGTAAAATTAACAGTGTTTTACGGTTAATTAAAATTACAGTTACCTACTGTTTATTAAAAAACAGTAAAGAACTGGCAGCACGGTTGCCAGCAAGGCACTGTAAAATTAACTGTCTCTTACTGTTGGTGAAATTTACAGTTGGAGACTGTTTTTGCAAATACAGCATAATGCTGTTTCTACATTCAAAGTATATATATATATATATATATATATATATATATATATATATATATATATATATATATATATATATAATACATACATACATATTATTTATTTTCTAAACAGTGTGATTTAATAAATTGCCCCTAACAGTCTTACTTCCTTTTGAAACAGTGACTTAAAAATGTAACAGAAGGAAAGCAGCTTTAAAGTATTGTTTCAAAACATGTCTTGTTTTATTAAACTTTTGAATAACTTTCTTAGAAAAAGCCTAGATAACAGTAAAGAAAAGAAATGAAAATTCAGCTATTTATGGGGAAGAATTGGTCATAACAGAAATAAACTTAAAATATTCCCCAAATCAAATTCTGACATTTGTACAAAATGAAAACAAAAGGTAAAACAAAGCTCAAAAATTATTACATTTATTACAATAAATTTACATTTCAGCTGTATAAATGATAAATCAACTGCTTTAACAAATCTTTAACAAATTATTCTGATGGCTGTCCAAGTCATACAGGCTGTCCAAAAATGAACTCTGGACACAGAGATTAAGTGAACAAATTAAAAAACAACTGAGTAAATGTTTATGAGTGAATAAGAATTACCGAATACCTGAAAAAACAGAGTGTGTGAATGATGAATAAGAATTACTGAATACCTGAAAAAACAGAGTGTGTGAATGAATGTGTGTGTGTGTGTGCGTGATCCGTGTCCGATGTGTCCGATGTGAGTGTGTGTGAAATGCGCATATGTGTGATGCATGTGTGAGATGAGTGTGTGTCTGATGTGTGTGTGGTCTGTGGTGTGTAATACTTAGATAAAGTCCCACTCAAAATCCATGAATTTTTTAAGCAGAATGGAGACACGAGGGTTCACGGTTTTCTTTTTCTGTGTGACCTTCCCCGTCCGTTTTGATACGACTCCTCCGGCCTTGGTGCCCTTTTCCGGATTTATCCCGATGAACCGCCTGCAAAACAAATGGATGTGTTTAGAATTAGCGTGGAGGGGAAAAAGATTACTCATGGGGAACATATAAATATAGCATATATAAATATAGCAAGTCTATTCTTGTGTCAAGAACACTTTTCTTTACATTGTCAGGAAAGGAAATTCTCTTAACAAGCTCCAGCACTCAGATCTTTTGGGCTGAATGATGTGTTTCAGTCTGACTGAAAAAAATTTTAACAAATGCACATGGTCAGCATTTTAATGGCAACAAAAGATGGGTCCTGGATGAGTCTGCTTCCTTTCAAGGCTTCCACCAAAACCTCACCACCGATGGACATTTTATTTCCTTGACAGTCACTTATGGCTACTTAATAAGGCTCAAATATTTGATAGGAAATTTCTCTATTTGATGCTATATTCCCTGTTTATTAGGGCCAAGTGTTTAAATAAAGACATTTTCTGTAAAGCTGCTTTAAATCTATATGTATTTTAATAAGAGATATACAAATAAAATCTGAAGTAAATTGAATGTATGCATCCAAATATCTAACCTTTGGATAAATTCCAGTGTGCATGCGGCTTCAGCTTGGTATTGAAGATTGAGATTGTAGTAAGTAGAGAAAAGAGCTGCAAGCCCAGACAGGAAAGACGGTTGGATGCCCTCGCAAATGATGTGCTCCTCGAGGCTGATCATCCACTGCTGGATACTGCTCACCTGTAACTTTAAAAAGAAAAAACTATTTCAGCACTGACATAACATTAATTTGACATTCCCAATTACAAATGAATGCAAGGAAAGCTAAAATAATTTTAAACAGTCACAGAGTCCTGTCCTTCTAACAGAAATGCATTTCAACATGGACTGGTCAGGACAGACCTTTAAGTGTAAATGTATATACATTTTGTATTGTGAAATTATGTTGGTTAAATTTTATTTATTAATATTTTTGAAGTTTATTTCACCAAAAAAATAAATAAAATAAAATCATAAATTACTCTCATGTTGTACCACGCTTTTCAAAATTTTCAAAATTAAGCCATTATTTACTAACCCTGGTGTTGTGCTAAGGCTCTGCAAGTTCTTTTTCAGACCACACAAGAGATTATTAAAAATGATCTGCTCGCTCTCGTCCATGTAATGGCAGTGAATAGTGACCAGCATCAAGCTTTTAAGGAGGCAAAAGTTATCACATAATGAGCCCATGGGACACATGTTGTATATTCCAAGTGTTTTGGGGGTGTACAATAAGTTTTGGAGAAAAACAAACTGAAATGTAGTGTTTTATTTAACATAAATCCTGATATTGTCTTTTGGTCTGCTGTGCACAACTGCATGTACAGGAGATTTCTATATGTTGTGTATCATACTGATTTGTTAATCATGATTTCTTACTAGTAAAGTTTGGAGTGAACTGTGCATGGCACTAATAGTCTCATGGACACACAGTTAAGCACAGACCACCAAAAGCCAATGTCAGGATTTCCATTAAATAATAAATGAAATTTTAGTTTGTTTTTCATTAAACCCATCAAATATGAATCACAATGGTCATACAGGACCAATCTGTGACACTCTTTAAATTTATTTATTTATTTATTTATTTTACTTTATGCCAGTTGCTTCCCACTGTTATTATTTGGACGTGCACGATCAGGACATTTTTTTTTTTCTTTTGTGGTCTGAAAAAACAACAATGGCATATGACATTGGAACAACAAGGTGAGTAAATAATGACAGTGATGTCTGTAAAGATGTGATTTCAAAGCTGCTACTTTTTTTAACTTTCTGTTGCAGGTTTGCATGCAACAATGAAGCAGCAAGTTAGGGATATTGCTATGAATCCTCATGTGCTTCACATAGGCCACTGTAGTACTACATTGATGTCCACAGAACTGACATGAAAACATGCTGACAAGTCAAACTGGACAGTCCCTGTGCATGAAAAAGAATATCAGTCAAAAATATATCCAATAAAATAAAATGGCCTTAAGAATACTATGCTGGCCAAAGTAGCATTGCTGTACAAAGCAATACCAAAACTATGAATAATAATTACTTTTAATAAGTATTATATCACTTAACTTCAAAACCAACTTGGATTGATGAAAAAAATATAACCAAAATAAAAGTAACAACCAAAGCACAACAGCACTACAATAAATGCACCTAAGAATAAAGATATGTGCATATTAGAACATGCTTACCCAAATTTGCAATCACAATGACACCGAAATTAAGTTTTTTTCTAACTGTAGAGGTTTCGCGGATTACAGAAAAGCAAGCTAGCCTATTAGCGAACAACCTTTCTTTTCACATTGGTACAGGGTCATCAATGTGATTTCAATGCAACAGTGTTTGAAAAAAAAAAAAAAAAAAAAAACTGCAGAAGAATTATCCCATGTTAAATGAAACTCACCTTGTAATTGGGAATAATATAATCCGAGTAAGAAATCCTATCCACGATGTCGCATCTGGCGAGTTTATCTCTGAAAAGAACAAATAAAAGATAATTTCACTTCCAATATCCACAATACAGGTTAGTTGCTGTAGCAAATGTAATGTATTTTGTCTACGATATCGTGCAAAACTCACCTATTAACAGTATGAAGACGGATGAAAGTCCCTGCGTGCTCACTGCAGTTTACAAAAATACTGGATAGTAATGTTTTGTTTCCTTCGACTAATAAATACAGTAAAATGCCGTTATATTTTGTCTACGTCATTTGACAAAAACAAAAACAAACAAACAAACAAAAAAACAGTAACGTACTGCTTTTGAACTTAACAGGATTATACTGTTGAAATTCAGCTGTAAATTAACAGCAATTTCTAACAGTGCAGGTACATGACCAAATAAAGGAACACAGAACAGAAACGGGCAAAACAGGTCCAAAAGTCTGACAATAATTACATTTTTTGCATCATTTTTAGAATTATTACAATTCATTTTGTTAATGTAATACACATTTTTAAATTCTACATGGCCATATAAATTATTTGTACTGTTGATAAGATTAAATGGGAATATTTTGTAGAATAAACTTTCCATGTAATAACTAAATGTAGTTACAGAGCATTGTTCAGAAGCTTTTTCACATTTTTATAAAAAAAAAAAAAAAAAAAATCCAAATTAAAATAAATATTTACCTTGAGCTATTCCCAGTTTTGGAAACTATGTATTTATATTAATATATAATATTTCTGGTATTCTTTAAAATTATTTAATTTATTTTAAATCAAATATTTTAATAATTAATAATTAAAATTAAGAAAACGATTAAATAAAAATTCAAATTCTTAATTGTCTTCATTTAGTCAGTGTTTATTTATTATTTAAAGAGCCTTTGCAAACACTATGAGTTAGTGTGTATGAAATAAAGGTCACTTTATTTTAAGGTTCAATTCTCGCTATTAACAAACCATTAACTATGACTTTTGCCTCAATAAACTACTAATTTGCTGCTTATTAATAGTTAGTAAGGTAGTTATTAAGTTTAGTAATTAGGTAGGATTAGGGAAGTAGAATATAGTCATGCAAAATGTGTGCTTTATAAGTATTAATAAACAGCCAAAATGTTAATAATAGGCATACTAATAAGCAACTAGTTAATAGTGAGAATTGGTACTGCCTATACTAAAGTGTTACCAAAATAAATTATGCAAATAAACCCGCCTTACCTAAAGCAATGCAATCTTAAAATGCAAAGAAAATGTGAGATATTACATCTGTGTCACATGTTCCTTTAACAGTAAGCATCTTACAAAGCTCTACAACACAAGTGTAAAGTGCGAGTCACTTAATCATATGAACACTGCAAGTGTGTAATGTTTGCTTGTTACGATAATATCAACACACCTTGAGATATAGCAATCAATTACTGTTTTATTCTAAACAGAATATATCAGTCCCTTATTTGTACAAAAATACCTGAAAAGGTTACAATTAGAATTTGTAAGCCATTCAGCTATTTACAGAACCAAGCAGAACACATTATCAATAATCTGAAAAGAAGAAACCTTTTTTCTATCCATGTTTTTGTTTGTTTGTTTCATTCCCTGAAAGACATAGATTCATATTTACTTCTATTTTACTTACATTTATGGTCATGTTATTTTTTTTTTGCACTGAGAAACGTACGCAAAGCTCAGGAAATATTACTGACAGTTGGGAGAAGGTTCTGATTATGGCATGACAAAAGTCACAGAAGTACTGCTTTACATTACAGCACCCATGTTACACACGTTAGATGTTGCTATGATTCATGACAATAGCAATAATTAAAAGCAGATCCACAGAATTACACATTAAGTTCATTACAAATTGCTATTTATGTATAATGCAATTACTCTGTAACATGAACAGTGTAATCAAAAGTATGACCTCCTCTTTCATCAGAACTGATACTAGTGACAAATGGTCACAAATTCGAGATCAGTAACCATAACCTGAGTAGGAACACCCTCTCAGGTCGACATTAGTGAAGAGAGAGAGGATGGACCGTAGGGTTTCGAGGCACCTGATATACATGATTTTTAAAGGAATAGTTCATCCAAAAAAAAAAACAAAAAAAAACAAAAAAAAAGTTTGTATGGAGCACAAAAGGAGTGATATAGCAGAATGTCCAAGCTGCTCTATTCCACTGTATGGGCAGAAAAAAAAAAAAAAAAAGCAGCTTGAAATGACTTCAGGGTGCGTAAATGATGACTATCCCTTTAAGAAAGAGTGGAAGCTATACGATACAACTCATTCTACAGATGCTGCAGACGAAACTAGAATATCTTGAAGGCCAGAGATTCATTAAGAGAAAAGGGGGGAAATAATAGAGGTCTGGTGTGGTCAAAGACTCAATAAAAAGAAGTACACTGTTAGTTTAATAAAATGAAAAATACAGAGAAGAAGTCTTGCTGGTCCACAGGACCAGTTTTATACAGCCTCCACTTCAACCCTGAGCAACCCAGTTACATTCATTTCTTTTAAATATAAAAATGACATTTATTTCTTTCACTGATAAACTCTCAACAGATCACATTTCGCAAATGCTGCTACCAGCTTCTTTCAAACAGCAATGGGGAAAATGCAAAAAAAAACAAAAAAACAAACAAAAAAAAACCAAAACAAACAAAAAAAATCTGTCTTTGATTCATATTAAAGAAACATTTCTACAATATCTACAAGGCATACATTTGTTAGCGTTTTCATAAGTGTATTTGTAAGAATAAGTGAGTTTTTTTTAAAAAAACAGCAATTTAGCTTAATAATGACCTTCAATGACTAAAGGAGTTCAAAGTCCAGTTTTCCATCAGCTCAATGCAAACATCACATATTCTTTAAGGTCAATTAGCATGACAAAGCAACACAAAATAGAATAGATTCAATATTTACACACTTAACCAAATAATAAAAATGCACTAAAATAAGTCAAGTTTCTTCATTTTATATGCCATTGTGGAAAGAAAAAATTCTGTATCCAAAAATTCAGTGTGGTATCTACAAACTTGAACAGTTGTACATGAATGGAGTGTAACTATAATGTCCTGTTGAGCTGCATGTTACATGACATATGTAAAAACGAAAACAATGCTGCAAATGAAATAAATGTGTACGGACAATGTGACTGTAATATATTACTGTATTAACTCCCAGAGTGTCTGGATTGTGAACAAACGTCCTGCTCACACTCACTTTTAGACTGAACAGCCAACTAAACAACAAGTAGGTTAAGCGCTAATGGTAATCAGACTACCCTACAGATCAATTTTACTCACACAGGTGATTCACCAGTAACATATAATAAACTAGTCTTTAAGTAACCTACAACTTCCTCTCTAGCAAAATCCAAAAATATTGTTTTTTTTTCTTTCTTTCTTTCTTTTATTGCTAAATGATCTCCTCTAAACTCAATACATCCATCTGTCTGAACCAGGTGGAACAATTCCTGATATACCCTATAACTGGTTGCAGAATATGCTAATTAATAGCATCATAACTGAAATGATTTTAGTTTAGTCCTTGGCTGGCTGATTGTATAGCTTCACTTATCAAACCCTGAAAAATAAAGACAATAATGTTAAGTTCAGAAAGCTTGTGCGTGTATGCTTGTGTCTTTTGGTGAACGTAAGACCCACCAAAACTGCAGCTAAATCAACACTGACATACACTCATCCTCAAACAAGGCTTGAATTAACTTAACTGACACTGAGAAAGATATTCAAGTGAATAATAATAGCGCTGACTTAAGCCCTGCAGTCTATTTCTGTGGTTAAATCATCCAATGAGGTCCAAATACTACCTGACAGACTGAAATCATATCCTTATTACACAGCTCTCTGAAATAGGCAATATCCTCCTAGTCACATAATCAAATAAATCAATATTTCATTTTTTATTGACTTTTTATTGGCAAGTAGCCGTGTAATAAGCAGCATAATGTACAGTCAAAACATCAGGATTGCCCTTTCAAGGTTTTTTTTTGTTTTGTTTTGTTTTTTGCAAAAACCGGCTGATTGTACATTATCCCTTACTTAACTGAGATGACATGAATTATATATATCTTAGAATACATCTATGAACAAACAGCTTAATGTTACTTTGTGACAATTAAAACTACTCTTTTTTTTTATAGACAACAATATGAAATTTGCAAAATAGATCTTAATCGTGTAGACACCATAGTTCATCTAACGTGAATGGAAACAAAGCTGTCTGGAATACATGTCTGTTCAATGGGCTGCACTGTCTTGTGTTTTTGTCCACTGGATTTTCAATATAGTGTTTGAATAACAATTGACAGCAAGGTGCACAACATTACAACCCATTGAACAGGCTTTACTGCCTCTACCATTAATGAAGACCATGAAGACAGTGTTCTGCAGTAGGATGCTGATAAAGAATTAGTGTTAGAAGATTCAAGAAAGAGGGTCTAGTTAATAATAAAAAATTTCACAGAAATGTGGAAGAATATTATTGAACAGCGCTGAGAAAAAACAAAACTAAATTTCAAGTAATAAAATCCAGATAAATAAATAAATTTGTTGAAGCAATACTTAAAAATGATTGCGTCATTTGTCTCTATCTATGCACTGATATCTTGGGTGAACATGGTGGCTATGACCTCTCTATCTAGTTTAATACAATATAGGTACAAACTAAAAACATGGCTCTTTCTTTACATTGCGTCACAAGTACAAAAAAAATATATATATATCTTTACAAATCTGTTGTACCTACTGCTACCATGGACAAGGCAGATTATAAATTCGAACCCCATCTTTCTGTGGGTGTTCTTAGCCCAGGCTTCACAGTGTGCTGTCCTCAAAACAATCTTTTGAAAAACGGAGAGAAAACTAGAAAGTCAACAACAAAAATAGACTGGAGCTAAGACTGAAGATGACAGCAGTTCTAAAGATTCCAGTTTGTTGATCTAGCTCCTGATAGACTGCGACCCACAGCAGAGTTCCCAGCAGAGGGTTTAGTGGTTATTACTCAACAGACTCCTCTTTAAAATCAAGGCACCGTTCCTAAAGGATGTGGTGGTCATGTCAGGCCATGTTCATGTTTAAAGGAATAGTTCACTCAAAAAGTAAATTTGGCCATATATATATATATATATATATATATATATATATATATATATATATATATATATATATATATATAAAATTTCATATGGTTTCTCACACAAAGCTATCATATGGCAGTGTTTTCGTACTCAAGACCGGATTCTTGAGTTGTCATTTGGACTCGGACTCAACCTTCTTGTAGTCTCGAATACAATACTGTCATATGGCTTCAAAAGATTTGAAATACAGCAGGAGTCCTATTTAATACTTTCATGGTGTTTCTTTATCCTGCAAACTAACAGCCATGGTCTCTATGAACTATGAAATACAGTTGTATGGCAAATGATCTTATTGTGTTCTACAAAAAAAGAAAGTCATAAGGTTTTGGTATAACAATAGGGTGAGTAAATAACCCAATTTAATTTCTGAGATCAACTATTCCCTTGAAGAAGTGACGGGAAATTCTTAATTCTTGGTATGGCCAGTAGAGAGTGCTGCAGGTTATGTTTTGTGAAGGAGAAAAACTACACAAGTGTTTAACACGAAAAAGAGGCCAAATGCATTATGCATGAGAGTATTTGCTCAACACAATGAGCACATAAAAAGAAAACATGTCTTAATATTCTAGTGATTACCGGTGAAAATGATAAAAAGCACAAATTTAACGGCAATGTCTTTTCACAGTACTGAAACCACCAATCGGCTGTCCACATCTCACAGGACATTCTAGAATCAAATCTGCTTGATTTATGAAAGCAACAATTGCCATAGCTTGGTTGTTCCTGGTTCACGAGTGCAAAATGAAATCAAACGTGAGTGTTCTGCTGGTCTTCCCAAAGCATTATCTGCACGATTAAGACTGCGGATCCTGAAGACTCCCTCTGGATGATTGTCCTGAGAACCTGCTCTGGCCACGGTCGAGTGTGCAGGTGGCTGAGAGGTTCGTCAGCAGCTAACACACAAGCTTTATTTCCTTTATTTCTTGCTGGTCCTGTTTGTGTTTGTTCTTTTGATTTCCTCTCTCCTATATAGAGAATTGCTCTCGCAGTGTGCTTTTCTCCAGCCCAGCAGCACAGCATTGCACCACAGCACACGACGTCTGAGTGTCTGTCTTTAGGCGGAATCAGGCAAATGGAGGTCATAAGGCCACAGTGGTGCAGGGGTGTTTGAGTTTGCAAGGCAGAACTCCTCTGTTCAGCATGTAAAACTCCACCAGCTGGATCAGGTCCGTGAATTTGGTGGCGCCGTCGTCGAGACTCAAGAACATTTGACCGTCTTCTTCACACTGGAAAATGGAAAACATAAAACTTTTAAGCCTTCTGAAACATGTCAGGCTGCAATTTAAATTCACATAATATTCTAAACTATCGGCTTCTATGGTGAGTTTTCTCTACTGGCAGAGCTACGGTTTGAAAAGATTCTTGCTGAGCATGTTAATTGAAGTCATGCTGACATGTTTATAGCCAGATACCTGATTAATAATACAGTTTAAAGGCTCAGCCTTTTGAAGTTTAACTCTATCGCCCTCCTGGAGTATTGAGGTTTGTTACAGACACAGCAAAGTAAGAATGCTTGTTATGTACAGCGTGCTGTGCACTTGCAATGCACTGGCCAAGCATTTGCATCTGCGCCCTTGTGTAAAGTAGGTTTCTTGTCTTTCACACTCGTTCTCAGCAAGGTAGCATTCAAAAAAATCTAATGCATGCTTAGAATACTTGACTGTTTGAGGGATATGCCATATGTGCATCAGCACATAAAGTTAATATACAACATGTTTTGAGTGCAGGAAACTATAAAATCTTACCGGTAAAATCTGGAAATGTTTGATTTTCTGGTGGTGACACAGTGTAAGTACAAATGCCTTAGGATTGCTCTGGCTATCCCTCAAGAGAAACATTCTGTTGCACAAAAGACAATTAAGTGTAAGTATATATTGCAGAGAATCATCCAGAATGTTGTTGAGAATAACTAACGAGCTATGATATGTACCCATCCACTCTGCCCTGCTGATGGATCATCTTGTGGGACTCCTCCCGTGAAATACGACCGTGAAACCACAGCTGAGTTCTGTGGATAACTGGATCAGAGGAGATACAGAATGCCTTTAAGACAAGGATGATGGTGAGCATTTTCTATGGAATACTGTGCACATTTGATGGTATCATTCCTTCAGAAGCATTCTTATATTGCAAGGATTTCATCTACATGACATGACATTAATGAACTGTTCTTATTAAGACAATGACGTATAGTAATAGTAATTAATTTTAACTTTTTGTTTTACATTGGATCACGTGACATTGAACATTGGCTACTGAAAAATCAGCTTTGCCATCCAAGGAATAATTTACATTTTAAAATACAGAATATTAAAATTGATAACACATTAAATTCTAATAATTATTCACTATTTTATTGTATTTTGATCAAATAAATGTAGTCTTGGTGATAACAGGTTTCTTTCAAAAACATGATTAAGCTTGATAAAGCATGATTAAGTATTGATTGCTAGTGTAAATATATGTCAAAATACTGATAATAATCAACAAAACCATTATTTAAAGACTCAAGAAAGTACCTCCGCTTATTGGTGAGGGGTGTAACGGGCTGGGGCTTCCTAGAATATTCATACGCTGACTTCTCTTCTGAAAAAAGACAGGGAGACACACAGTTAATCAGCTTAAAAAATTCTACATCGTGCTAATTTAATTACAGAGCAGTAAACAGTAACTCATATATGCTATTGAAAAATTTTACATCTGTGTTAACTGTGTTGAACTGGTAAACACTGTTTAGAAACATGATTACTATCTTCTGTAATTCATCTAAATCCTAATAGAATGTATGATAGATATTAAAAAAAAAAATCAAATAACTAAACAATCAAAATAAAGAAGATTATTGGAACTGACTCTCCAGGCATGTCCCTCCTCCATGGCAGCACTCTGAGCCTCCAAGGGATTATCAATCACTCGGCCAATCCTTCCTGAGAAATCCATGGCTACCAGAGAGTTCTCCGAGACACTCCTCTGGAAAAGAAGATCGGAAGTTACAATGACTTTGTTTGCCATATTACAGATGTGTTGTCTTTTGATAATTATCTAGTCAACATCTACTGCATGTTCTAGTAAGCAATAGTCAAAACTTTTTAAGCATAACATGAACATGGATGGATTGATCTCTATGTTAATTGTTTTCTAAAATTGTCAGCATTGCATAATATCCATAGAACAAGCTGTAATAATAACTTCACTGCCAACACTTGAACAATCATTCCATAATGTGACATCATGGCCCACATACTGACACATGTCTGATTAATGCTCCATCTGTGAGGTAGAGAGGGAAAGCAGGAGTAGGTTAAGGGAGTGAGTGTCTTACCACAGGCGCTGAGAAGTGTGAAAGCAACGTTTTTCGTTGCTGGGGGATCTTGTAATTTTGATAGAGTAAAATTCCGTACTATAAGGAAGAAAAAATGAAAAAGCGTTAAACAGTTAAAAAAAAAAAGAAAAAAAGAATGATAATCTTTAACAAAATACCACAATAAAACATAACGCTAATGTACAGAATTGTTCATTGTGTTTTCCTCAAAGTGAAATGATGCTGCCAGAATTCAAAAATGTGCTCCTCAATATACTCTCATGACAGCAGAATTAACTGAAAAAATTACTAAAATGGTGCAGATGCTAGATCAGGCAAGGAAAGGGTGCAGGTTCTAGATCAGCCTGAAAAAGGTTGAGGGTTTTAGATCACCCAGGGAAAGAATGCAGGTTCTAGAACAGCTAAGGAAAGAGTGCGTGTTGTAGATCAGTCAGGGAAAGGGTATGGGTTTTAGATAAGCCTTAAAATGGATATGAGTTCTAGACCAGTCAGAAAAAAAGCTCAGATTCTGGAAAGGGTGCAGTTTTCAGAATAGCCAGGGAAAAGCGAGGGGTTCTAGATTAGTCAGGGAAATTAGTAGCTTCAAGTCTAGCCTGGAGAAGGTGAGAATTCTAGATCAGCCAGGGAAAGTTTGCAGGTTCTAGAACAGCTAAGGAAAAAGTGCATGTTGTAGATCACTCAGGGAAAGGATGTGGATTTTAGATAAACCTTAAAATGGATATGGGTTCTAGATCAGTCAGAAAAAAGGTTCAAATTCTAGAAAGGGTGCAGTTTTTAGAATAGCCAGGGAAAAGCAAGGGGTTCTAGATTAGTCAGGGAAATTAGTAGCTTCAAGTCTAGTCTGGAGAAGGTGAGAATTCTAGATCAGCCAGGGAAAATTTGCAGGTTCTAGAACAGCTAAGGAAAAAGTGCATGTTCTAGATCAGTCAGAAAAAATGTTCAAATTCTGGAAAGGGTGCAGTTTTTAGAACAGACAGGGAAAAGCGAGGGGTTCTAGATTAGTCAGGGAAATTAGTATCTTCTAGATTAGCCTGGAGAAGGTGAGAATTCTATATCAGCGAGGGAAAGTTTACAGGTTCTACTGCGGATCAGCCAGGAAAGGGTGTGGATTCTAGCTCAGTTAGCTAAAGCTTAGGTTCCTGCGCCCTCTAGAACAGCCAGTAAAAAGCAGAGGTATCAGATCAGTCAGTGAAATTTTTTCAGATTCTAGATCATTCAAGGAAAAGGTTAAGGTTAAATAAACCAGGATAAGGATAAACCAGGGAAAGTATGAGCCAGGGAAAAACTGTGGGTTCTAGCTCAGTCAGGAAAAAGGCTCAGGTTCCAGATGTAACATGGAAAGGGTGCAGGTTCTAAATCAGCCAGTGAAATGTGGTTCCACTACCAACCTTAAAGAGTCTGAAGGCTGTCATCCAGCATGTTCTGCTCTGCTCATCCTCTGCACACAACATCCTCAGTTCTTTCACTTCATTCCTTACTTTGTTGGGCTGTAAATTATCATAATGCACAACATTAGTCACTCTGCTGACTAAACCGTTGTGAGATGTTTAACTGTGTTTTTCTGCATAAGACAGTGCAATGCTTAAAGCTTTTTATACTGAATTTGTGTTGAATGTTGTAACTTTTCAGAGCTTATCTACTTTAAAAGTCCTCATAACAGACCACAGAAACTTACTTTTATGCAGAATTCAAAGTCAGTCGGTGCATTGTGCAGCTTTCTCCCTGTTATTACTGTAAAAACATTGCTGTCCTCTAGGTCTGCTAGTAGCTGTAAATGCCTGGGCTCCTGTGAAAGATCAGCCAACAGCTCATGTTATTTAATGGATAAAGAGGGGAGAGGGCACTAAAAGAGCACTCAGAAATGGGGGAGGGGTCGGTTCTAACCAGCACTTGATGAAATTAACAGAGGCTTGTACATGATGTAGACTGGCAAAACAGACTTTTTTTTTTTTTTTTTTTAGAAAGAAACCAAGCAAAATTTAAGTGTAGGGTTGCCATTTTCCCAGTATGAAAGATAACTCACCTTTGACGTTCCTTTTGTTGAGAAGTACAATCCTGACCGTCTTAAAAACACATACAGTTTCTTCCATGATTTCCTGCCCATTTCTTTCACATACAAATATCCCTGGATCTCAGGACAACTGCTGGAGTTTAAGAAGTTCTGGAGATAAAACAAGAAACTAATTGAAAGTTCAATAAATCAAACAGTTAGCTAAGATTTGTGGTTTCCTTTCAGTGTTAAGTATTCACCACCAGGTTTTAACAAAGGTCTGAATGTGCCAATAAACCACAGATAAAAAGTTATATTTTTTAAACTGGACATCCAGGAAGTTTATGGGGGACTTGAGAAAATGAGCTAAATCTGACTAAATGTGTATATTTAGAGAAAGGTTCTTTTGTAAAAAAAAAATAAATAAATAAATAAACAAAATAATTCATACTGTTAATAAAATAATGTACATAATCAGTCAGTAATGAAAAAAAAAAAAATCAATTGTATTAGGCATATCTTTGTTCCCTAACACAGTCGTCAGCTAGATCATAAGAGAGGGGTCTTATCTTGTAGAAGGTCAAAGATATATGGGTTGATGTTAGAGCAGGGGGTGATGGGAAAGAGAACATGTGTCCGTGTTGTACCTGCAGTAGCTGAGATGGGGGGATGGTCCCATTGGTCTCCTGACACCAGGCAACCATTTGCTCTGGGAAGAAGTTCTGTCCAAAAAAAAAAAAAACAACAAAAAAAAAAAAAACATGTTTTAGCTCACTACATGAATATGTAGGTTGTATAATGATTTTAATAATTTTTTTACATTTACGTTTCAATGCTGAGTGTGAATGAATTCAATGTTACAGTATATAACAAGACTAACAATAATAATAATAATGCAAACTAACAAGAAGAAATGTTCTATGCTTAAAGATATCCATCTTTTTGTGTAACATTTTGACTCAGCACACCGAAAAAAAACAATCTTCAAAAAAGGGAAAGGTTTTTTAATGACTTCTGGAAAAAAAACAAAAAAAAACAAAAAAAAACCTGTCTTTAGTGGTTAAGGTGGATGAAAGAAAAGAACAATTATTCTAAATTATTCTAAAAGCTCCTTGGTCCAAAAACCCACTAAACAATGGAGTATTACATAATCTTTTAAAAACATAAGCCTGCCACCCATTGACTTTCTTGTAATGATTTTCTACAAGCACAAGTAATTTCAGGAAATTCAGTACAGAGCTTTGCATAGCTCAGAAAATACCTAGAATAAATTCATAATAGTAGTTATAGTGCGCATAATGTCTTAGAATTTAGACGAAAAATTGGTACAGCATTATATATAACCTGCACCATATTAAATGAACTTCATGGCATTTCTAACCAATTAAATACATCATTGATCTGTTATGTATTATATGTAAAGGATAATATACAGTCCATCATTTGATATTGCAAAATAATCATCAAATTCTTAACATGAGCCCCTGAAAGGTTTTGTTGTTTTTGTTAATAATTAGCTGACTTTATACTGTCTATCTTTTTACACTGTTACTTATCAAATAAATAATAAATCGACTTGAATTTTTGATGAGCGTTGAAATTATTTTATTATGTGAGAAGAAAGAGGCCATGGAGAGAAATTAAACTAGCAGAGCTGTGAATGAAATTGGCTGCATTTTTACCAGATCCAAATTTATCAGAATCCAGTATTCTGAAGAGCCACATATTTAAATTCTTCCCAAATGGAAATACGTCAGCATACAAATGCTTGGCAATCCCACAATCTTTAAGTGACTGAACAATCATGGATGAGACAAATGGATGGAGAAACCGTGAAACTAATTGTCAGTGTCAAATCAGGTGACAAACAATTTGGGGTAAATGGAACATTTTGCTGAGCAGCATGAGAATCTTTATGGAAGTCACAATATATCTGATTGTGTATTTAATATAATTTGTTTTTATTCATTTCATGGAAGCACATACATTTTGCTAAGTGTAAATGGGATGCAATCTGATCAATCAAGGCGCATAAGGTGACTATGTGTAAATAAGCCCAAAGAAAGTGTTACCAAAGATGCTATAGTCAAGAGCGTACTTGTGTTACAACAATTTAAAACAAAGTGTCAAGGGTCAAAAAAAATCTGACGATTAAAGCACAGATTTGCTTCCCTTCTCTGTCTCCAGCTGAATTTACAAGAGGACTGAATGTTCATGAAAGTGTTTGATTACCAGCCCAAACAGTAAGAGGCATGGGTTTCTTTTGGATTGTGTGAGAGAGAGTGTGAGAGCAGCTCACTGAACTGGATCATGTCACTTGATATCTGCATCTACCAAGTAAGACTGAAAACAGTCCATTAATGTGAGGAACTTTCCTTCAGCGATAATCCGTGTCACGTTACTTATGTACTTACCGACACCTGCACCTACACTATGAGAAGGAAATAAAAAATAATCTACAATCACCTTAACCTAATTATGAAATAGTTCAAGTGAGGTCTTGGATTAACTTACCAAAGGATTTTTAAAGAATTCATATTTGGCATAGTTCTTCCTGAAGAGAAATTTACTCTCACTGGTCATTGACGCCTGCACTTGGACAACCAGTTCATGGTCTTCTAAACATCTTTCTGTGGAATGATGGACAATAAAAAGAATCAGGTTAAAATGAGTCACATACACACTTCAAAATCTTGCACTTGTGAAAAGGTCTGTGTTCATAGACATATGACAAAAAATGCATCTTTGTAACCAAAGACTCAAACGTGGTGTAATATTTGCATCTTGAATGATATCATTGTCTGTTAGCATTCATGCAGGCAGACAAAAAATAAACAGGGTGAGTGATCCCTGCCTGATGAAAAGAGAGTTTGTCTGGAGGAGATAAATCCCCCCGCGCACCACCTCCCTCTACCCACCCCCTGTTCAGCTTAACCAGTACAGGGACTTACTGACTTAAAAAAAAAAAAAAAAAAAACCATCCATCTGATCTATGCATAAATCGATCTCTATTTAGTTTCCCTGCCTTTCTCACATTCTCTGTCCTATCTGTCTAAATAGTGGTGTAGTTAATGCTGGTCATGAATGCTCAAAAAACTGACCCTGAACCCTTACATGGACACGTTCTTCATCCAACTGTGGTTCAGAGGGCTTTTTTGGCAACAGTAAGCTATAGGGGATAAGATCCACCAAACCCACAAACACCCTTAAGAGGCGATAACAGTAGACTTTTCATTCCATTTACTTCCATTTATTCACATACGAATGTGAAAGACAGAAACTCAAGACGCAAACTAATGCAAATTTCATTGCGTTCCAAAATTCAAGTTTGGTGAGCTCTGCCCTGCAAATGTGTATCACGTGAAGACTTGTGACCAATAGAAGACTAATACATCATGGTGTGATTTCTTAACATTGCAGAAAAGTGGAGTAGATTCCATATTTTGGATAGATTTAGGGCTAGATTTACTAAACAGGGCAAATTAGCGTTAGAGCACAATTCCATAAAAACGCCAATGGGAGGGGAAAATTCTGCGTGTGATTTACTGACAATGCGCACATTAAAGATCACAGACGCAGCCAGATCCTTTCCATAATGACCAGCGCAATCTACCAAGAGCAGCACAAATTACCGCCTGCTTTAAGACATGCTATTTTTGGGTGTTAAATAATGGCGCAAATACCAGTAATCTGATGAGTGCAAATGTTAGTAAATCGCATTGCGTGACTCATTTTAACACTCTCCTCCCATAAATTTTGCGTTTGAAAGAGAAACTCCACAAATGCATATTCAATAAGGTCAGGCGCAAAAATAAAAGTGTCCACGATTTTTCAGCGCTAATTCTTCACTGTGCGCGTTTAGTAAATCATGACAGTACTATTTTAACGGCAAAAGACAGTTTGCGCTGGCGCAAGCTGTTAGTAAATCTGGCCCAATATGTTTTTAGGAAGAATCATGTTTTTTAAAAAGACGTTGCAAAGTGTGACATCATATTACGACTGTCACAGTGTCCGTAGAAATTTTGCATGCTCAAAGTCTAGCGTGAACCATGGCTTTACCAAAATACAGAGTGAGACGTATGAGAGATAAATAACATAATAAAGTCTGGCAAAATGCAGAAGAAACTACAATGTTAAGGTTAAAATAAATCAAATGTGCTTTTAAAGCACAATTTAAAAACAAACAAACAAACAAACAAACAAACAAAAAAAAAGTTTCTGATTTTCAAGTTTTTTTTTTTTTTTTTATAATCACACATTTTTGGTCAACTTCTCTATTCCCGATACAGACAAAAAAGTTTACTTAATCTAAAATGGCCTTCATGTGGTAATATCTAAATTATCTAAATAATTAATTACTTAATATTGGAATATTTATCATGCACAGCATGTATGTGTTAAGAATATAGGGCATGAGTCATATGAAAATTTTTTATGATGCTTTTATGGTGCCTTTGCATTCTTTTTGAAGCTTGAAAACTCCAGCACATTATTTAAAAAAAAAAAAATCTCATTTAATGTTCAATGAAAAAAGGTATTTTATGGTTTAAAATGACATGAGGGTGAGCGATGACTAGGGTTGGGTATTGTTTGAATTTTATCGATTTCGATTAGGGTTCCGATTCTGCTTATCGATTCCGATTCTTATCATTTCCTAATTCCGATTCCAATAATATAAAAAAAATTTAATAGATTTTTTTTTTTTTTTTAAGTCAAACATTTAGATGTCAAACATATTTATTCTGTTTTTTGCCTATGGTTTTATCAAAAAAACACCACAGAAAAAACAACTAGACTTGAATATAAATTTCAAACATTAAATTGTTAAAGACAAGTAAACAGTAAGTAATAGAACAAACAAATCAATTAGCAATAGTATAAATAAATAAAACTGAACAAATGTCAGGTATAGAAATTAAAAAGTTTAAAAACGGCATAGTTTTCTTTTCATAAATAAAATATTGATTAATCCTCATTAAATTTACGAAAGATATTCAGTCAGTTAATGATTTTCTTTTGTTCTTTGATTAACATTAATGACAGGCAACACGTTTATTAGACGGCTGTCTCTTTAACACACAACGCACGCGGATCTAAAAATACTGTACACGTGCGTTTTCTTTCTCATCTGTTTACGTTCACTTAAGACAAAAAACGCCTGTTTATGATGATATACTGAAGTATTTTGTGCCTACTGGTCGATAAATGTGAAAGAGGAATCAGTTCCTGCCCGGAACAACCTTTTCTGCAGTGGAAATGCATGGAACGGTTCGAGAACGGACACATAAACTGGGAACCCGCACCGCGACTGCTGTTCTCTGTACTCGCACTTCAGATGTGTGCGCTGCACGCAAACAGTGTGCAAGTTCTTTCCATTCCTGCACTTAAATAGTTTAAAATCACATTAAAATGCAAACGCGGGAATTGTTAAGCGGAATTGAAATGCACATGTTTTATCGAATACCCGGTTCTTGGAAATTTGGAACTGGTTCTAAAATTGAACCGGTTCTCGATACCCAACTCTAGCGATCACAGAATTTTAATTTCTGAGTGAACTATTCTTTTATGGTAAGAACTACACAATTTCACTTGTTACAGTGCAAAAAAAAAAAAAAAGAAAAAAAGACACTTTTTTTTCCACCACTTTTGTTTCTTTCTACAGTCACTGTATCTAGAAAGCATATAGCAATTATTCAACCTAACAACAATTTTGTATATGTGTATCAATTTATGCACACTTTAATCCACTTTACAACAAACCCCATTTATGACTTTTCCCCACAACACATCCATCTTGAAATGACACTTGGAGATACAGAAGTACTCTGAAGTGACAAGCTTTTCCATCATACCGCCGTTCAATATTTGGCTTAGTAAGGAGAGAGTTGGGGATTGCAGAGAGATGATGTCATGCTTTTGCTCAACCGCACTTCGCACTATTCTAGCAGAGTGGATCCATAACAAATGAGGAATGGACCTGCTTTGACATTTTAAACGCAGCCTGTTTCGCATATAAAATGAAGCATTTGTCCAAACTGTTTGTGTCAGTACTGTTGTGCAATGTATAAAAAATGAATCAAGACATAAATCCGAGAAATTAAATTCATATTATTAATGTAAAGGTATCAGGCATACCAAATACCAAAACAATGGCTACTTTCAGAGATTGGGTTTACCTTAAACAAGTTTAATAAAACTAACTTCCAAATTCCAAACACGCCTTTTTCGTATGTGTAGCAATGAGAAGTCTGATTCATTTTTAGTAAATATGTTCATTCAGATAAATCGTTTCAAAAAAGCAATTCACTAACTGACCACACAGATTTCTTTGAACAGAAATCTCTGAGGTATCTTTTTGTTTAGTTTATGACACTGTTCACCATGTTTTCATCAGATTTAGAAATTGAAGTGATTTTGTATTTTTATTATTTGTATGTAGTCTTTAGTTTCTGAACAACTTAATACTGTCATTGAGATTCACATTGCTTTTGTGTCTGATAAACACGATTAAATAATTAAATGCTGATTAAAATAATCTGATAGTTATATATGTAAAACAATACATTTCCATTATCCCCTTTAATATATGAAATGTAGTTAGCTACATTTTATTAACAGCTTATATTTAAAAAAAAAAAAAAAAAAAAAAAAAAATTATATATATATATATATATATATATATATATATATATATATATATATATATATATATATATATATATATATATATATATATATATATATATATATATATTAACTTGACTGTAGGTTAACTACATTAAATTATGAGTAGACTGTAGCTTTTGGCAGCTACAGTTTCAAAATTCCCCAGCATTTCCCCAAATTTCCAAATCATCTGTTGGATCTCAAACACTCACTTGGAAACTGAAAGTAAAACAGAACATTGAAAGAACGATGAAAGAATGATGATACATAGAAGGGGAGCAGGATGTCTGTTGAAAATAAAAAGAAAATGGTTTGTTTGCCAAACAAAGCAAATAGTTGTAATGGAAAAACGAAATCCTGTCCAGACCACGTACTCGGGTGGCTGAACTTCCTGTATGACTCGTTGCCCTGGGCTGACTTCAGTTCTACTAGCAAGCCTCACGTTCACGCCACAGGTTATTTGAGGTAACCAATTAACACACAGCATGCGTTAGCCTAGAGATTTGCCCACAACATGTGCACTCTGACAGCAACCGTCAACGTCAAAAAACCCATTGACCATGTTTGAGTTTAAAGCGCTAAGATCTAAAGCAGCAGTAACAATTCTAATTACAAACCGTAGAATGCAATTAATTATATAACTCAATGGCAAAATCAGTAGACTTATGAACTTTTAAGGTATAAAAAACACTTCCCAAAGTTGTGTGTCCAGTTAAAATATATGGTATTTAGACAAATTCATCTGTCTTCTTCTAAAATTTTGCCAAATTAGGCAGATAACAACATGAACAATGCTCTCATTTTCCAAAAAAAATAAATAAATAAAAATAAAAAACATGAACTGAACTATGCAAAGTAAAAAGAAATATAATTTAAACTGAAATATAATTTAAACTACTTTACCTATAGATTAAAATGCATATAAACTTTTTTTTTTTTTTTTTTTTTACTGGCAATAGAATGAAATCATCTAAGTTGAATCTTGGATCATAAATGGCTTTGGTGCTGTTGGGTCACCTTTAAAATTGTGTCCTGAAGCACAAAACACATGAATATCCCCTGCTCGACTCTAAAATCCCAGAACCAGTACTAGTTCAACTCTCGGGGAACCTAACTTCCTGTTATGTCTCTCCGTGAGACGGGATTTCCCCCGGCGACTGTTAATCAATTACCCTCAGCCCGAGGACATAAAAGGATGAATCAAGGAAGTCTGTCTTCTTCTCTTACATGGTCATCATTGATTTCAACTCTAGCACAAAAGACCCTGTAATTACTGCATCTAAAGTGGTTGACGCACACACAGACACTTTAAAACAGCTCTATAAATTCACTCGCTCCCCTCTAGCCTAGAAAACTAGCAAGCCAGTTACCGAGTCCCAGGGCTGGATGATGCTCCACAAGCGCCCAACTGTTATCGTCCACACAATGGTTTTTATAGACGAGAAACTGGCACAGGTCTCGCGCCGTCATGTCGGCTGGGATCTCCACCACCTTTCCCATCCCATCCTCGCTGAAGATTTTTATGATCTGAAATACATAAAAAAAAAATCAGATATCTTAGATATGACATTGTGATTAAATTGAAACAACATTAAAAATTTCTTGTATGGAAAAACACATTTACACACTGGGCGATTTTACTGCGTCACAAGACAATTTTATTTTCTAGGGCCCCAACGGAAATAAAATAAACATTAAATAGTGAAACACAACAGCATTTTATGTGACGTTACATTATCTTTATACAAAAAAGAGAATATATGAAAGTCTTCAAAGGCTCCAACCCAGAGTGTAAAGCCAATAATGCTCAAATCTAGGTCTTTTCATATCCAAATTCCATGTCTAGACTACATCCTTACTAATATGAGTAGGAAAAAAATGTTTAATTCGAAATAGTTTGGTGCTTCACACTAAACGAGTCCCGTACCATTGTGTCGCCTTCATCACACACATACTAGGTTTTCTCGAAAATTCTCTATTCCTATTTGCAACATCGCTCACACATTCGGAGATCTTTCATACGTTCTCTCACCCAGCACACTTCAGCCCACAACACATACGTTCAGAAATCCATTCTGCCAACCTTTACAGCTTTTCCACAACATTTACTCTGACGAATTCCATCATTCAGTCAAACCGTGGACGTAACCGTTCCCGTCACGCTCTATTTTAGATTTCCAGTTTCATTCTACAGGTTCTATTTTTCTCCCCACTACAGACGGACACCAACTCCCCAGACTCTTCTAGTCGCCTAGGGGGAGAAGGATTCTGAAGTACCCAGGAGGAGCTGTAGATTTGGGGCTGAGGAGAAATCTTACCTCCCCAGGCCTGAGCAGGCAACAGTCAGGAGAACACGATGGCATTTTCCCCAGCAGCCTGTGTCCTCCTCCACACTCTGAGAGACGAACCAGCTCCCCGAATGTCTCCACAACTCCACAAGAGAGAAAAAAAGGACCAAAAAAAGGAAAAAAGCAGTTCCGATGCTTTGCAGATGCTTCTTCCTGTAAGTGGCTCAGCGTATCCTACCTGTCACAATCTCCCTCCTTCTCTTTCTCTCTCTGTCTAGCTTTGGCGCAGGACAGAGCATGCAGATGGCACTGTTTCCAGCTTGGCAGACAACTTGCCTCTGTTCCCCTCACAAAGGGTTACAGCCACAGGCTTTTAGGTAGTGAATCAAACCACACTTCCCTAACCAATCATAGGGCTAGCTCAAGCTGATGTAATCATTCCCACACAGACACAGTCGCACACACACACTCACACACCCCTCACACACGCACACACATCGACAGACGCACATACACAGACGTGCAGTCGTACACATGCACAGCCTTTAACTTTTCTTTCCCCCTTCTGCATAGCTTCAGTTTCTTTTTGCTCTCGAATGGAGAACGGCTCGTTTTTAGCAGCTCGTTTGTTTCCTCTGAAGTGGAGATGGCGATAGGACCGAACAGACAAAGCTTCTCGGCTGTCTAAACCTTCATTTTCCAGAGTCTTGAACGAGTTTCGTGTGAGGACTTGTTAAAATTTTCCTTACTTTCAAAAGCCCGGCTTTGAAGTTGGTAGTTTGAAGCCAGAAATTTCTCTCACGACAGGGCAAGACTCATTACAGCTGAAATGAAACAAATGCCAGCACTTGAGACGCCGCTCACTGCCTTCCCCCCAGCCAAACTTTATGCCAACATTCCTCCACTAAAGCCGAGAAAAAAAACAAAAAGCAAACCCCAGCGGTTTCATTGGTGACCCCTGAATTCTCTCTCACACACACATACACAAACCTAAACACACTCGCAAACAAGGAAAGAAGTCAAGACGCAAACTTTCAGACAGCTAATTCAACAGAAGACGGACACAAAGAGACTACACCCACCCATTTCTATGGACGTGCATTGAGTTTTTTCTCTTTAATGGACCTAGAGTTTCACCTCAAGGCTTCATCTCTCTCGGTTTTGACACTTGCACGCATATCTGCTTGGCCGCCCCTGCTAAAATTAACTTTCTGTGACCACAGGAAATCGGACAGAATGGATGACTCAATCCTTTTCAATCCTTTAGGAGACTATTTCAGTTATGGGGGTGGGGAGGAAGGGAGGGAGCGAGAGGAAGTCGGGGATAGAGGGCTGGAGGGAGTACTGGAATCAGTCCAGAAGAAAGAGTCAGTAGGGGTGGTAACATAAAAGGTATGCAAACTCTCCAGTGCTCCAGCTGGCTTGACTGCTCCTCTTCTCCTCCTCCTCCTCCTCTCTTTCACTCATCACTCTATCATTTAGGCAGTCAGAGGGGAGAAGACTGGGTCATATCTGTGCGCACAAAGCGTCATAAACTGCAGCCATGTCATGCAATGTACAGCGTGTCCATCATTACCCTACTGACCCACATTGCCACATGGTGACTGTAGGAGTTTGTCTGTAAATATTTGCATCGTCATCTTGACGTGTTTATTCTTTTTTTTTAACGTTTTGACATTTTTACAGTATAACCTTCAGGGACATACCATTGTAACTAAAATATTTAGATCTATGTTCACCCCGCACC
Source organism: Spinibarbus caldwelli (assembly GCA_039654775.1). NCBI lineage: Eukaryota > Metazoa > Chordata > Actinopteri > Cypriniformes > Cyprinidae > Spinibarbus > Spinibarbus caldwelli. The sequence goes on along the minus strand of CM077227.1, from coordinate 9,959,141 downwards.
CCAATTTTTGAGACATAATCATTTCAAGAGCTTTCCATTTTAAACATTAACTTATGGACCAGCACTCAAAGGATAACCAGCAAGTTTATTTACCAATCTCTGTCTTTCAGCAAATCCAATGTGCGGATGTCACATCGTATAATTAATTATTCATGAGTGAAGCTGATAAGTTTTATAATGTGTCTCACCCACTTTGATTTTTCCTACACCCCTGATCCCTAAAATTCAAAGGGCTTGGGACATTTTTTTTATGGGTCAGCCCTCTTTGTCCTGGGCCCAGTGAGTAAGCCACAGAAGACTTTATTCCCTTCATCCATCTCCTTGATGATGACCCTGCCCCTAATAGCAGAAGAGTGAGGACAAAAATTACTAAAAGAAGTAGGGAAATGGAAGTGAAATGAAGTTACAAACTAGTTTCAAATTTGTGTCACCTGTATGCCATTTGAATATGTGAAAATGCAAATAAGATTCGAGAGCTAAAGCAAAGGGCAAGATCTTCTATAAATAACCAGCGACTTTTGTCTCTGTTCTGACTCTCAAACAAAGTTATTGCATGGTTTTAAAACACTTAGACAAGTCATATGGACTACTTTTATGATACCTTTGTGAAGGATAACACAATATGCTTTTGTTGTACGGAAAGAATTGCTTGGACATCCTTCAGAACATCTTGTTTTGTAGAAGAAAAATGTAGTATAGGTTTAGAATGACATGAGGGTGAGTAAATGATGACCAAAACTATTTCTTTATGTGTTTGAGCACATATACTAACTGCTAGGCTACAACTCTGACAAGCAGGGCCGTGCACAGACATTTTGAGGGGCAGTGGCCCAAACCAAAAAAAAAAGGGCACTAAGGGGGTGGGTGCTTGTTAATACAAATTATCCAGTTGTTACAAATATACACTACCAGTCAAAAGTAGTTTTTTTTTTTTTTTTTTTGAAGATTTTTAATGTTTTTTTTTTTTTTAAAGAAGTCTCTTCTGCTCACCAATCATTCTTATATTCTGATTTGCTGCTCAAGAAACATTTTTTTTATTAATATTATCAATATTTAAAACAGTTGATTAGATTTTTTCAGGATTCTTTGATGAATAGAAATATCCAAAGATCAGCATTTATACACTATAATCATTCAAAAGCTTGCAGTCAGTATATACATTGGAAATAAATTATAGAAATTAATACTATTATTTAGCAAGGACGCTTTCAATTTATCAAAAGGGATGACAAAGACTTTATAAAGAATGAAGAATTTATAATGTTACAAAAGATTTCTATTTCAGATAAATGATGTTCTTCTATTCTATTCTAAACTTTCTATTCATCAAAGAAACCTGAAAACAATTTTACTCAGCTGTTTTCAACATAATACTAATAATAAATGTTTTGAACAGCAAATAAGAATATTAGAATAATTTCTGAAGGATCATGTGACTGGAGTAATGATGCTAAAAATTCAGCTTTGAAATCACCGGAATAAATGACATTTTAAAATACATTCAAATAGAATTAAATAGTAAAAATATTTCAGAATGTTACTGTTTTTGCTGTACTTTGGATCAAATAAATGCAGGCTTGGTGAGCAGAAGAGACTTCTTTAAAAAACATTAAAAATCTTACTGCTCAAAAACTTTTGACTGTATCGTGTACATTTAAAAGGGAAGACAGCAATGTAATAATTTCAGACTTTATTTATAGAAGTTTTGACTTAGTGGGCTCTCCCTCACTCTCTGAGCCTGCTTCTGCCTCATCTTCAATGGAAGTATAAGTATTAGACATTTAATTTAATATTATACAGCATAGCCTAAATTTATATGGTAACACTTTACAATAAGGTGTCATTTATTAACATTATTTAATGTATTAACTAACATACAAACAATGAACAATGCATTTATTACACTATTTATTCATCTTTGTTAATGTTAGTTAATGAAAATACAGTTGTTCAATGTTTATTCATGTTAGTTCACAGAGCATTAACTAACGTTAACAAACACAACTTGTGATTTTAATAATGCATTAGTAAATGCTGAAATTAACATTAAGATTAATAAATGCTGTAGAAGTATTGTTCATTCTTAGTTCATGTTTACTAATGTTGTTAACTAATGAACCTTATTGTAAAGTGTTACCATTTATATTATATACTAATAAACAGCTCATTCAGAACATTTATATTAGGCTACCTTTTTAACTATTATAGGCTTATTAATATGGTTTTAATAAAATTATATAAATGTGTTAGATTACTAGTAACTAAGACAAGTTATTATAATGGGAAAAATACTTAATAGCAAGAATTAAAGTGTGACAAACTGCTAAATATTCTATATGATGATTTACCTGCTGGCTTGCTGGAGCTTTGAATTCATGTTTGCGATGTTGAACTGCCTTTAGCAGCCTCCCTTTGCTCTTTTTCTCTCTTTCTCTTTTTTCTACAAAGTGTGCCAACAACAGCAGATTTGGTGTTATTTATATTAGATCTGATCGGGTACAATAATTTGAATAGATATTCTAAGAACGTGGATGTTCTGTACAAGTTGTTACGACTTTTAGAAGACCGAGAACAAATCATTACCGACAGAAAAAAAGAAAAAAAAAAACTAACTAACAAATTACTAATTCAGCAGATCAACCACTGACTGTAATGTGGATTTCAATGCATCTACCTGTTAATGCAATGAAACACGGAGTGGATTCGCGGAATCAGTGGATCTTTTGCGGATCGGTAACAGAACGCTTTGAGCTGGGGTGATAGCGGGGGTGGGTTTCGTGAGAGGGGCACTTCAGCCGATGAGGGCAGAGGGGCAGTGGCTCTAGCCACCGGGCCACCCCCTGTGCACGGCCCTGCTGACAAGTGTTTGTTTCCAAAACGTAGGAACTTTTTCCATTGCAAATCTGGAAGTCATTGGAATCTTTCAGAGCCCCGAAGAGCCTCCGGAGCATAGCTAACTCTCTTATTTACCAAGAAAAACAAAGATTAGTTAGCAATCACATTGCTATGAGCAAATGAATGCATCAGCCATGAGATGTTCCAGTCCATCCCAAAATAGATATATTAAGTTACATAACACAATTATATTGTCACGCAGGAGCCTTTTTCCCAACAGTGTCGGAAAAAAAAAAAAACATATTACGAGAATTAATGTTTTCAGGTTGTTAATTCATCAGTAAGTCAAGTAACTAATGATACCAGATTGTGACAGAATTGAAACCAACAAATATTACCACACCTAGTTTTCCAGTCAGTAACTAAAGCTGTTAGAGGTAAGGAATGGTGTTAACTTTCAGTACCAGGCTAAGACCCACACTTCCTGTCTATCATCTTTCCTGTTTTCCAGTGTGCTCATGTCTCTGAGTCACAAAGACTGAATAGACAAGACGTTTTAAGGAATAAAGTGCCAGTTATACTGCACAGTAATTTTCTTCATGTTTTTACAAGGAATCTACTAGTTTATACACATGTGTCTGCTTCATTTATGTTCCGAACTATATGTATAAATAATATGTTTTATATATCTGCGTAAGGACCCCCTACAATACTTTTCCCCAAGGCCCCAAGGATTGTAAACATTGGAAACAGATAAATCAATGAACGCTATTTTACATACTGTAGGTAGACATAGCTGTAGATTATGAATATGTCTATGTGTGTTTGTGGGACCTTAGACTCTTGTTTTTCAAATCTGCTATAAAAACATTCAGAAAAACTGTCAGTTTTAATAAATGTGTATGTCCTGGTATATGTTCACATTAAGTCTAAGTGACATTTTACTAAACATTCTTTTTTTTTTCTACTTTTCAAATACCTGCATAGGTTTTATTGTTTTACCCTCATCTGAAAATGTGAAAAATCCATTATAGAATGGTTAAAATGAATAAAATAGACATTAAATATTTCAATATTCATTTTGTGAAAATGATTTATATGACTGTCAGACAGATGCGGTAACATTTTCACTACAATGAAGAATCTTGCCCTTCAAAAAGTATTTTCAAATGTTAGTTAGTGTACTTTACCAAGGGAACAAAACAGTGATGATGTTAATGTGTGAAAAAAAAAAAAAAAACCTTAAGAATTTGTGATCAGAATATTTTGGGCCAGATTTACTAACAGCTTGCGCCAGTGCAAAACGTCTTTTGGTGGTAAAATAGTACTGTGAGGATTTACTAAAGACACACAGTGAAGAATTAGTGCTGAAAAGGCATGGACAGTTATTTTTGCTCCTGACCTTATTGAATATGCATTTGTAGAAGTTTCCCGTTCAGATGCAAAATTTATGGGAGGAAAGTATTCAAATGAATCACGCAATGCGATTTACTAACGTTTGCGATTGTCAAATAACTGGTATTTGCACCATTATTTAACACCCCCAAAAAAAGCATGTCTTAAAGCAGGCACTAATTTGCACTGCACTTGGTAGATTGCGCTGGTTATTATGGAAACGGTCTGGCTGCTTCTGTGTTCTTTAATGTACGTATTGTCAGTAAATCACACACAGAATTGTCCCCACCTATTGGCACTTTTATGGAATTGTGCTCTAACACTAATTTGCCATGTTTAGTAGTATTCTGGATCACTTCCAATGAAGTTGTAAATTTACAAAATGGTGCAAAAGTGTGAAAATATTATAATAATAAATAAACTCAGGGTCCCCAGCAAATTGTTTTTGTCCCTCAACCACAAAATGCAGTAAAACAAACTTTAAGAAAAAAAAAAATATTACAAAAATAACAATTGTTTTGTGACAGTGTATGTACTGTATAATATGTGCACTTTGGACATTGCTAGCAGGCTAGTGAGAGTGTGAACAGTGTGAAAAGTAAATTATTTTATCAAAATAAACAGAATATTGTACAAACATTTTTGAAGTAATTTTTTTGAACAATTATTAACTTACATATTACACAAAACATATCACTTATGTATTTGAATCAATCCTGGGTGCCTTTTGCCCCAACCATTTACACTGAGTGTGGAGTAAAATACCCCCCTCACCACCTCACATTTACATGAATAAAAAAAAAAAAACTGCTATTATAATTTCTTTCCCTAAAGAATGTGTTGCTCTACCAATGTTTATTAAAAAGACATTTTAAATTCTACAGTCATACACTACAGGAGTGGTGAAAAAGCACATTTTCCTTAAGGTGTGCCTTTAGCCCTGTTGTACTTTATTATTTACCATGTAATTTACAAGAGGCTTGTTGTAAATTATCTGTTGAAGAATGTGTGTAAATGACGCATGAGAAAAAAAAAATCTAGTCTGACAGGATGACCTCAAAATGCTTTGGAAAATGCCATTGTCATCACTGGTCCTGCGACCTTATAATCCTCCTCTGGCCCGGAAAATGACTGACTGCAAGTCATCCATTGATGAGCATGACAGGTTCACCCTCCCTCCTCCCCTCAGGTTTACAAGTGCCTTTTTAATGACCAGACTCCTCCTCCGAGTTATTATGTGCTGAGGGCTAAGGCCTGACTTCACCTCTAATGAGACAGTGAGACAAAACCAGAGCAGGAACAGAGGGCTGTGGAAAAACATGTTTCTTCTTTATATAAGACACTGCCAGGCGACCATGGGACTCTAGCTAACCCCTTTATCACTCCTGGCTGCCTGCCTGTGATTCATGTGCTGATGTGTGTGCTGATTCATAAGACAAGCATCAAGCGGTCCTTGTTGTCTAATAATTGGGTCAGACTGGGTTTAACAAATTTTAACAATATCTGTCTTCATATGTATTCATTAATACACCATGCGAAGGTCCAAATAAACCTGAGGCCTGACTGATCAACAAGCATTTTGTGTTGAATAGAAAAGAACAGATGTGACATTCTGAACCCCTTTTGTGCTCCATGAAAAAAAAAAAAAAAAAAAAGGAATAGAAGTTTGGAGTGACATTAGAGTAGGTGGATGATGACAGATTCTGTGGAAATTGTGGCTTGACTGAACTGGATTTTTGCCACATCTCTTAGACTAATACTTTCATTTATCTACAACAATCTTTAAAAATGATCAAAGATACCAATAATATTATTATTATTATTTTTTAATCCATTTGGCTTAAATATCTGAAGTGACATGTAAATGAATGGGAATGATGGTTCTACATGAACCATTTGTTTGGAAAGGCTCACAAACAGCAGTTTAATTAAATACTGCACCGCTAAAATGTATAGAAGCTTGTTTCCACCACTAAATAAAAATAAAAAAGGTAACTGACCCTTCACAAAGACCACGCCACACATCATGTTCTCAAGCAGAGAATAATACATCATGGAGCAAAGAGAAAACTGACAATTTGCCGACAGACAAGACAGACCAGGTTACTTTTGGTATGAAACAAAGTCTTATCTTTCAATTTTTTTTTTTTCATTTTTTAAGAAATTCAAACAATAAATACCGTTTTATGTCTCTTCAATGTGTTGTGACAGATCGCTGTAGATCCTCAGTTCAAGCAGCATGTGAAGCGATCATTTCTTCCTCTACACTAGTTATAGCATGAAATAAACATGAATGAACATCAGAAGGTATCTTGTTTCAACTGCGGAAAGACATCAATACACACCATTTTTCAAGTTCAAGTCCACCGATGGTAATCTACTCATAGGGTTGGTTTGCTTGTTGAACAAAAATGGTAGATTCGGTGTTATGATTGGTCAGATAGCCTGTCAATCAAACTCCCTGGGTCAACTGCAACTTTTTATCTCACAATTCTTACTTTTTTTTCCACAGAATTGTGAGGTATCTCACCACTGTACAGAGCCCTGCACATGACATAAAGGAAAAAAAAAAAAGTAAATTGTGCGAAAAATTGTCTAATTCATTCCCTCCTTTTCAGTAAATAGTGCGCTCAATATAATAATTAGTTCCCTCATTTTAAGTAAATCATGCAAAATAATAATTCCTTCTACAAATTATTAATAATAGGAAATAATAATTCACATTCTCATAAACCTGTTGCTGATGGTATGTTATATTATGGACAGAAACACTTTGATTGGGTTTTATTTTGAGTTTTGAATGTGTTATAGAGACATCCTCAAAAGCCTTGCACCGCTGTATGGATCATTTTAAGTGAGAGGCATCTAGATGAATTATTATTTTGTATGCACGATTTACTTAAAACAAGGGCACAAATTATTATACCGAGCACATGATTTACTTAAAACAAGGGAACAAATTATTAAATCATCCGCATGGTTTAGTAAACCGAGGAAGCGGTTAGTAAATGCAGATGATTTACTTTTGTTCCTGCATGTTGTGTGCGGGGCTCCAGGTAACACTTTATAATAACGTTCAGTTGTAAGTCATTTATAAGTGATTAGCTAATGATGAACTCATCATAGACAACACATTCATAAGCGATTAATAAATGATACGCTAACAATTTGTGTATGTTTTGTTAATTCATCTACAAGTAATTAGTTAAAAATGAACTAATCATTTACAAAAGATGACTATGCATTTATAAATGATTAATAAGTGGTTAATATTTTATCTGTTTTGTAGATTAAGTTATAAATAATTTGCAAGTGATTAGATGATGATTAACTAATCATTTACAAAACGACTATACCTTCACAAATGATTATTAAGTAATATGCTAACGATTTACAAATCTGTCGTTAGTTATCTTATCTTAATAGCATATCAGGAAATAATCAAACAGATCCTTAGTAAATGGTTAATAAGTTACTAGTTAATATATATTTACAACTGATGAGTAGTTTACACTTTAGATTAGGGGATGTAGAAAGTATTGGAAGTTCCTTGTATACACCTACAGATCATTTGTAACAGGTAAGAAAAATCTGCAGATAACGTGTAAAACATATACAAGTGATAAATAGTTTACACTTTAGATTAGGGGATGCAGAAAGCTTTGTAAATGATTTATTCATGCGTTTACACAACAGGTTTTGAATACTTTGTAGTGTGTAAAGGCTGACTAGTGAGGGTGTAGACAGATGTCTTCCCTGACACACATGGAGTATTTTTAAAGCAGTGAGATAATAGTACAATGTTGACATTTCAATGATTTAAGTGATTAATAATATACTAACTAGTACCTTATTAACCATTTACTAAGGATCTGTTTGATTATTTCATGATATGCTATTTTTTAAGATAACTTACGACAGATTTGTAAATTGTTAGCATATTACTTAATAATCATTTGTGAACATAAAGTCATGTTCTGTAAATGATTAGTTAATCATTATCTAATAACTTGTAACTGATTTATAACTTAATCTACAAAACATAGATAAAAATATTAACATATCACTTATTAATCATTTATGAACACATAGTTATGTTTTGTATAGGATTAGTTCATCATTAACTAATCACTTACAACAGAACGTTATTATAAAGTGTTATCGGGCTCGATACCACTGGGAGTTAAAAACTTATAATTGCATGATATAAAGTCGCAATTGTGTGTTGTAAAGTCAGAATTGCAAGACATAAACTCGCAATTTTTTCTCAGAATTTTGAGTTTATATCTTGCAATTCTGATTTTATAACATGCAATTGCAATAAACACATCTGTCTTTTTTTCCTCAAAATTGGACTTTATACTCACAATTGTAAGTTTATATCTCACGATTCTGAGAAAAGAAGTCAGAATTGTGAGAAAAAAGTCATAATTATGAGTTCATATCTTGCAATTCTGACTTTATTTCTTACAATTGTGAGTTTATGTCCCGCAATTGCAAAGAATTTTTTTTTTTTTTTTTTTTTTCAGTGGCAGAAACAGGCTTCCATAAAATGTCTTAATAACACATTATACCAATAATTTTATTTATTTATTTTTATTTATTTATTTGTATTGTCACCATATTTATCAGCCATTACTTTTTGGGTAGTACTGACAAGTGTCAAACAGACTATAATGATGTCTTCTATCTACTGTGACAAAGACAGTGTTTTTGACTTGGACACTCCTATCAGATGACACAACTCCAAAAATGTAACTGTGACCATATGATTAACCTTGAGCTAAAATAAGCCAGCACTGCCTTTTGGTTACAGTGTCGTCTCTGGTGGGCCAAAATGTGCTGAGCTTGCTTCACAACTCTGACTGAAGTCTTCACCACACTAAGGTTTTAATGAACTGCAAAAACAAATCATCATCATCATCATCAAAACACCACCACACAAAGGAAGAAAGGACAGAAAGAAAATAAAGAAAATAAGGTTAAATAAATAAACTTTCATAAATCTAAATAATAATGTCAGGTTATACTTTATTTTATGCTGTCCTTGTTACTGTGTATTTATACATTCAAGTACTGAGCAATATTAATTAACTAGATGTACTTACTATATGGGGGTTAGGATTAGGGTTTGTCTTTGGGTTACTTGCATGTAATTATGTTATAATTAATTGTTATTATAATAGCAAGTACATGTAAAATGTGTAAAAAGGACACCTTAAAATAAAGTGTTATCTAATGTCATCAAGTCACATAATATAATGGCTTGCGAAAAATATTAAAGCTTTAACAAGTTTAAATGCTTTTTAGAAATAGTTAAAAATGCCTTAAATGCAGTGGGCTCAAAAAGTCTAAGACCCTGTTGGAAATCTTGGATTTATAAAAATACTCATAAATACAAAAAGTCTGGATCTGGAAAAAAAAAAAAAAAAAAAAAAAAAACATCAAACAAAGGAACCAATTTAAAAAAGAAAAAAAAGAAAAAAAGTAAATTTGTGACACTGACTACATTAAATCTTTTGAGTCTCAGTTGGCATACTTCTTTGGCAAAAGGCTTTCTTTTTCATCTGGGCCGGCAAGCGGAGGAATAGAGGAACTATATATAGATCACACGGACACTATCAGTGTGGATGAATCCCTGCTGTCCGATCCTTTGGCCCCTCATCTCGCTCTCCGCCACACACGTAGGCACTAACAATCCAGTTCTGAATGGACAGCCTCTTTAGCCTTTGGTATCCAACTGAGATAAAACCAAAGAAGAGCCAAATATTTCCCCAATAGGACCAGGGAGTTTAATTGTGTCCTTGGGCCGCTTATTCAGCCCAACAGCAGATCATTGTCTGTTTGGGGACGAAAACCCAGCACACAAAAAGAATGACATCATTACTTTTGATTTAACAGTCGTTTCAGGGCAAGCAGCACTGTACCAATTCTTCCCATTCATGCCACCCAGAAACTAACTCCTCCTCTCCATAACCAGAGGAACTAAAGGCCATTCACTCACATGGCAGAGATCCATTTCACAGTTAAAGGATTCACACAAAGAGATTCTGATTGATGTGTGATGAAATCTAGATATGTATGATGCAAGCTGGGTCAACTTCCACTAACTTAACCTTCATCTGTCACATGGCTTGTTACATGTAGGAGCTTAAAGTGGATATCCGTTGCCCTTTGGACGTCTCCAAAAGAAAATTCACTTGACAAAGTCTCAAACAAGAGCTTTAGCGTCATTCTTAAATTTGAACTTGAACATGGTCAGATTTTTGGCTTTGATCTCATTGTATTTCTGGGCCTTGACAAAGACAGGGTTTACATGAAAGAAAATATTTCATGTAAATAAATTGCTGAACACTGTCCAAATGTAAGCTTTTCAAACTTTATTTATTTTCATGACTTTAAAGTGTGTAAGTTCTGTGAATTCAGTATAGTACCAAATGCAATTGCAATTCTTTTTCCAAACAGGTTTTCAGAACACTGCATCTTCAAACTACAGTTTCATTGATGGGTTACACATTTGTTTAAAGCAACAAGTTACCCAAAAAGGAAAATTTTCTCATCATTTACGTCGGAAATATGATTTATACAAGTATGTGAATGTAGATGCTTCTATCTACGCATGATCGATTAGTGTAGTTGCATTTTTGCATTCCAAAATGTGACACCACACATTGTTTAACCTAATACAATACTTACCCTCGTCTTTACAAACTTATATGGCTTTCTTTCTTCTGCAGAACATGATGCGCAAGAACCAAGTAGTTTTGACATTAGTTCACGTTTGAGGTTTGTGTCGCTGTATGTGTGCTCTGATCAATTTATTTGATTTGGAGACTGTCCTCCTCCAAAAAATTACCCTATAGGTCGTTTGTGCAAGCACCTTATTACGATCTATATATACGTTTTAAAGTTAAGCATCCTCTAGTGGGTGTAAAAATAATGACAGTGTCATGTTGTGTCTGTCGTCATGAAATGACGTATGACTGTCATTACCAATCAAAATGCGTGTTTATATAAATGCAATGTGTGGACTTTTTAAACGGTCCAACCCAATTTCACGGCAATTCATACATATTTTACTAGGTGGCTAATTCGTACAAATTCGTATGAATGACCACATCTAACCTAAACCTACCCTCACAGAAATCGTGCAAAATTGTGCATATACATTTTATGAGCATGTGCGTTCTCCAGGAACGAACCCATGATTGCATGATCACATGACTGCATATTTTCGTATAACACAATGCTCTACCAACTGAGCTACACCAATCCCTAATTATGACGCAGATAAAAGAGTACAAAGCATTAACATGAAAGTGTCCTGTTGTCGATAGGGGCACAAAAGTAGTATGTCGTATTTCAAGGATTTTGACAAACGACCTATACGGGTGTTTTGGTTGGAGGACATGTTGAAGATTTGTACAGATCCTCATAGGCAGGGGTGCCAAACTCAGTTCCTAGTGAGCCTCAGTCCTGCAGAGTTTAGCTCTAACCATAATTAAACGCACCTGATCAAGTCCTTCAGGATTATTTGAAATCTACAGGTAAGTGTGTTGCAGCATTGTTGGACCTAATCTCTGCAGGACTGAGTTTAGCAGCCTTGCCCTACAACAGAAGATATTTTGAAAAATGTTTCAGCTGTGTTGGTCCATATTATGAAAGTCAATGACCACTGTGAATGAACAGTTTGAAATTTAAGTGTAAAGAGATTGAAAGTGTATGCCCACTCAAATCTGTGGAGCACCCTAAGGTGACATAGTGATGGAAACAAACATGAGATGGGAGAAAAAATTTGATTTAAATGCTTGTGTGTTTGCTCGCAAAACTTTCGCATTCCCCCTAGAAACTTTGCGTATGCTCGCAAAACTTTTGTATTCTCTTGTAAAAAGTATTGCATGTCCCCAAGGAAATCTGCTTTGACTCCTCCTACCTCATATTATTTCCATCACCAGTTTTGCATTCAAGAACGTAAAGTTTGTCATTCTTGCTTGTGGAACACAATGGTTTGCAAGCAAACATAAAATAATTTCAATATAATCTTCCCTCCCACATCATATTTTTTTCCATCACTATGTCCCTTTAGGGTGCTACACAGATTTGAGAGGACATAAACTTTCAATCTGTTTAAACTGTTCATTCAAAGTGATCACTGACTTTATAGTATGGACCAAAACAGCTGAAACATTTTTCAAAATATCTTCCATTGTATTTCAGAGAAGAATAAAAGCCATTATAAGTTTGGAACAGCATGAAAGAGTAAACGATGACAGAATTTTCATTTTGAAATGAACTATTCCTTAAACAAATGTTATGAATTAAGAATGAGCAATGGTCAAAGCCCAGGCAATGGGATTATTTGGTTGTTCTTTCATGAACAGATGGTGATGTGGGACAAAGCTATAAAACATTTCAAAAGACTGGCTTGTCTTGCTCAGGCACCACATCAATCACATTGGTTTAAAGGGACATATATTTCATTTTTCCAACTTGTCAAATATCATGTTTGCTGATGAGAAAAAATAATGGTATAGCAACTCAATCATCTTCAGATACAACAAAATTTTTTGTCCCAACAAGTACTGAAATACGTGAGCCACATACTGAGGGTGGGTATATGATATGAGTTCTACTTTTTCCATAAAATCTTTCAAAATTTCCTCCAATGATTAAACAGTTAACCTCTGGCATTTAATACAGCTGAACCTTTTTGAAGTGTCCAGTTCTAAAGCATCATTAACCAGAGTACTTGGATTTTGAATGGGGCGAGGAACCGACTGGAATGAGGTTCTCAAACTGAGCCAGCAGAAGAATGAGGCCAAAGGTGAAAGTGCTTTCACATTTAAAACATGGAATTCTGTCCAGTACAGTACAATCTGCTTCAGTAAGTCTTCGTAATAGACCTTAGCCAGGGTATCACCGCAGCTAGGAATGAAAACAAAGCTGTGAAAAATAGAAGTGCAGTGTGTTCAATGGATTGTACTGTTATTTACCAATATGTCAATTGTTCATCTGTTGAACCATCTTTCCAAAACACTTTGAGTGGACAAAAAAAAAAAAAAAAAAAAAAAAAAAAATCAAAAAAAGTTGTGAGTTCTGAAAATTGCATGCAATCTAGAACATTTACACAGTGCATGCCATTTCCCTTTCCACCTCCCTTTTGCTAATTTTTTTCTGGACATAATTTCTGTACAAAATTAAGTTACTTGCATTAATTTTTCTATTCCAAATATTTGCATGCTGAGAAAGAAGCACATAGCACATTTTTGGCTTTCCTGCTGTCTCTTTTTCTCTGTCTTAGTTTTTTTTTTTTTTCCTCTGAAAGACATGCATTCCTGCACTCCAGATGAGAGCCTAAAGCTTGACGGCTACGTGCTGTATGCGTGACCTACATGAATCCAGCTGCTCTCTGCTGACAACTCTGAGCTCCTCAGCTATAAGTCTTCAAAATGCTGACAAAGCAGTTCAGGTGCAGCATCACTAAACCTGGTGAACAGGGAGGATTTAAACAATAAGGAAAGTAGCAAGGAACTAAGAATCATTTATGGATATTAGTTTGAGAACTGCATGCTGTATCTCTTGTGGTCTAGATTTATTAAACATGACCCTGTAAACACATATGCAATCATATTTCTCAAGTCCCTTATAATTCAGTGATATTAGAGGTTACAATGTGACAGCAGGTCATGTTCAGGAATGTGCTATAGTCTCCGGGTCAGGGAATCAGGTTGGGGATTTTTCAGGTTCACTGGGCTCAAGATACCTTTAGGACAAGGGTTTGTGGCAGTGCACCTCAGGAAGACAGCATTAGTATATTGGCAGTGTGTACTCTATGGCTTGTTTTAATTGGTGTCCTTCTGAAGGAACTGCTTAAATCACTGTTCTCGGTCACGACTGTACTAAGCAGCCAGTAATCCAGGCAGGTTGTGACTTGCTCAGTGGGCTAAAGGATAAAATTGGCTCTTTGACTCTGGAGAAGCCTTAGACTAAACCACAGCCTGGTCAGTCTCCAAGCCAGCATCTGTCAACAGCTCTGTTGTGACTGGTATCAGCCCAGCAGAGAGAACCAAATCCACTCTTCAGATTTTATACCCAGGAGCTCACCTGGATGTGTGATGTGACACGTACACACACACACCACCGGCTTAAACCGGCACGTACTGCATCATCACACAGGTGACCGGGAGAGTGAAAAGCTATCTGTAATACACTTACGTGTTACAGTTCTTCCTTGCTATGTAATTTAGCTGCAATATAATAGGAACACCTGACACACATTTCTCAAAATAACCTTTCACGATCCTACACACAGCTCAGATCTGAGCTCATTTTTTCTTGATCGTGTAATTTCTAAGTAACATTTCACATAGGAACCCTGCATTTCTAAAAGTACCAAATGATATATAACCATGGTAGTATCATATTATTTCTTGAACTATATTGGAGCACAATTTAAATACCATGGTATATGAATATGTATAGTTAAAATATAAATTGGTAACACTTTATTTTGATAGTCGACATTAGACATTCTACTTACTATAAGTAACGTCACGGTTACATATGTAACCCTCGTTCCCTGAAGGATGGAACGGAGACGTTACGTCATAGTGACTGACGTAAATGGGATCTCGCCCGAGAGCCCAATCACCTTCGAGTGTTAACAAAATAAGCCAATGACAGTTGGCGTGCGTGCTTTGCCACGTGCACCCCGCCCCGCAGTGCGAGTATAAAAGGAGAGCGCGTGCAGACGTACACATAGGCGTAAATCCCGGGGGGAACAGGACCCCCCCCCATCTGAGGGTTGTCCCCCCTAAAAATATCATTACAAGCAACTCTGTGTCTTTAAAATAATATAATAGACATATACTTAAAATAATTGTGTAAGTAGTAAAACAAAATAAACGCAAAAAAGCGTTTTAAGTTCAGAAATGTTTTGATTCCCCCCCTCCCTTGCCTCACAGTGGTTTGGTCCACTGCCTCGATACACTCAGGACACGAGCCCGGTGGGAGCAGTGTTGCCAAGTGCGTGGTTTTCCCGTGGAATTGGGCTACTTTTACGGTCTTTCCGCGGGATGTTTTTCATGTCCGCGGGTTGGAGCGATCCCAATAACGTGATATTTAGGCCCTGGAAAGCGACATTTATCAGGGGAACCCCACCAAAAAACGTGTATTTTACCCCACCGGAACGCGATTTTTACCGGAAATCCCCACTGAAGAGCGATTGGGCTAGTTTTCGGCTAGTTTTGAGTAGCAATTGGGTGGGTTTTGCTGTGAAAACCTGGCAACCCTGGGTGGGAGAGAGCAAAGTTCCTTAGTAGTTATGTGTAAGTAATTAGGCTGTCAAGGCTATTTTATTCTCTTTAAACATCGGGTGAAATTATTCTTTCTCTTTAATACAGATGATGCTGGAACAAGAATATATTAGTCATGACAAAAAATAATGATATCCGATGTATTTTCTATGAGCAATTTATAAGGTTACCAAGCTTAATACCGTAGCTTGTCACCCACTACAACTAACACAGCGATAAACCAGTGTGTGAACTAATATTAGGCTAATATTGTAGACCTACCGATGTGTTGGGTTTTGCTCAGTATGATGTTAAGTGGCAGGCTTAATGCAGTTGAATATCTAAAGAGACGTACTCGGTCCCAGACGAAACCTAAAATATATGGAGGACGCAAAATAATCATATGGTGAACCATATGAAGCTAACTCATATTTAAACACGGTCTCCATGCTGTTTACACATGCTGTGTACACATATCTATCCTTACAAGTACAATTTTGGCTGTATTATTTGTGTCCCCTTCAAAAATTGCTCTTGAGAAATTTTATGTTTCTTGTCCCCCCCTACTGTTAGATGAAATTTACGCCCCTGGACGTACATCAGTTTTTCGCTGAGGAGCCGAGACTGTGTGCCTCGGCCGTACAGTGGTGGTACAGCAACTGTGGCGACGGGACATAACGTCTCCGTTCCCTCCTTCAGGGAACGAGGGTTACATACGTAACCGAGACGTTCCCTTTCAGTCAGTCACGTTCGACGTTATGTCATAGTGACTGACGTAAATCGGATCCCTATGGAAACGCCACTATTGCTGACCCCCTCCAGTGCCCTGCGGAAGCCGGCAAGTCCTCCCACACCAGTTGGGACGGAAGATAGGACAGGGCTTAGGCAGAGATGAGAGCCACTGCTGTTCCGTACAGTGGATATGGATAACACTGGGAAACCGTACCCAAGTAGGGGAACGCTACGGAAGCCACATCCTGCATAAAAGGAGGTACCATGTAGAGATTACACATATGGACTGGCCAAGGGCAGTACTACATATGGAAGTCTCTGAGGTAGACTCAGCCAGCCTGGGGTGAGATCAATACACAGCAGAGACGGCAGAAGGTCTCTGCCAGGGAAAGACAAGGGCTCACCATGAGGGGAGCCGTACCGTGGAAGAATACATCGCCCGAAGGAGAATCACTACACACGGGCACCTAGCCCAGCACAAGGGCTGACTTTGGGCAACACACGAGTGCTGGACTTGGCATCTGGTGTTCCGCCTGACTGCCGAGGGTGCGGAAGGAACTTCAACATGGTTCGCCAAGGGGAACTGTACAGAGAAGCAATAAGGGACACGTATCTGAGGGGAATGGCGCAGCAAGTGTGATTGACTTGTGGGCAAGTCTGTTCGTAGACAGCCTTTCCCTTCTGCTGTCCTCCGAAGCAGACAAAGAGCTGGTCTGAGGTCCTGAAGCTCTGCGTGTGGTCCACGTAAACATGCAAGGCGTGTACGGAACAGAGCAGAGCAATGGCTGGGTCTGCCTCCTCCCGGGACAGCGCTTGCAAGGTCACTACCCGATCCCTAAAAGGCGTGGTGGGAACTTTGGGCACATATCCAGGCCGGAGTCTCACGACAATGTAAGAGTCAGCCGGTCCGAATTCTAGGCATGAATCATCGACCGAAAATGCCTGCAGGTCCCCTACCCTCTTGACCGAGGCCAATGCAGTGAGAAGCACTGTCTTTAACGACAAAAACTTAAGCTCTACTGACTGCAGAGGCTTGAAGGGCTCCTCCTTCAAGGGCGACAGGACCGAGGGGAGATCCCAAGAGGGTAAGTGGAGATTCCACAGGTCTGGACGCGGGTGCCAGAGGGTGCCCCCTCTCTAAGAAAGGAGATCCCTCCTCAGAGGAATTCGCCAAGGAGGGGCTGTCGCAAGGAGCATCAGTTCTGGGAACCAAATCCGATTGGGCCAATAGCATGCCGCATGCTACTGCAGCATGCCGTGAGAGAAGCAGCAGCACTGGACAGCAACCCCCGCTGACGTGCCGTAACACCAACGCCAAAACTTGCTGTCTGGAAACACTCTTGGAGATTCGCTGAAAAGGCTCGGGTCCGAAGCGAAAAGCTGATGTGCGTCTGCACGTGCTCTCCTTTTATACCTGCGCTGCGGGGCGGGTTGCGCGTGGCAAAGCACGCACGCCAACTGTCATTGGCTTGTTTTGTTAACACTCGAAGGTGATTGGGCTCTCGGGCGAGATCCCATTTACGTCAATCACTATGACATAACATCGAACGTGACTGAAAGGGAACTTTGAAACTACATGTCAACTAACTCTCATTAGAGTATTAATAGACTCTTTAGGGTTTCGGGTAAGTAGAATAAGTTGACATGTTCATGCAAAGTTACTTATAGGCAGTAGAATGTCTGTAAAATAAAGTTTTAGCAGATATTAAGCAGACAGTCTAATGACTGGTAGCTGATATGTAGTTGCAAAGTTACATACAGTCAGCAGAATGTCTAAAGAAGACTATCAAAATAAAGTGCTACCTATAACTATAATTTACAAACAAGCTCCATTGTACTGCTTTTTTGGACATGTACCATGGTATTACCATGGTATTTTGGACATGTATCATTGTACTACTTTGGTATTCTTGAAAGTATTATGGTGTACTATATAAATACAGTGTCACAGTACACACAAATTTTAGTACCATGCTCCATATCATATTTCAAAGTATAATATTATTACAATTTGATAACATCAGTGTACCATGCTAATGCCACAGTATTATTTTGTAAGAAGAAGCATTAACTTGGTTTTATGGAAATGGCAGGGTGGTAATACCATGTTTTAGACACCATAGTATTCTTTGAAGTACACTGAAACACAATGCATAAATAGTATACCATGGTATATGCATATCGTAATCAGTACAGCATACCACGTTTTACAGTATATTAAAGTACTGTGGTGCCACGATGGTAAAACAGTGTTTTTTGGAAGTGTATCATACTATGGTATTCTTTCAAGTTCCATTGTACTATGGCATATGAAAATGTTAATCATACAGCATCATCGTTTATTCCAAAGAATTATGATTTTATGAACATGGTACTATGAATGAATGTTTAGGTCATATATCATGGTAATACCATGGTATTCTTCGACATACATTGGAGTACAATGTAAATACTATGGTAGTCACAAAGTAACATTGCTTTTTTCCCTCAAATGTACTATGGTAATATGTCTTTGAAACAGCAGGCATATTTCTGACAATAGTCCTTTTATCTGTCACAATATGAAACACACATGGAACTCTGTTCTGAACAAACAGAGGCCTGGGGCTCCTCAGAATACCAGAGTTTTATTTACCCCTCTAAGACCATGAGATGAACCAGTTGTGAGTTCAGTGCACAAAGCTGGAGGATCAGACAATGGATTACAGTACTTCCCTGTAATAAAGACCCGTACTGTCTTGGCATCATAGGCCACATGTTTGGGTGAATGGTATCATAACATGCACACACACAACATGGTATGCAAGGTGGTGTAACCACAACCCTATGGCTAAACCTTTGAGGTGGCAAAACCTTTTGTAGGTTCAAGCAATGCAAGATTTGAATTATCACCACTGTGTCCTTGAGCAAGACACACAAAGGGTCTTCGAATGCAATGCATCTTGGAAAAATTATGATCACATCACTAAAACCACACTTTGTCAGGAACTGACAAACACACTTTGAAATGGCTACATTGCATGTGTAGTGTAAATGCTGATGCATGACAGCATCAGAGCATTGCCTACTAATGAAACATGAAATCATTGCACCGAAAAGGATTTTAAACTTTGCCAATACAAATAAATACAGAAGCAAAGCAGCATTTCTGACTGGCTGTGTGAGGTCCAACACATGAATTTTAAACTGGTACATTCAACCATTATTAAAGAGATAGTTCACTCAAAAATGAAAATTCATCATTCATCATTTACCTCATTTCATTCCAAACCTGTATGACTTTCTTTTTCATGTGGAATACAGAAGAAGACATTTTGAAAACTGTCTTTGAAATATCTTCTTTTGTGTCCCACGAAAGAAAGACTGACAGGTTTGGAAAAAATTATTGAATTATTCACTAAACCAAACAAAACACCACTACTGTCTCTCTCAGAGATGTGCAACTGTTCTCCCATGGCTTTGTTGCTAACTTTGTTCATTGGCAGAGCAAAAACAGACAAAGTAACTAGAAATATTGTGTATGTGTCTATATATACACACAGGGAATACAATAAACTAAACAAGAAACATGATGACAATCAGAAAGCAGAGAAGCAAACAAGAACATACTTAGAAACTGAAGCTGTGTTCCAACTGATAGGGTCCCTACACGGGACGAGGGAAGTTTAAATGCACAGACTCTGACCCCTCAATTTTGACAGAGGGAGCGAGTCAACTCACTTCAGGCAGCTCCATTAACCACACTACAATGCAATTGTGACATCACAGCAGATTGTGCTTAATTTCACGCCATTCCACGTATCTCTTATAGGCATATGGAAGATCAGTTGACGTCATTGAAACACAGGGCCCTATTTTAACAATATAAGCGCATGGTCTGAAGCACATGGCGCAGGTGCACTTAGGGCATGTCCGAATCTACTTATACTAGTTTAACGAGGTAAAAAATGGTCGGTGCACCAGGCGCATTATCCAAAAGTGTTGTACCTCTTCTCTTAATGAGTCATGGGTGTGTTTTGGTCGTAACGTGCAATAAACCAATCAGAGTCTCATCTCCCATTCCCTTTAAAAGCCAGTTGCACTTGCACCATGTCGGATTTGCTATTTACATGGCAGAATTTGCAGTAGCGAAGACTGAACGCTTCTCCAGAGAGGAAACAGATCTGCTCGTGCTCGAAGTTAAATCACGCCATCTACGGGACAAGCCTGTACCTTTATGTACACAATAATTATATTTTACTTTGCAATCCTTTCATTTTTAATATTTGGCATGTTTGTGCACGTCCCTGTGTGTGTAATAAGCAGAGTGTAAGCACCCGCCTATAGGTGCATATTACTAACGCGTTCTTTAAATAAATAAAAACAAAAAACTGCGCCATTGACTTTAGACCAGGTTTTAGTTGGCCAATGGCGCAATTGTTTTCAGTTGCCTCAAAATTGCAACGTGCCAACAATGCGTCTGAACACCCCTCATTTTCAGACCAGCACGCCATTGGCAAACAGATGGGCACAAGTGCGTTTACTATTCAAACAATGTGGCGCTGGACGTGAAAATGAAACTGAAACTAGCAAAAAACACTTGCGTCGCTCCTGGTGTCGCATTGTGCCGGATGTATGATAGGGCCCAATATCTTGGACATTCTAACTTTTCATTCATAAGCAACTAGTGTAAGGGTCTCACGTGAATCAACAGCATTATCAACAGCAATATCACACTGCCAATCATGCTGTTGGTTTAAATATCAGCATGGCTGTACCTGTTGTAATATTTGGAATAACAGCACTCTGCTCATGTGATGTTGTTTAAATATCACCTCCTGCTGTGACAGAAACAGACACAATGACCTCAGACAAACTGGCAACCTCTGCCCATACCACACCTCAGTGTCTACAGCAAACCCAACACAGTAAGCACTTCTACTTGTCCTATCTCAAGTTGTGCCGTATTGTGTGGGCTTGATGAGCTTGCGAGCCCTTCCCAGTTCTGGGTTATTTCCAGCCGCTTACCTCACCCTAGAGTAAAAATGCATCAACACATTAAAGTGAGGTAAGATACTATTAAGCATATTGCTCATCCCCTTATTTCAGTTCCAGGCCTTCTCGGTGGGTGCCAGAACCTGATGTCAGTGAGTGCTTTAAATGGATTAAAGCCTACATGTTACTCTCTCTCTCTCTCTCTCTCTCTCTCTCTCTCTCTCTCTCTCACACTCTCTCTCTCTCGCTGTGCTGTTGTTGTGTTTCTGATAAGGGTAGAAGATTCTAGAATGGAATAAACCCTCCTAAATCTGTTACAAATAAACTTTAAAATAAAGTTTAGTCAGGTAGGAGACACAAAAAATATCTATGATTTTTGAGTTTGCAGAGCCATGCCGTGCTGTCAAAGGTCCTGCTGGCTTGTGGAAGCGCTCTGGTTCGCGTGCCTTCCGCGTGGTATCTGGAGAGCAATGGGGGCCTGTCAGAAAGTGCCCGCAGCTCGGAAAATTCTGTAAACACAAAACGTCTTGTTTCTTACCAGGCAAGCAGGCCGTCAGACATCTGCACTTCTTTGAGCGTGCATTTGAGAAAAACTATCCAGGGGTGCAAACCAGAGGCAGCTGTGGGAAGGTAACATGTAAAAGAGTCCAGAAACCAGCTTCATAACACACGTGATTTTCAGAATGCGCTATGTTGCTTCTATACAACACTCTGCAGTCCCAAAGTGTATTTGAAAACACATGCCAAACTTGAGTATGATGGCAGGAATGTAACAGCATAAATAGCAATTAATAGTTTCAATGTGGCATTTATTTTAAAGAAAGAAAGCACAGCTGTGTTGAAAAGTATGCTTAATCATATTGAATGTGTACTTTTAGTGTACTTCAAATAATTTCAAAAGGTATATTAAAAAAAAAATATATATATATATATATATATATATATATATATATATATATGTGCAGATAATTAACTGAAATGAAAGGCCACTTAAGTGTACTGCACTTAAAGATTCAGATAACACTTTATTTTAAGGTGTCCTTGCTACACATTACATATACTTACTATTGTAATAACAATAAATTATGCATAATTACATGCAAGTAACCCTAAGCCAAACCCTAATCCTAACCATATTGTAAGTACACGTAGTTAATTACTACTACTCAGTACTTAAATGTATACTTACACTGTAACAAGAACACTTTAAAATAAAGTGTAACCCACTTGCATGACTGTTTCTCAAAACACTTAAGTACACTTTTAATAAGTGCAATTTGTATGCTGTCATGCGCATTTTATTTTATTTTTATTTTATATTTTATTCTTTAAAATTTATTGTTTACTTTATTTCATTTTTTCTATACCTATTTATGTATATTTCCTCTGTGTTTGTATTCGATAATATCTGCACTGTCCATGGAGCGGACCTGACTCACATTTCACTGCTGGTTATATCTCTATATAATCGTGTATGTGACAAATAAAAAAAATCTTGAATCTTGAATCTTGAATCTTAATAATGTCAAATTATAAGTTCTACTTTGACATACATTTTAAATCATTATGTTTTAGCAATCTTTTGCTCTGAGTTAGAGAAATATACTTATGATATACTTATTTTGATATGTTGACAAACATACCAAAGAACATGTAAAGCACCTGTTTTCATTTTTAACTCTAGTGTATAATTTGATTTCACATTTAAAGTTAATATATTTTAAATGTGCAAAATTGCAAATTTATCAATTCAAATGTTTAATTACAAATCTATTTAAATACATGGCACACAAGTTTTAATAGAAATGGCATTAAAGTACATTTTAGTTTCTTCTGTTGAACATAAAATAAGATATTTAGAAAAATATGGGTAACCAAACAGCTGGTGGTCCCCTTTAACTTCCACAGTATGGGGAGATATATATATATATATATATATATATGGAACTCAATGGGGACCATAAATAGTTTGGTTGCACACATTCTTCAAAGTGTCTTCTTTTGTATTCAGCAGAAAAAAGGAAACATCACACTTAAGTTAAATGTGAAATCAAATAGCACACTTAAAAATAAATGGCCATCACAGTTATTTACAGTGTTCCACAGGGGTCAGTTTTGGGTCCCATTTTATTTATTATTTATGGTCATATTTTTTGCACTTATGGCATTAGTTTTCCATTTTCATTTTTTGTCAATGATACACAATTGTACATACCTATAAAACTCAATAAGTTGATTGCACTGGCTTCCTGTATGGTATTGTGTCCATTACAAAATTTTGCTGCTCACCTACAAAGCTCTTCATAATTTCTCAATCTGACATATTTATCTATCTGACTTTCTTCAACTATACATTCCTTCACATTCATAAGATCATCTTGATGGAAATTATGCGCTGAAATTATGGAATTCTTTATCACTGCATATTCACCAGCTGGATTCTGTTTTCCAGTTTAAAACTCAGATTAAAACTTATTTGTTTAGAATAGATCTTAGTAACTTGAATGTTTGATATGTATGTTTGTGTTTTTGTATTGTTTTATATTTTATTGAATTGATTTTGGTTTTAAGGTATCCTTGATTACCTTAAAAGGAGCCTATAAATAAAAAAATTATTATAAAATTATTAAAAGTATATTAAATATATTATTTTATATTATTTTATTATTATGTGATAATGTTCAAAATTAAAACAAAATGTATTTGACAATATTTGATTCTCAAGTGTTGTGGGGAATGTCCTTATTTTTTGTGAAGAGTTGATTTATTGTGAGTGAATGAAAGTAAAAAAAATAAATAGATGTGAATAGTGAAAAAGAAACAAATGTGCCAGATTCCACACATGTGGTGAGACATGGCTTTACACAAAACAAATGCCATTAATTGAATGCCATTAAAAAATCTGCCACTCTTTCTCAGGCCAGCTCTACTGCCTTACATCATGTCTACACTGAAAGCGACCAATGCAAGATGCAATGGCCTTGTGGCTCGCTACACTGGAAATACCAAGCTGCACATTACTGTAGGACGTTCCCTGATTATACACAAGGCTACTGGCTGTGAGGTGGAGCTATGAAAATCCTACTTTTTTAATGACATTTTTCATAAAATTTTTAATTGCATTGTCAATTGACTACGCACATCTACATAAAAACAAATTATATTTAAAATTAGTAGATCACAAGTTGAAGAAGAAACATCACAAGGTGACTTTGATGTAATAGTCAGAAGCTAATAAATATAATCAAATGAAATGTACAGCAAAAAATTCACTGATATTTTAATTTATTTTATTTATTTATTTTTTCAGATGGCTTCTTTTTAAACTACTTTCATGTTTTTTTTTGTTTTTTTTTTTTGTGGTTTTTGGAGCAAGACAGTGGTCACTGCAGAATGCAGAAACGTTAATTCAAGTGTTCATTACCTCAAGGTTAGATTACTGTACTGCTTTATTGGGTGGTTGCTTTGTACACTTAATAAACAAACTCCAGCTGGTCCAAAATGCAGTAGCTAGAATTCTTACTAGAACCAGGAAGTATGACCCTATTAGCCCGGTTCTGTCAACTCTGCACTGGCTCCCTAATGAACATTGAATACATTTTAAAATCTTGCTAATTACTTATAAAGCTCTGAATGGTTTAGCTCCTCAATACTTGAGTGAGCTCATATCGCATTATAGTCACTCACGTCAGCTGCAATCTCAAAACTCTGGCCATTTGATAATACCTAGAATCAAAATCAACTGCAGGCGGCAGATCCTTTTCCTGTTTAGTGCCCAAAATCTGGAACAATCTACCTAACACTGTTCGGGAGGCAGACACACTCTGTCAATTTAAATCTAGATTAAAGACCCATCTCTTTAACCTGGCTTACACATAATACACTATTGCATTTCTATAATTCAAATTCGTTAAAGGATTGTTAGGATGCATTAATTAGGTCAACCGGAACTGGGAACACTTCCTATAACACACAATGTACTTGTTACATCATAAGAAGAATGGCATCTATGCTAATATTAGTCTGTTTCATTCTTTTTCTGAGGTCACTGTAGCCACCCAGATCCAGACCATATCCAGTCCAGATGGTGGATCAGCACCTAGAGATGACCTCTACAGCCCTGAATGTCAGAGGAGACCGTGTCAGTCATGAGCCCAAGAGACAGAACCCCTGTAAAGACCTCGTCATCTAGACAGCCATCGAGACAAGACCACGGGAACAAGGCAAGTCCTCTGCACAATCTGACTTGCATTGCAGCCTGGAATTAAACTACGCCATGCTGGTTTCATCTGGACACAGGAGATCTGGCCCCCCTGACTGAGCTTGATTTCTCTTGAGGTTTTTTCTCCATTTCTGTCACCACTGGAGTCTTAGTTCCTTGCCACCGTCGCCTTTGGCTTGCTTAGTTGGGAATGCTTGACTGATTGCACAGACACTATTAGAAGAGAGCTGAACTGGATGATGATGAACTGGATGACATCAATGAATCATCAATGAATTGATTTTAACTGGAAAAAATACTTTTTGTTATTGTCCTCTTGCATTATTGACAAACTATTTTCCTGTTTGACACCGTAAAGATGCTTTGACACAATCTGTATTGTATAAAGCACTATATAAATAAAATTGACTTGACTTGACTGAAATATTCTTCAGAATTTTCTACTTTTGTTTTCAATGGAAGAAAGAAAAATGTTGGTTTGCACCACAGCTCTGACAAAAAAAAAAAAAAAAGATATGTCAAAAATATAAGCACAGCATAACAATATACCTCAATCAGCACTTCTAACGGCACACCCTTGTTAATTAGAATGGAGGTGATTTAATTCTACCATGTTGAGACGTGGTGTTCACATCCTTTGTAAACACAATGTCAAGTCACAGGCCATGCAACAAGTATGTGCTCATTTCTCGTCTGCTATTCACATTCACTTCACATACAAACAACAGGCAATGTGCTTGATATCTTGATTACATTTATGGACATCATCAGTCACTGACGATTTATCAGCTGTTTTAAATGACTTCCAGGCTTTCTTCCAGGTTGTTTTCTCTTTTGGACAGACCAAAAGCCTTCTCTAGCACTTAGACCCCTACTGGGTTCCATCCACAGGACAATAAAAGTAAAGACATAGGAATTAGGGTAATTGATTAATGTCTGTAGCGATTTTTACGGTAACGTGGGGACCGTGTTACGGTAACAGACCGTGGCCCCATATGGAGGTGGTTAGCCTGGAGCAACGACAAGCCTTTCCAGGAATATATCAGGGCCTCAGTCAGCTCACACGTGACAGCCAGGAGTCCAGAGATAGCTATACATACACAATACACACACGCACACAACAGATGCTCTTACAAAGAGATCCAAACAATGTATGCGCAATGCAATACAGGTGCCGGCACATCATCACAGACACGCATGCACACATACGACTATCATAAAAATGACAAAATCATGGTCTAGCATTGTGGTACATATGACATATGCTTAGATAAGTGGCATTGTAGTCCTTAGATGTGGAGAATTTGAGTTCAAATCTGTCTTCCATCATTTTCTGGTCACACCTCTTCTCTTTTCTCAATATTTTCTTGCTATACTTCCCATCTGTCTTATCCCATTAATGACTAAAAGTCCATTATAAATTCCCGAAAGGATTTTTATTTCATTTTGGATGAAGACATGATTATGTTTTAGGGGACATAACTTTTTATTACTACTGTAAGTGACTTACTGTAAGAATATATGAGTCACACTGCAGAGGAAGTGACACGTTTCTTGGGAAACCAGTGTCTAGACACATGTTAAAGCAATACACCACACTGAACTGCAATTCAGCACATTCAAAATTACAACAACCATGTTACCCTAACAGTAACATCTACAAATTGATTAAAAAATCTTTGAGAGGCCTTTCAAAATAACACTAAATAACCATACAGAAAGATTATTGGAATAACTCACACAGAATGGAATCTGTTGCTTTTTACTCAACCCTAATGTAGTTCCAATCAAGTGTGCCGTTAGTTTCTCCATGGAACACAGAAGGAATGACATTTTTTAAGAATCTTTCTGCAACTCTTTTCCATAAATGACAGTCCATACTGACACCAGTTGTCAAATCCCTTAAAATAATTAAATTTCAAATTCGATTTCCTCACACTAAGACATCATATCCATCAGAAGTTCTTATGGACTACTTTTATGGTTCTTTTTAGACTACTTTTATGCTGTTTTGTGTTTTTTGGAGCATGACAGTGGTCACTATGAACTAATGCTTTATGAAAATGAGTTGCACAAATATTCTTCAGAATTCATCCTTTTGTGTTCCATGGAAGAGAGAAAATGATGTTGGGTTGGAATGACATGGGAGTAAATAATGTCAAAATTTCCATTTTTGAGTAAACTATTCCTTCAAGAGAAAGAGGAATGAGAACAAAGTGTCTCTTACATATTTGCCTGAGGGCTGACACTGAGGTAAGGAGCCAGAGCTGAGCGTAGGGGAACTCGCAGGACTGCAGAGCTCAGGAAAGGGGTTGGGGATGGCAGGTAGAGAGGACGTTCGGTACTGTTGCTCCTCTTCCTGAAGTCTTCTGGAGGAATAAAGTAAAATCACAGATTTAGGGTTATATTACGGACATGAAATGCGCAAAGAGCTTTGTCTCGCAAGGCTATTACTTTCAACCTAGAATGGTTGGTGACTTTGGGCAACATTAGCATTTAGGGCCATTTTTTGAAGTCAGCAGATGGGGAGTTCTTTTGAAGTGGGGACTTCAGAGAAAAACTGAAACACACACACAGACATTAATACCATAGATTTGAGAGCATGAGGGAGTGTGTGATATGGAATTCAAAGCTGAAGTCTGAACGGTAACCTCTGAATAAACCTTTGATTGAGTGAACCCTCGTTCACGAGCTCGTTATGCTCAACTTCCTGTTCTGATCCACAGCTGAGAGGGAAATACACGCTCACCAAATGAAAACCATTTATTCTCAGAGGTTTCAGCACAACAGAGCAATGGAATAACAGGAGCGCCACTCTTGATGGAGACAAAGAAAGCCAAGTGTTGTTTTGGAAAGGTCTTTGAAGTTGTAATGTAATTTGCACTGCTTTCGTTATTTCTTTGAGCAAAATGTGTTGTATAAAGTGCCTTCCAAAAATATATGGACATGTACTGTACGCCAGTGGTTCCCAACCACGTTCCTGGAGGCCCCCCAACACTGCATGTTTTCCATGTCTCCCTAACCAAACACACCTGATTCAGATCATCAGCTCATTAGTAGAGACTCCAAGACCTGAAATGGGTGTGTCAGACAAAGGAGAGATGCAAAATGTGCAGTGTTGGGGGGCCTCCAGGAACATGGTTGGGAACCACTGCTGTACGCTACATTTAAAAATGTCTGAATTTTGCTGTTAAATAACTCAATGTAAAAACAAGTATCATCTGCAAACTAACACCTTTACTATCAAACTTCACTTTTCTCATCAATTTCACAGTGACTACTGATCCCAAGGTGATTTTAGTGAATATATGAAGTCACTAGGAGCATGTTATAACTTCATTTTGAACTCTATATCAATTGTTGCATAATTTCAGACCAATTAACTTCTTAACTCTTTCCCCACCAGTGTTTTTTTTTTAAAGGTTGACAGCCACCGCCACAAAATGTTCATGGTCCCCAGAATATTTTGTTGTATTAATATCAGAAAATGCAATATGTTAAAAGATAGAACAAGGCCTCTACTTTATTTTACATATGCATCTGCTTAAATACCAGTTGCTTGTTTCTGCTTCTTCTTTGCCTGTGTTATTGGTACTCTTTCACAAAATGTGTAACAGCGCCTCCTACCATATAACACAGAAAGCTGTAAAGTTCAGTCAATGGCCGGGAAACGTTGTCATGTAAATGGCGGAAAATTCCGTCAATGGCAGGGAAAGAGTTAATGTTAAATATCTTGCTTTGAAAGGGTGCTATCTTTCTTTAAAATAAACACCACTTTGATGTTTCGTTGTCTAATCCAATGACATTCACACATGTGGCTTTAGAGTCCAAATACTTTTTGGATCCACAGTGTGTGTGTGTGTGTGTGGGTATACTGTATATGTGCAGGGTTTTCACCTGAAAGCAAGGATGTGCATGGGTTGGGACCGGCGCAGCCTCTGGTGTGGGGAGGTGGGCTGAGCGTGTGTTTGATAGGTGGTTGGGCGGTGCGGCTGGCCGTTGTGCAGCAGTGGAGTGGATTCAGTCTGCACACTGCAAGAAGTGTACAGACTCTCAAAGGATGAGTTCATGTCATTGACCAGAGCCTCCAGATCCACATCATCTTCTGACAGGGAGAGAAAGAGGAAGAAAAAAACACTATCACAAAATACTATCATACATAATATCTACTAAATATCAGGTCTGTTAGTTAATTAGTTTCCTTTTATCAGACAAATATGAAATATTCACTAAAAGGATGTTGTATCCTTTTAGAATGTACAATCCTTCTCTATATGTGATATGATGTAAATAGATCACCTTTGCTGGTGCTGAGCAGTGAATTGAAGAACAGGTGTTTCATGTCATAGCCATTATTATACTAGGTATTTTATCATGTCTGTAACAGTATAAAGCAAAAGGTATCTTGAACTGGAGCTATCATACACAATTTATTAACTTTCAGAGATGCATTTCATGATTATACCACTAGAGGGCAATTTAATACACTCAAATACTGTCTCACACTCTTAGGCATTAACTTTTTTTTTTTTTTAATCATATCTGAACTAATATATGCACCTAATTTTATTTTATTTTTACTTTTTCTATGCTTTACTTGGCGTCCTATGTGTACCTGTGCCCTCTGAAAGACCTTTTTCTGAAAACCCATCAGATAATCAGCTGATCCCTATGTATTAATAGAGACAGGTAAGCCCCTTCTCTACTTAGAGATCCTGGAGAGCTAAGATACATTCACACACTCAGGCTTTAGCACAGTGGGGAGGTTGATACTGAAGTCACGCCATGGGATAAAAAGGACAAAGGTCTTGGACTTGGATGTATTAAAAATTATATAAAAATAATGAAATAAAATAAAATAATATAAAATAAAATTCAAAAATATAACATTAGTATTGATAAAAAATTGCTACAATTTTGTTTTCATATTTTGTGTTTGGGATGTCCCTTGTTTGAACCCCATCTATCTTTTGAAACTTGACAAACTGGTCTATTGCTCTAGAGAGAGTTGTGATTGACGAGTTATTTTAATTGAACATGGCTTAACTGCATGACAAAACGGCACTCTGAACACATTTCTGGCAAACATCAAACATGATGCAGTTCTGTTTTAGTGCTTGATAAGTCCATTTAAATCTGTGCACTGATGTAAATTCTAACTGTACTTCTACATCTAAGCTTACAAACTCAATAAATTTTTAATATTTTTTTTTTTTTTTTTTTTTTTTTAACTGAGCCTATTTATTTGCTGGTAAATCAGACATTACTTAAAATTTAGCCTGTCATACAGGTATAGAATTACTTGAAGATAAGTAAATAATTTACACATTTTTTGTGAAAATTATTCCTTTAACAGTTCATTCACTTGGCCTGCTGCAATGGAAACACTTACATTTAAAGAAACATATTTTTGTATGTCCAGCAGAGGGTGTTAAAACAAACAAGTGGATAAAAATTCAAAACAATTTACACAGGACACATTCAATCTGTATTTGGCATCTTTTCTTAACCAAAAGGGCCAATATGATCCTTTTTTGGACTTTGCAAATGCACTATCTATTCTGTTACAGAAAATAACTGTCCCAGACAGGGTGTTATGCAGGCACTCTGGAAGAAAAACACCTGATGATTTGTAAAACACAAACAGGAGACATGTATTAACCTGTGTTAGAATGTCAAATTCAACACAATTCACTGACAGTCGTTCCCAATAACAACACATTCACTTTATGTTTAAAAGAATAGTTCACCCAAAAAATTAAAAGTGTGTCATCATTTACTCACATTCATGTCATTCTAAACCTACAGTATATGGTATCAATTATCATAAAAAATCTGTGCAGCTCTGTGACCGAATCACTGAGTCATCTCAGGAACCATCTGAGTCATCTCAGTTTGATTCATTGAAATATAATTCAAACCGCTCATGAACTGAATCAATAAATTAATTGAAACCCAGCAGGCATTTCAACATTTATCCATATGATAATCAACATCATGGATCAAGGTTGAATCACTGTTAAACATCCCTTCAAATTTACAATTTACAAGCAATTTGGGAAAGACATGTTTCAACATTTTCATTTTTTGTAGGCCTACATCTTGTTACAATTTCCAAATTTATTTATAAGTATTTTGTTGTTGTTTTTCAAACTCTGTTTCAGAAAATTTTAATGTTGAAACAACTGACATTGCTTCAATGTTGAAAGTTGGTAATATGCTCAAAAGAATGATTTCTCCATGAATCAGACATTGTTACTTCTCTCACATACTCCCATGAATGTGCCATGGGTGAACCAGATTGAACCAGAAGACTTTGAATATAATGAGTCATGTATTGACAGCCCCATCACTTACATTATATTAAAAAGAACGAGAACAGATGAGAGTTGAGAGCAGTTTGTCTTTTAGGGATGAGCCAAAAGCAGACATAAGAAAGTTTAACTGTTAACTGTCCAGAGAAATCCTGAGAAACAGCAAATACATGAACCAATACTTCAACCTTTCCTCAGGATATGAGACAAGTAAAACAGTTCTAAACAGAAAATAGAGTGACTGAATTCTAAAAGCAGGTTGTTTTTACAGAAAATATGAAAATTTAAATCTGGTAAATTTCTCAGGTAGAGGGACATGAGGAGGGCCTGGGAATCATCCCAGACATCTCTGAGAAATGAATGATTCAGTAGAACAGCTCCTCCAGCCCCGCCGGCTGCACTCAGTGCTCAGCATTCAGCAAGTGCAGAACGCAATGCAAACTGACTCAGCAGCCATGAGAACACTGCATCAAATGTACTGTTTTATTACCATGTGGGAAATCAGCTGATTAAACTAATGCTATCCGTATTTGTGAAAGTAGAGACTGCGGCGCCAGAATCTGATTATAGTCAAGAGAGCTGTTTAAATTCCAGGCTGAGGTAAACTGAGTTCTAGCAACTTTTTTAGCCACTTTTACACTGGAGTGGTTGTAGCACTGGAGCCGGTGCATGGCTGGTTGGGATCCGGCTCATGAACCAGTCAACTCCAGTGAAGGACACTGACCGTGTTTCTAGATAATTGATTTTAATACATTTTCTGTAAAAAAACAAGAAGCAAGATGATCATAGGATATTTGCTAATTAAATCATTTTGTTTTAAATGGATTGGCTGGAGTCAATTGGCTATTTAATAATAGAACATTTTTAAAAAGATAGTAAAAAATAATGGCTATAAGATAGATAAGCATAAACCAATCAACACAGCTTGATTTTTACGATTTGTGTTCTTTTGGCTTACTGATGAAAACGGTTCTCACACAAAGCAGCCTAATTAGACACACATTCTTGGATGAAATGACAAAGAAAGATGATTATTATCAAAGAAAAACACTAGATGGAATACATTCAGGGCTAGTGTAAAGAAAGACACCAGTACATGGAGCCACATTAAGAAAAAAAAAAAAAAGAAAAAAAATTACCAATAAAAATAAATTAATAAATATATATATATTTAAAGAAAGGAACTAAAGTCAATTTTATTCATTTAGACGAAGAAAAAAAAATATACATTAATACAATATATATATATATATATACAATAATTAAAATACATTTATTTCATACTAAGTATACAGCAGTTCAAATAGTGACATATGGCTCAAGACTTACTGATATAAAAATTGGAGTACTAACTGTGTACAATGAACATTTCTTAATATTAAGCCTAAATGTGTTTTAATGTCACTATTAATGAGGATTGTATGATCTTAGAATAATATCGGTCTTAGATATTTGAAGTGTGCCTGAAGTATACTTATAATAGTTCCACTTTAGCACTATCAAATATACTTCAGTATATCTTTAGTTGGACTTCAGCACTACTTCCGCACAATAAAAAGTGCATTAAAGTGCAAGTACAAAATTAGTTGTTCCAATTTAGAAGATTTTAAGTATACCAGTTTAGTATACCAAAAGTACAATTGCAATTATTAAGTATTAAGTGCTATATGTATCTTTATTTGTATTTCAAAGATGAACGTAAGTCTTAGGTGTTTGGAATGACGTTTGCATAAATTAATGCAAAATTTTAATTTTTGGGTCAACTAACCCCTTTAAACTAGTTATGCCTTAAAAGCAATACACATGTTAACACGTTAATACCAATGTCAATATGTCTTGACTGCTCACTTATGATTGGATGCATATATATATATATTGTAAACAGGGCCTTTAGACATTTGTCTAATTAAAAAAATTCCAACAGTTATTAAAGGGTGATGCCTGGTACATGCCCTGATATATCAGTGATTTCCATATGGGTTCACTTTCGCAGTGGTGTGCATGAGCTAATTTACCACAGTGTATCTGGTTCAGTGGCACAGTGACAAAATACAAAATACATTAAGCTAATCTGCTTTTGAGGCTGCTGATTCTCTGCCAAAAACAAAGTGGTTAAATTGGTTCAGTTATACCAAAGATTGTTAAAGACAAATGCAAAAGTTTTAAAACATGTTTTATAGCACCATTAGACCATCAGACCATCCAGCTGGTGACAATTAACATGCAAATTGTGAGTGAACAAAGAGACAGGCGTACTAAAAGGGGAAAGGAGGAGTCGCTTGGGCAGGAGCGTCCCGTAGAAGACCCGTGGGGGGAGATATGTGCCTCAAAAAACACACACGGATGTATACATGTGAAAGGAGGCAGTGGAGCTAGTCTTTTCACAGATATAGTCAGCACTCTAAAGAGTTCCCAAGTTGGCCAAACAATACAGTGCCTTCATATAAGCACCATACAGGAGGGGTGGACAGGAGGGAAGGAGGGAGACATATAGGGTGGGGGATTCATATTGAGAAGGAGTGGGAGAAGGATTCTGAGTTGTGTTTTTGATAGATAATGGAGATACAGGGTGATCCTGATCCACCAAAATATACAATATACCATAAAGTGAATGGGGATGGGATCTGTCACGTTCCAAAAAAGATAAAAAGAACATCATTAAAAGTTTTTGTCGATTGAATCGTCATTTAGGAATAAGATCACGTGCGTTTGAATCGAGATCACAATCTTTTATTTATTAATCGTGCATACATATAAGCCTACAGCCTATGTATTTTTGTAGCCTATGTCATATTTGTACCAGACCTCAAAAGTAACCTGGGCCCCGCTTCTGCAAACCATGCCTACCCCATACCTAAACTTAACAACTACCTTGCTAACTATTAATAAGCAATAATTAGGAGTTTACTGAGGCAAAAGTTGTCGTTAATAGTTAGTTAATAGTGAGAATTGTGTGACCATTAAAGTTAGTCCACGACAAAACTGTTAACAGCTCAACAAACTTGAAGCCGATGTAAAATCCGTGAAAGGAAATTTTTCAACTCACATGTCCTTCCCACAAAATTCCTAATGAGATGACTGCATTTTGTTTGTGCAATTCTGCCATATGAATTGAAATGTGGCCACAACTGCGCTTTTGCTTGGCATAGCTAAAGTAACAGAAAGGTACAGAGAAAACCATTTACTGGTGGAATTGCATACACTGTATATGAGGGTTAAAGGGACAGTTCACCTAAAAAACTAAATTCTGTCAACATTTACTCACCTTCATTACAAAACTGTTATATAACTGTTCCTTTTTATCTGTGGAACATGAATGTGTTTTTGTACATTTAATGGAAGCCAATAGTAACCAAAACTGAAGATATTTCTTAAAAATATCTTCTTTTTCATTCCACAGAAGAAAGGAAGTTATAAAGGTTTGAAACGACAGGTTAAGTAAATGACTTAAATTTTATTTCTGGGTAAATTATTCCCAAATATTATGCCACTTTCGTGCCCTAAACTATGGTTTCCACCACTGAATAAAAAATAGAAAAGATAATTGTGGACTTTTTTCTAACAATTGCGAGTTTACATGCAATTCTGATTTTTTTTCTCAGAATTGCATGATATAAACTCGCAGTTGCGAGTTCTAAAATCAGAATTGTGAGATATAAACTCGCAATTCTGAGAACATAGTCTTTTTTTCCTCTCAGAACTGGACTTTATAACTTGCAATTGTGAATTATATCTCACAATTCTGAGAAAAAAAAAAAGTCAGAATTACGAGATGTAAACTCGCAATTGCGAGAAAAAAAGTCAGAATTGTGAGATAAAAAGTCACAATTAGCTTTTTTATTTTTTATTCAGTGGTGGAAACGGGCTTCCACACTAAACAGCTTTCTTTGCAATAAGCAGTTTTTTGGTGTGTATGTTAAAAGTAGTCAAAGAGAGAATGATGGGTAAAAATGCCCCTGGCAATTAAAGAGCAGAGCGTGTGTAGAGAGAGAGGGAAAATCTGGAAAAACAATAATGGAGATCAGGGCCTGTTCTTGGGAAACATCAGTCTAATCAGAGTTTCATATACCTCACCTTCTATAATCTTATAAGCCCCATCCACCCACCACACTAAAACCTCTCTTTCTTCTAAAGAATGCAATGCCCTGGATATTGCTGCCCAAGGGTCCATCAGAACCATGCGGTGTAGGAGACGCACTGACCTCAACAAAGGAATACCTTGAATAACTCTGCAGTGGTCCGATTCTATATAAATTTCTCAATTAAACAGATCATCCAAAAAAAAAAAAAGCTCATGCTAAAAACTGCATGACTGAATGTCTTTCTTCTGCAGAACACAAAAGCACATACAAATCATGCATTCTTACTAAAAACCTAAGCTGAATAACTTACAGTTAATAATGTAACTTCATTGCCATTCAGTTTTGAATGCTCCTTTCATGAAAGAGGATCAATGACAGACCCCACACACTTCCAGAAATCAAAACATTTACTTAGACCCATCAAATGTAATCCATTTGAGCTAAAAGCCTACAATGTCACATTTCAACAAAGCACCTCAGTTTTAATTAACTTCATAAGCCAGTTAACTTCATAACAAATAATAGAGTGTGGTCTTTAACTCTATTAAAAGATTATAAGTATGTGAGAGGTTTTAGCTGTAAAAGCATAGCTGTAAATGTCACATAGGATTTTGACGCAGCAACGAATATTTCTGGCCTCAATCTGATATCTGACGTACAAATGCTTCTCATCTATTCTTAGCTGCATTCCGACATCCCAAAATAAGACCTTTGTTGTCACAGTTTGTTGTTTTCAATGGAGTATGAAAACTGTAGGGTCAAAGAACAGACATGGGAACACACTTTGCTATTTTTTCTAGTTTTTCATACATTCATTCATTTAGTTGTGCGATAAGAGTGTTTTTATAATAGTCTGCATAAATAACTGAACAGTGTTAAAAATCCACAAATCAACTGAAAAAGCTATATATATAGTAACTGTGCTTCACAAACACCACTCAGCAAATGAAATAATAAGGGCCATTAAATTATTAGAGCCAATAGTTTAGTGTAGTCACAGCTGTGAGGATTTTTTCGGCGCGCTCTGAGAAGTCCTAAATGAAAAATTTCTGCTCCATTTACTTCAATGACAGCATCAGACTTTCAGAAGAAAAAAATAAATAAATAAAAATTCAGGCTCTACCTCCCATGCTGAGGCGATATTGTGCTTAAATCTCATGCTCCAAATATCATGCCTCTGTATTTTTGTATGGCACAATTAGGTTGGAGGCTTAATGAGTGGCACCCTGTGTCTTTACAAATCAAGCCTTTGAACTGCTGGAGCGTTTACAGCGGAAGAGGCCTGAATATAGATCCCAGTTTGAACTTAATGAGCAAGTCTCCAACTATAAAAGGCGTCTACGACAGACAGTCCAAGTGTGTGAGACAGACGGCCCCCGCCCAAAATCAAGTATGCACACACATACTCACTTGTTAATTGTGTGAGTTATTAAACTAGAGACAATTCTGCACATCTATTAAAAACGCTTTACCTCTGTTTTGGATATTAAGACCATACACCATAACCACACAAAAATTACTTTCATGACAAACATTTGAGCCAGGGTATCTTATTTTAAGAAATGTATTAAGTGCACATGCAAATTATTAGTTCACTGACCTTGATGGCTGGGTGAATTCCGATTGGTTGACTGCTGAAAACCTGGTCCAATCAAATCAGCCTGTCTGTGATTGGCAGCTCGGTCTACATTATCCTGCTAAGACAAAAGCCAATAAAGCGGTCATGCTAAAAGCATTTTTTGACATTAGTCACACCTCTCTCTCTCTCTCTCTCTCTCCCACACACACACACACACACACACACACACACAAACACACAAAGACACACACTTTTTATTATCCATGAAGGAATACATCTGTTTAAGTTTGACAGAACAAGCCTGGAAAATAGGCAATCCCTCCAAAATGTTGTCTAGGAATTTCATCATACTGTAAATCAGTCCTTTTTTCCCAGTAAAATATCTAAAAATCATTAAAACAAGGTACATTTAGCTGTCATATACACACCTATATTAAATTATTTGTTATCTTCTCATCTGGTTTTCTTGTTTTAAGCATTTATTTATTTATTGAGTTTTCAAAAAAAAAAAACAATTTTAAATAAATAAATAAATAGCCTTTTTACTAGAAAACTAGACAAAAATACTGATTAAGGAAATTATATTTACAGTGTGTAGACAATATCAGACAGCTGGAACCATGTCTGATGCATGTTAAGGTACAATGCATGTTCACATGTATGTCTGTGCATAAAAATGATCCCGTCTGTTTTCAGGAATGAAATTCTATAAAGCAATTGCCCAATCTGTGAGGAAAGAAAAGAGAGGAGGCCCTCTCCTTGTCCTCAGAAGCCCCCCTGCTGTATCCGGGGAGGGTCACGGCCGTGTTTACAGGCTATGAGAAAAACAGCATCGTTCAGACGCGGCCCTGCCGTATGATCGGCTGAAACTGTGCCATTGTATTCACGGAACAAGATCTAAAGCGACTGGCAGCTGGGAGCCACGTTCTCCGTGTGTAAACTACAGGTGGCGACTCGATTCAAAAACTCATTCCTTTCCAAAACAGAGCCTCTCTGCTGTCTCACCAGAGGGGAACACTTTGAACTCTTGGATGCCGTACAAAAACAAAAAGCTGGGTTTGAGCGCAGTAGGATCAAGGATTGTGGGATATCTCTTTCAGCGCTGATTGGAGCTTTCACAGCACGAGCTGGGAACAGAATGTCCTGCGGCACTCTTGTATTTGGAGATGGTTCTCAGAGCGAGACCGCACAACCCAGAATCTGGCTGTGATGTGGCTGCAGAGCGTCAGTAGTTTTATGGCTTCTGAACGTTACGTACAATGTTCCAGAACCAGAGCAAGATTGTTTTGTTTTCTTATGTAAATGCGCAGATGCCGCACACATGCAGCTGTGCTGCTCATCGCTTTGTTGTATGATATCAATGCAAAAGGAACTAGTGTTGACATTTTTGGTCAAATACATTTTAATCAATATCTTGATGCTGATGAACATCTAGATATCATTTACTGTGCACATTTTTCATGATGAAACAACATTAAAAAATTTGGGACCCTACAGTAGATATGAATCCGGTCCTACCTTCAATGTAAGTCTATAGGATTTTTTTCTCCCAGTTTAGTATCTGCCTAATGGAGATAGTCTGATACATGGTACATGTATACATTTGTTGACTTGATTGCACAGATACTATTTGAACTGAACTGAGCTGGACATTGACATCACTGAATTATCGACTTGCATTTTCGACACACTATTTTCCTGTTCAATACTGTAAAGCTGCTTTGTCACAATCTGTATTGTAAAAAGCGCTATATAAATATAGGTCACTTGACTTGACATGGTCAGAAATTAACTTTTCCATTTCCAGAGCCATCTTTACTACAAAGGGGCAACAGAAGCTACATCTGATATGGCATGTATGTGTATTTACGCAATTAAGGTGGCATACATGTATTTACAATACAGTTTTATAAATGTAATATAAATGTTATAAATGACAAACATTAATGTTGTATTATAATAACAATGTATACTATATGATTTGAGGCATCATTCATGTCCATAGGGCAATGTAGGATGAGTTTAAAGCTTTTTTTTTTTTTTTCCAAAGTGTTAGCAAATAGTGATGCTTGCCAAATACCACTTATTATTAAAAAAAAAAAAATTGATAATTTTCTTATGTGTTATTTGTTATATGTTAAGTAATGTGTTTTTGGTTTTATTCCCAGAAGACATCTAGTGTAGCTGACTACTTCATAGGTACTGCTACCAAGTGACATTGTTGGAAACTCGCAGCTAATTTGTGCAATAGTTTATCCCAAAAACCGTGACTTTTTTTTTTAGCACTGTTTATTCATGGAAATCCTATTTAAAAATAAAAAGAATAAGAATAATAATACTGTACATTACCAGCAACATTCACGAGATGAATTTCAAAAGTTTAAAGAAGAATCACTAGTTAATTTTCCAAAATAATTATTCTAATATCCCCATGTACACCACAGCTATCTAAAGTCTTTGCTCTTCAAATTTATTCTCCATAAGTATTCATGCACTTTTAAATTTCTGATGCTTCAACAGAATGTGTATGAAAATATTTATTTTTTTATTTCTAGTTGGAATTCAGCACTGATTCATCAGATCGGCTTGGAGCAAGCAGCCTGTCTTGTCTGTTCTCTGAGAATTGTCATGGTGTTTATTCATGTATTGCTGTATCATATGTTCAGATGGAGTTTTGAACAAGAAAGGACTTCTAGTCTCTTCTTGTGGTCTCCTGCAGTCTGACGGTTAATCCTAAAGCAATGTGTATGGACATTAGCATTAAAAGTCTGAATCGGTCTTAAGGGCAGAAAGTTTGCGAGCATGTGCAGGGGTTCTAGCTATATAGTCGAGTGTGACTGATCTGTTCTAAGTTCCACCCGTATTTGTACTGAGGGAAGCCACAGTGGTTCTGTCTGACTAAACTCAGCAGAAGGCCCAGACAGAGCTAAGACCTCTAATATCACGCTTTAAGTTTGTCTGGGAACATAATCTATAGGTCTGTGTTGCCTCTGCTGACTTTACAGAACTTTTTCAGAGATCTTGGGAAAGTTGATCAGCTTAAACAAGAAATGAAAATCTGAGTAATGTTAGATGTTATACAAAACATTTTATACCAAGGACCTATAAAATTAAATTCTATGGATAGGGGTTGATTTTTTATTTAAATAAACATATGAAGGTCAAATAATGGTCTTACAAACGCTTTACTATTCCTTCATAATTTATTTATACATTTTTTTGTTAATTCGTGTCCCAGACCCAGACCTGCAATTTAAAATACTAACACTTTATTATTTTATCACATATTTATTAAAGTATGATAATGTAACAAAACAGATACATATATATCATTTAGATATTTAATGAAAAAGTATCAGTTTTTACACAAAGAAATTATTAATATTCTTTCTTAATTTAGTTTTGCTACTTTTCAAAATACCATTTATTTATACATTTTATTGCTTGATTCTTGTCCCAGACTTGCAATTTAAAACATGAACATCCATCATACATATTATTATTATTATTATTATTATTATTATTATTATTATTATTATTGCAGTTTCTATGGTTTCTACTAAAATAACTAAATGAATCATTTACATATTTTGGTGAAGAACATTTTTATTTAAAAAGTGATGTGTGAAGAATGAATGAATGAATAAAATAAATAAATAATAACTAAATAAATAAATAAATACTAGGTAAATATCACCTTTTGATATCAAGGCTACGTCTCGCAAGGAGTGTTTTAAGAGAACTATTCAAGGTTGCTGTGGTTAATTTATCCCCAAACACGCATGTGATGTAAAGTCATAACCCTCCACATGCTGTTGTACATAGATCAAGTTTCTGCTAACAGGTGGATGCAATATATATCCATGAGGTGTTTATTAAGGTTCATAAATATCCTACTATACAAACCAGACTTGGCTTAACCTGCTTGTGTTGTGCGTATACTCTAAAACACAAGATTCCTAACAAAATTTAGTCAATAAACATAGCTATGTTAAGCATTTTGTGTGCTGACTTGGTTATCCTTCAGGTGTGCGTTTCCCAAAAACAGCTATGATTGCAAGTTCCGTCGTTACCAATAGAGTTCAATGGAACTAACGACCATAGTTAGTTAACAATGATTTTGGGAAATGCACCCCAGATCAACTGTACTAATATAATGCTTAAGGTACAAAAGGTGACATTGCAGTCCTGCTTATCAGATGGTCAGGCTACTGTGAATTCCTCTGGCAGGACAGATTACAGTGTGAAAACAGAGCCACATTCATAAAGTATTTTTCTCTTTACTCACAGCAACTGCAAATTGGTCTGTTAGGTGTATAGATTGTGGCATGAATATTGAATAAATATTGAATAAAGGAACAGGCACATTAGAGTCATACAGATGTTCAGCACTATTCATGGCTGCATGGCAGCCAATACAAATAGCCTAATTAATAACCGTTTCCTTACCTAAATCCTGCATTTGGACCAGGCTCAGTTGCAGAATCACATCCCTCTGTGCTTCTGAAATTATTATCTTTATCTATATAGTGTAGTAGTTAGCTATCTCTTGTGTCGTACGTGGCCGCTTGTCAAACATGAAAAATACATTTGATTTAAATTCTGAATATTTTATCATATACAGCATGCAAAGAGTGCTCCCTTTAAATATATTAAAAACTGTCACTCATTCATCTTTATGGATGTTATATAAGGGGAAGAATTTATGATCTGCTCTGAACTTCACCTGTGTTTAGGAACATTGCTTATGCACGTGTTTTACATATGAAGCTCATGCATGACAGCATATAATAAACCACTTTAAAGCTACATTAAGATCTTACAAAGATCAGTTTTAACCAATAAATGTGACAACACAATGAAACTTATTTTAATGAAGTTACGAGCATGATAGAACTCGGAGCTGGACAAAAAGTTGTGAGTTCGTGGATTCCAACTTAGACATCTCTGATTGGCAAATCACGTTTTAGAAATCAACAAACATGTCTGTGAGTGGCTACTTTGCTCCCCTCTGCCAAAATGCATTATAAAATCATTTGACGCTTTCCAAAGCAGAAGGGCAGATACACTGGATTGTTTGCCAAATCTATTTTCTATTATTACGAAGAAAACAGATCCTAGACCAGGAGTTATGGGCAGCTTTTCCATCTAAAAGCAATCAGTTAGACTATTTTAC
This sequence comes from Spinibarbus caldwelli, assembly GCA_039654775.1. Taxonomy (NCBI): domain Eukaryota; kingdom Metazoa; phylum Chordata; class Actinopteri; order Cypriniformes; family Cyprinidae; genus Spinibarbus; species Spinibarbus caldwelli. Next base: position 9,916,538 of record CM077227.1, on the reverse strand, counting down.
ACTATGAGTTAGACTATTATACACACTAAACTAAAGTCCGGCCGTCCCCCTCGGCCCGGAGGGGGGGCACAGGGATGTCCGTGGGGGGGGCAAAGCCCCCCCGGCCCCCCCTCTGGCGCCGGGCCTGATGCAGAATAAGGCATTTATTAGTACTAATAAACAGCCAAAGTGCTAGTGATATGCATGCTAAGTTAATACTGAGAGTTGGTCCCTATAATTTTATATATATTATGAACTTACATCTCCATCTACCCAGAGAATGAATGTGAATGTGAAAATTATATATGGCCTTATATGTAACATATATGACAATATCAGTCTTGCTATAAGGCAATATATTTCATTTATTACATTTCTGTATGGGATGAGTCAGACACACTAGATCCTCAAAGTACTTCTACTTAAATTCAGAGAAAGCGTCTGGAAGTGTCTGGAAGACAACACCATAAAAGACCTTGATACAGAATCCTCAAGTTCTTAGAAATACCAAGAAAGGAAAATTTACTTCCAGGAACAAGGAACCATATGTTGTCTTGATTCACTCTGAAAACAGCTATAAAACTCGAGGCGAAAAATTTACAGCTCTGAAAATACCAATGCGCTCCAACAACAGGCACTTTAATGGCTAAAGCAGTATGAGAAAAAAAGCCAATATGGCTGGTAAGCAAATGACAAACCCACATTTCTGGAGCAGTTCATCTTCAACTGGCAAACGTAATGTTCCCCCGACCAATAACATCCTCTTAGACTAAGCTAAGAAAACACAGTTTCAAAACATACGCCAAACTTGCATACTTTTACCATTCAAAGAAAATAGAAGAGTCCTCACTTGAAATTTACAAGATGGATTGCCTCCCAATTTACAATTTACTTGATATTCTACATACCAATTCAATTTGCTGGCCTACGTTTATTAGGTTATTATATCAAGGCCACTTTAATTATGGATGCTCAGGAAAAGTGAGTAAATTAGCGCAACGCTCACTTATACATTTTTATTCAATTCAAGCCCACGCTTAATGACGATCTGAAAGTAGGGGCTTACACTTTCAGAGCAATTCAAACATTAGCTCATCATCTTAATTGAGAGCACAAAGGCGAGAAGCACAGCTCAATAAAAGCCAGTTCAGCAGTTCCTTTAAAACAGTAGTTAGGGAGCTCTCCTCGAAGTGCTGTGGCAGGCCTCCAGTCCCCCTGCATTAGCAAAGCCTGGAGCCCGGCCCAGAATCCCACTTACTTACCAGACTTACACAGGCAGATGCTGCGTGCGGATTCATTTTATTTACCACTATCTAAAAGCCTCTACCATTCCTCCTCCTCCTCCCAAATGCATTGAAAATGCTTAGAGGGGTAGTCTGTCGGATCCTCTTTAGCATACAAGTTTCTTCAACTATGGGTACTTTTGACCAAGTGGGCTTTCTTAAACTCTCTTAAAATATTCTTTTCAAACTCTAGATTATTTAACATGTCTACTAACAATGTCCACTTATGGACATACATGCATCATGAACAAACTTCTCAAAACACAGTTCAGTTGTGGCAGAAATTATGCTGGTGCGACTTACATCTTAAATAAAATCTTTGCAGTGTTTATGTATTCTACATTTATTAGAATTAAGAGCTGTAAAATTGATTAATCGCTTCCAAAATAAAAGTTTGTTTTTACTTAATGTGTGTGTACTGTGTATATTTAAATGTATACATAAATACACAAATATTTAAGTATCTATTTATATAGAATATAAGCCATATATAAAAATATTTGTATATGCTTTATTTATAAATATATATTTCATAAATATATACATGTATACGCACACATATATATTATTTTTAAAAACTTTTATTTTGGAAACGATTAATCACGAATAATCAATTTTACAGCTCTTAATTAGAATATAATTTATATTGATTATAAATATTTAAAAAAGGAAAAAAAAGTACATATTTTTATGAATTAGTGAAATGAGTGATATTCACATTGATTTTCTGTTGTTTTCTTCACACATCACGTCTCATTTTTCGTCACAAGCATGATCTTTACTGAAACTGACTATTGTTAAACCATTATACTAACAAAAAATTCTTTAGGGGCTAAATTGATTGTGGTGGATATTACTTTAATGTAAACAAAAGCACGCACTTCAGTCTCAAATGGGTGCTTGACTAAAAACAAGCAGAAAAATTAAATGTAAAGTCGTCAACACCAAAGCTCCAAAAGTATCAAAAATTTTACGAGTGACATTTTGAGCACGCAGGCTCTTCATCAGGCTCGTCTGATGAAGAGCTTGCGTGCTCGAAACGTCACACGCTATGCGAACATTTTTTAAATAAAATTTTTGATACTTGTGGATATTACTTTACAAATGGGGCAGTCATAGTCAAGCCTCTTTGTATATTAAATACTGACTGGCTCGTGTCTGAGACAAGGTTAAAACAATAAAGTCTGCATATGCAAGGCAAAAATTAGCAAAAATAAATGGAATTCTGTCAGGATCACTATCATCAGAGGCTGTATGGTTCTTTATGGTTCTGTTCTGGGCAAAAAAAACTCCCTGCCCATCCATGCAGCCTGGCGTGGATAAGAGCAGGGAGATCAGTAACCCCCTTAGGGTAAAACAGAACAGAACCAACATAAATGTAGCAGATATCATTTATGTTCTTAATGATAATTTAATGTAACGACAAAATTCAAGATAAAGGAATCTGATTCAACGAGGAATATCAGAAAGCCAAGTCCTTACTGTGGACGAAAGGAGAAGCTGGGGATGGAGGAGGGTAATTTGCTGATGAGCAATGCGATAAGCTGATAAATAATACTGAATTGACCTTATTTTGGGATGCCGTGATCTTATTCCTATAGGTAGATGCAGATCAGCTGAGAGACAGCTGATGCAAGCTTGAATGATGTGACCTGCTAGAACTAATGCTATGCTTGATTTGTAAAAAAAAAAAAAAATAATAAAAAAATTTTAAAAAAAAAAGGGCAAAAAAGTTGTTATATCTATATAGATATATACAGATATATATATTTACACAATACATTTTTAACATTGTATCTAAAAAGTACACATGCATTCTTAGATAAGCATAATGGAATGGACATGCTAATTTCACATCAGAGCAATGCCAGATCTCGATGGGGTGATATGCCTGATTGATATTTCCCAGTTGAATTTGAACTGCTGTACGTGGATGTTAACAATGCCAATCAAGGAGAGCCCTTAAAACCGGCCGGTTACTCCAAAGAATAAGCCTAGAATTTAGATGCTCTTACATCAAGTTTCACCATGTGAATCCAATGCATTCAGACCAAAGGAATGTGGACTGATGCAATGGCCATTCACTGTAACCCCATCTTCATTCAGGCTCACACTCTAAATCTACTGCTCATGTCAGATACATTCAAAATACACAGAAGGCCTCTACTTTATCTCTCGCATGCTCTCAGAAACCATACTAATTTAGGAACACTGCCGTTCAAAGGTTTGGGATCAGTATGATTTTTTCATGTTTTTTAATGGAGTCCCTTCCATTATGCTCATCAAAGCTGTATTTATTTGATCAAAAATACAGAAAAAAAACAATAATATTGTGAAATATTATTTCAATTTCTAATATTGTTTTCCTATTTTAATATACTTTAAAATATAATTCATTTCTGTGACGCAGCGCTGAATTTTCATCAGCCATTACTCCAGTCTTCAGTATCACATGATCCTTCAGAAATCATTTAATATGCTGATTTATTATCAGTGTTGAAACTGTTGTGCTGCTTTATATTTTTTTGTAACCTGTGATACTTTTTTCTTTGATAAATAAAAAGTTAAAAAAGAACAGCATTTATTCAAAGTAGAATTTGTTTTTCTAACAATGTCTTTGCTATCGTTTTTTATCCATTTCACACATCCTTGCTGAATAAAAATATTATTTATTTATTTATTTATTTTAAAAAAGAAAAACATTTCTGACCCCAAACGTTTGAATAGCATATATTGTAACACAAAATTTGTATTTTGAATAAACACTGTTCTTTTTAACTTTTTATTTATCAAAGAATCCTGTAAAAATTTCACGGGTCCCAAAAATACTAAACAGCACAACTGTTTGCAACACTGATTATGAATCAACATATTAGAATGATTTCTGAAGGATCATATTACACTGAAGACTGGAGTGAAGATGCTGAAAATTCAGCTTTGCTTCACAGGGAAAAAAAAATACATTTACGGTATACAATACAATAATAATAAACCATCAAAAAGGAAGAAGACAGAAGGGTGGCACTTAAAGAATATTAATAAATTAATTAATAAATAAACATATAATTACAAACTGTGTCTTATGTATTATGAAGAAATGGTTTTATAAAATTCTGTGACAATATTCATAATATAGCACAGCCTCTCATAACTTGGTTATGGATACATTTAATTGCATGCTTGGATATATTCCAAATCAGAAAAGGGCAGTTTAAAAAAAAATGCCTAAAACATTCCACTGTCATTAGAATTTGGCATTTCTTCACAATGCTCTGCTTTAGTAAATAGTACTACTACTCACGTTATGATACACCAAACAAATTTGCTTGGCATATAGGGTTGGTTCTGTAGTAGTTTTGAAATAATGGGTAACACTTCAGTATAGGGACCAATTCTCACTATTAACTAGTTGCTTATGAGTATGCCTATTATTAACATATTGGTTGTTTATTAGTACTTATAAAGCACATAATCTGCATGACCATATTCTACATCTCTAATCAATACCTGAACTTAACAACTACCTTAATAACTATTAATAAGCAAATTAGAAGTTTATTGAGACAAATGTTGTAGTTAATGGTTTGTTAATAGAGAGAATTGGACCTTAAAATAAAGTGTGACCAAATAATGTAATTACTAATTCCTTCAAAAAGTAAATACTAAATAAAATACTAAAGGAAAACGTCTCAGGTTACGCATGTAAGCATGGTTCCCCGAAGGGAATGAGACGCTGCATCGAGACGCTTTGGGAACGCCTCCAGCGTGACCGTGCTCAGAACCATGTGTGTAATCTGTCCAATGGATGGACGAGACGTCACGGGCGGGTGACATAATCGACCAGGAAGCTTAAAAGCACGTGCGGTGGAACCAGCGTCAGCTTCAAGGAATAAAGCAAATGCTCGCAGGGATGCCGGAAGTATGGCCCAAGACGCAGCATCTCGTTCCCTTCGGGGAACCATGGTTACATGCGTAACCTGAGATGTTCCCCTTCAGGAACTCGAGCTGCATTGAGACGCTTTGGGAACGAGGTGCCCACACTGCCAGACTTTCAAAATCCCTGCCTAGTGTGGCTGGAGCACAGCTAGGGCGAGAGAAAAAAGTGGATGGGCCCTGCGTCCCAAAGGCCAACTTCTGAGAAGTGAGTCTTGATCCCCAAGAAGAGGGGAGAGCAGAGGACTCGAGGCTATGGAATAGCATCCTCATCCACCACATGGCATAAGCTATCTGGCTGGAGGCCTCAGCCTCTGGAGGAAAAGTGTAATTAGGGGCTGTCTACCCACTGACTGGCCACCGAGAGGGGCGCAGTAGGCTGGTAAAGCCGCCACTTAGACCTTCAGGGTGGAGTGGGTTAACCCTGCGGAGGAACAGGCCTGCACAAACTCCAGAACTGTACCAATTGGGCAGTTGGCTGGGTTGAGCTGGCGACCTCCGCACCATGAAGTGACACTTCCACTTCAGGGAATATAGTTTCCTCGTACTCCAGCGAGCGGAGGCCTCTAACTTTCTGTAACGAGAGGAGGCCTGACGACACTCGCCAAGACAGCCGAGCTCATAGACCAGAGGCCTCAGCATGATGACTCTCTAGAACGAGAGGAGGCCTACTATGCTCCGTACACTGGGCATCCTGTGAGGAGGCTCACCTACCATTCAACACAACTGCCCCAGCGGAGCTCCACTGTGGAGGAAATGTGTAACTAGAGGTTGTCTACCCACTGACTGGCCACCGAGAGGGGTGCGGTAGGCTGGTAAAGCCACCACGTAGACCTTCAGGGTGGAGTGGGTTAACCCTGCGGAGGAACAGGCCCGCGAGAACTCCAAAACTGTACCAATCGGGCAGTTGACTGGGTCGAGCCGGCGATCTCCGCAGCATGAAGTGAAGAGTCTCCACTTCAGGGAGTACAGTTCCCTCGTGCTCCGGCGAGTAGAGGTCTCTAAAGCTCTCTGTAGCAAGAGGAGGCCTGACGACACTCGCCGAAACAGTCGAGCTCTCGAAGGGAAGAACCCGATATTGGTATGCTTTTCCCCTAAAGCAAACCTCAAGAACTACCTTGTTTGATTACCAGAGCCTGCGCAGGGCCCACAGTGTGGGAGAGACCCCACTGAAAGTGGCGACGAAGCACCGAACTGCTTCACCAGTGCGCAGGGCCCATGGAGACACATTTGGCCAAGTGTCCACATTTGGCTTAGTTTCCACTCTGTCAAATAGTCTACTAAGGGAACCAGTCTCGAGAGACTGGCCTCTGGTGTGCTTAGAGCTGCTAGCTCGTGCCCTGAAGTGGAAGACTGGCAGGGGACGGCCGCTCTAGCTGCTCTAAAGACCCCTGAAGGGGCGGCGAGCCTCTCAGTTCCGCTACGTTACTGGGTGGAAGAAACTGAGAGAAGCGCTCACTGGAGACCACTGTGCCCTGGAACACTGGAAGGGTTGGCAGACCGATCTCCCGAGGGCACTGAGGAGAGACGGGCATTGTGTAATGCGATGTACACCGCTCCTCCCCAGAGGGGCTGGCCCTCAGAAGTCCTGGGCCAAGGGTAACAGGACTACCTCAGCTGAAGTCTTCTATTGAAACGACAGTCCTCAGACCCACATCGTCTCCTAGGAAGACTAGACTGGTAGAACCAGAGCCTGCACAGGCAGGACCCAATGAGACACGCTTGGCAGGGGCTCCCACACCACCAGGTGCCTACTAAGGGAACCAGTCTCTCGAGACTGGCCTCTGGTGTGCTTAGAGCTGTTAGCTCGATGCCCTGAAGTGGAAGACTGGCAGGGGACGGCCGCTCTAGCTGCTCTAAAGACCCCTGAAGGGGCAGCTAGCGTCTCAGTTCCGCTACGTTTCCGGGCAGAAGTAACTGAGAGAAGCGCTCACTGGAGACCGCTGCGCCCTGGAACACTGGCAGGGTTGGCAGACCGATCTCCTGAGGGCACTGAGTAGAGACGGACACTGTGTAATGCAGTGTACACCGCTCTTCCCCAGAGGGGCCGGCCCTCAAAAGTCCTGGGCCATAGGCCGGGGAGCGCCACTCTAACTCCAAAATTCCCTGAATGAGGAGCTAGAACGTGGTTGGGGCTGCTCCCGCCCAGCAGCCCCTGCTGACCACCTCAACGGAGGAAGAAAGGTAAAACATCATGCTCTCACTCAAGAAATTTATCCCAAGAGGCTCCTGTACACCATATATATCTACAAACCACCAGACAAGTATGCATGGTCTGAAGTAAAAGATTCATATAATGAACCGAGATTGACCGTAATACACGCGTCGCCTCGACAACGCGCGCCGAAGCAACGAGCTCTCACTCAAAGCGGAAAGTACCGCAGCGCGGGTTTCCAGCCCCGAGCGAGAGCGCTAGATCTGGGGAATGCAGGTGGAGATAGGGCACGCCCGTCTACAACCCATCCACCAGATCCATGTGCGATCCCTGCAAACTCAATCACCACCATGCCTCAGCAGCAGCGGGACCGGAACCGCAAGATCACAGGCACGGACACACTCCTCAGAGCGCGCCCGGCAGGACCGGAACATTTGCAGCGGGGAAAAGCACAATCAACCACCTTTTTTTTTTTTTTTTGAGCCGACAGCGCAATCTCCGCTCCGCAAGAACGCTGCTCATAATGATAATTTCATTCATAAGATGCTTGTGCAAACAACGCTTGTGCAGCTGCTTTACAAAAGCTCACGTCCACCTCCTCGGAGGAAAACAGGCGAAGCATCAAGCCGCCTCCCCGGGGGGAAGAAACCGCAGAGTGGGCTTCCGATCCCAGAGAGCGGCCGCTGGATCTGGCAGGTGAGGAAGAAGATAGGGACTCGCCCGTCTCAATTCCCTCCACCAGATCCATCTGCGAATCCCACGAGTGCAGTCGCAGTCGCGGGACCAGCACCGCAAGGAATGCTGGCGAAGGCTCCCTCGAAAGAGAGCATTCCGGGAGCGAGAGCCGACTCTGCATGCTTCGCTCCCAGGCAGACCACACACAGATCGTGTGTATCCCCAGCAGCGATGTAACATTTGCAGGGAGGAACAGACACTCTGTAGTGCCATCTGCTCTCGCCCTTAAAGTGCTAGTTTTGGATGCACTTTTAGACATAATGGAGCTTATTGTGATGTGGACAGACAACAATAAATAAGACTCACAACAAATAGCCACACACACACAGAGAGAGAGTAGCAGTTGCTGAATGACAAAAAGCTGACGCCAGTTCCACCGCATGTGCTTTTAAGCTTCCTGGTCGATTACATCATCCGCCAGATAGCTTATGCCACGTGGTGGATGAGGATGCTATTCCATAGCCTCGAGTCCTCTGCTCTCCCCTCTTCTTGGGGATCAAGACTCACTTCTCAGAAGTTGGCCTTTGGGACGCAGGGCCCATCCACTTTTTTCTCTCGCCCTAGCTGTGCTCCAGCCACACTAGGCAGGGATTTTGAAAGTCTGGCAGCGTGGGCACCTCGTTCCCAAAGCGTCTAAATGCAGCTCGAGTTCCTGAAGGGGAACGTCTCAGGTTACGCATGTAACCATGGTTCCCCGAAGGGAACGAGACGCTGCGTCTCGGGCCATACTTCCGGCATCCCTGCGAGCATTTGCTTTATTCCTTGAAGCTGACGCTGGTTCCACCGCACGTGCTTTTAAGCTTCCTGGTCGATTATGTCACCCGCCCGTGACGTCTCGCCCATCCATTGGACAGATTACACAAATGGTTCAGAGCGCAGCCACACTAGAGGCGTTCCTAAAGTGTCTCAACGCAGCTCGAGTTCCTGAAGGGGAACTGACTGGTATTGCATGAACATTTTTAGTATGGCTCTGTGTAATCTGCCTGCCTTTTCTAGTTTGTGTTTTAAGGCAAGAACATATAGTATAGTGGTTATGGAACAAAAATATCTTACTAAGACAATAACAGTGTAGAGGCTGGGTAAACAATGTAATAGGAAAATAACAAAAACATTACCTGGTAATTTGGATGGTGTAGAAAATAATCCGGACATCCGGCCACAGCCATGATACACGCTTTGTAATGTCTCTCTCGTATATCACATCCACCTCAAATAGATGAGGAAAGAGTCTGAAATTAAACCAAAACAAAAATGTTACATCAAATGTTTCTTCAAGGTAAAAAAAAAAAAAAAAAAAGGCAATCTCTTTCTTAGTTGAGTCTAAGTGGCTACTACCAATATGGCACAGAGTACTTCTTAACCCAAATAGTTCCACAGGGTCAGTAAACAACATAAGAATAAGAGGAGAGAAATACAGAATCCGAGCTGACCAACAGCTACGCAGAGATAGTGTATGAAACACTCTCTAGATTGTCTTCTTAAAACTCAAGGCACTTGGAAAGCAGCTTTACTTGCAATGTGAGGAGAGAAGGAAGATGTTAAACAAACAGATCATACGGAGCTCCAAATAGTGAACATTTCCACTGAGACCAAAATTATATATTTTCACTCATATAATGGTACCTTATTTTCAGAGGGTAAGATTATGTAGTCTAGCAAGCTTAAACGTACGTATTTATTCTGCTGCTTCACCATTTTGAAACAGAAAAATAAGAAGACAGAACTAGAGTTCACAGAAAACTTTGCACTTTTGAGGCCCGTTCACACCAAGGATGATAACTAATTGTTCTAGCTGTAATGATAAAGTCATAGAGGAACAATATCATTGGAATCCCTTTCAGGAGGATTTTTTCTTCTTCTTCTTCTTCTTCAGCTGATAAACCATAAAAATACTGAGAACCATTTAGAATCCACCTGGCTTTAAAGAGCTCAAATATTTAAAGAAGCAGGTGACATAACACTTTTTTTCTTAATACTTTTAATAAATAGAACATCATCACCCATTAGTGTGGACTTTATTTATTATTCAGAAAATAAATTTACGGAAATAAAATTCAGAAAATAAAATTAAAATGAAATTAATTGAGTAATGCTTACTAGTAAATGACAACTGTTTACAGTATGAAGCTGAATACAGCAGTTAAATATTATCTGCTTCAACTACCATGTACAAAATGATTGACAAGCAGAAACAGCTTCAAATCTTCAAGTTGTCAGCTTTCAGAATTTGACTGTGGTCGTGGTCTTTTTTGTTAAATTTATAGTTTGACAGCAGTTCCTTCTTTAGCTTCAGAACTCTCATTAATGTTTTATTACCTTTTTTAAGCAGTCATTAATTGGTGATTGAAAGCTCAGGAGGTGTGTGAACCATTTCTAGTCCTCTGAAATCTGCACTATTAAACTTTTGGGCATTTAGTGCAGGGGAGTTCAATCCTGCTACTGAAGGGCCAACGTCCTGCAGATTTTATTTCAAACTAGCTCCTACTCGCCTGATTGGAAGTTTCTAGTGACTTGATTAGTTGGTTATGGTGTGTTTAATTAGGGTTAGAGCTAAAATTTAGTGGTTGAAACATATAACTACAAGTTACTTGCGGAGGAACATTGTTTTGGTATTTACGTGAGCTCTTCTTTGGCTACGCTGTTCTGTGCATGAATCTGTTAGCTTGAGGCACTCCAAAATTATAAATCAATCAATCAATAAATAATGAAAGAAAGACGGATATCTGAAAATGTGTCTTGTGAGCAGGCAAGTATGGCTAGTAGGCTATTCATAGACTAAAATTTTAGCTGGTTCATTAACAGGCTTTGTTACCAACATAACCATGGTTTGTAAATCTAGTCAACGCACAGCAAATGTGATGCTATGCAAACTAAACATATTTCTGAAAAGCCAAGTGTTGTTGATTTGTATTTTTTATGGGCACTGTCACTTTCCTTTTTTGCTTGGTTTGTTTTAAGGTTTATTTTGTTGTGGCTTCAAGCTACTATGACACCATCAACCACATATAGTAGTAGCCAGACCTTCTTTCCTTTATTTTCTAGATATGACATAAACACGCACAGACTTTATGGATATATGCAGTTTCCCATGGAATCCATGTGAACCAATCTAAAATATCAATCATTATTAAAGGCTTATCATAGTGATTCAAGGTAAGACAAAAGCATGGTTTAGAAGACTAATTTATGATGTACTTGCTCATTATTTAAAGTTTGCTCATTTTGAAAAAAAAAAAAAAAAGTTAGTGTAACTTTAAGGGTCCCATTGGCTTGGACTGATTTTAGAGGCCCTATTCTTGGGCCCTGTGATTACATAATAGAGTCAGGTCTGCACGTTTCACAGTGTCCAATCCTGCAACAAAAGAGTGGGCAGCCCCAGGGGATGATGTCATCACCGTTAATCATGTGATTGACCTCCAGGACTACGCAGGTCTGACAGCTCCTCTTTTGGTATCTAATTTCATTCAGTGTGCCTGACTCAGAATGAGTATTCAGAAGCCTGCTGAGCACTGAATCACACTCCTCAATCTCTCAATGCCTGGTTCAGTCAGCCATGGAGCTAAAAAGGAAAACTGGGGAGCCGGCAACACCTCAGCAGGCATCTGTCTCTAAGGGAAAAGTGAGGGCCCCACTTTTTAGGATTCTGAAAAAGAGACAAGAGTTGAGGACCACGGGTACAATCTGTCTGCAACTGACTTTTGATTTTCATACAAAAACAGAAAAAGTCTTTTTAATTATGAGGTGAAAATTACAAATGAAAGAATATTGAACCGAAATACCTTAAAGTGTTAGCTAAGCTCACCCAAAAAGTAAAAAAAAAAAAAAAAAAGAATTTTCACCCTCAAGTCATTCCAAAGCCTGAGTGATTGCTATTCCATTGAGAGTCCACTCAACCAATACTTTGATGCTTCAGTGTTCATAAAGACATTGTAAAAGTAATCCATATGAATCAAGCTTTTTTTATCCAAGTCTTCTAAAGGGACACGATTGATTTATATGATGAATAGATTTCATTTAGGCTTTTGTTCGAATATAAATATTCTTCAATATGAATAGAATGCACTGTTCATAAAATATATTCATCATACAGTATAAAGCAGGTGTTTCATTCATTGTACCCCCATATAAACACGATTCACAACTCAGTTCAATTAAACAAACCACTGATCAATCATACAGTATATTCCATGAAAAAAATAAATAAATAAAAAGTTAAACTCAGTCTTGCACGAGCAGATGTGGCACTGAACCATGGAGAGCAGCTGCCACAGAAAGAGTTCTCTTACACAGTAAGAGAAGCCAAGAAGTTGGTCACAAATGCAGGTGTGACAGAGCAAACAGCCTCAACATTCATTCATGATGGATGGGGAAAAAATGATGACTACTGTGTTATCTTTTGTATTTTTACCATGGGGGTTGGTGGAATTAAGCTGCTTTGTTTGTTGGTGTTTTCTATGGAAGCATATGTGTAGCTAAATTCAATTTGAAATGTAATATGCAAAATGGCAATGCAATATGTAAAATGGCAATGTAATTCTGTATTTAAATTTACATTTTCCCATTCATATGTGCAACATTTAGTGCAAAATGAAAATGAAAATTCAATTATATCATTTAAATTTGCCATTTTCTACACTAGTTTTAATATGCAAATTAAAAACATATTTTAAAGCTTTATAAGTTGCAAAATTAAAATGAAAATGTATTACCCAAATTGATTAGATATGTTTAACATGTCCAAGCAAAAACTGTAGCAAAATTATCATTTAAATGCTGTTTTTCCTAAATGCATTTAGACTTAGGGGTAGGACACTTGGGATTGCATTTTCATCGTGATACCGCGTGAGAATTGTAGCAAAACGCAATGAGAATTTCAAAATGCATTCTGAGCCAAAGGTGCAGCAAAAGGGTCGCAAAATGGTGATTTAAATGTCTTTTATTTTTCTTAAATGCATTGACACTTACATAGATGATGTTTCAATTGTATTTTCATTAAATACCCCGCGATGAATATAGTCAAAGTCCCTTTCAAGGAAAGTCCGTTCACTCGGCCGCCATATTTGCAACGCCTCTGGGCAGCTCATACAAGACGAAGTCCTTTCTAAATGAATGGGGGAATCCTGAAATCTCAAAAAAGGCTCGCTGAACTCGCGATTAAATTACATATTTCAAATCAGCAATAAAATCTGAAATGAACTGCCCCATGAATGTTGTTTCTTATGTTCAAATAGCGTTTAAAAAGCTTATTTTTCAGGCTAGACAAGCCAATGCGCATGCGTAGCTCCAATGTGCTTATGACTGTGCATGCGCAGCTGCTGGTCCAGCCCCAGGTTTCTATGGGAACCGGAGCTTCTAACGGCCACTGCAGTGACTTAATGACTTTACCAATCAACAATTGGCTCTTTCATTTAGAAGGCAGGACTATCCCGCCATATTGCCAGTTGCACTTTCTCCCATTCATACGTATAAGAGTGAACTGTCTTTGTATTTCTATAGTCTTTGATATAGTTTAAGTCATTGTGGATTTGAAAATGCATTCCGAGCCAAGCACGCCCCCTACCTGTCAATCATCACATCAAGGCGGGGCTCGGCAACAGGACGCACGATAGGTCAATATTCACCGTTAACCAAACGCTTTTCACCTGCCTCAACATCTCTTACTGTTTACACTCGGATGCACATTAGCAAACAGACAGTGCTATTCTACACTTATTTACTACCTTACCTTAGATTTTATTACTCTTTTATTTTTAATCCGTAAAATAGCGCGTGTTCCGTGGCACCTGAACAGGGACGTGCAGAGAGTTCCTCAGGGGCAGGGGCTCAAATGTATGTATATAAAAAAAAACAAGATCAGAAAAAAAAGCGGGCAATGTGAAAAAAAAAAAAAAAAAAAAAAAAAAATATATATATATATATATATATATATATATATATAGGTCAAAAGTTTGGATACATTACTATTTTATATTTTTGCAATAAGTCACTTATGGTCATCAAGCCTGCATTTATTTGATCAAAATTTTAATATACTTTAAAATACATTTTATGTAATGCTGATTTATTAGCAATGTTGGAAACCAGTCATACTTTTTCAGGATTCTTTGATGAATAAAAAGTTAAATAAGAACAGCATTTATTTAAAATATAACTTTTGTAACAATATACATTACTGTTCAAAACTTGTGGTCAGTATTTTTTATATTTTTTTTATTTTTATTTTTTAAGAAATTACTTTTTATTCAGCAAGGACTTGTTAAATTGATAGAAACAGTTATAGTAAAGATCGATATTGTTAGAAAACATCTATTTTGAATAAATGCTGTTCATTTTAACTTTTTATTTATCAATGAATCCCCAAAAGGTATCACAGGTTCCAAAATAAATAAATAAAATAAAAAGCAAAAAATTAAGCAGCAAAACTGTTTCCAACATTGATAATAAATCAGCATATTAGAATGATTTCTGAAGGACCATGCATTGAAGACTGGAGTAATGATGCTGAAAATTCAGCTTTGAATCACAGAAATAAATGATATTTTAAAGTATATTAAAATAGAAAAACATTCTTTTAAATTGTAATATTTCACAATATTACAGTTTTTCTGTATTTTTGATCAAATAAATGCAGGCTTGATGGGCATGAGACACTTTCATAATGCTGCATAATTATCAAAAATGGTAATATAATAAAGTCCTTTCACGTCACTATTTCGCCAGCCTATACACTTCACATAATAGGCCTGTAGGTGGCACTTGGGCTTCATTAACTATGAGAGTTTCATGAAATAGTAAACGGTGTAGGATATCATACATAAATATAAGTGAATTGAATAGCCGACTGATTACCATTATTGCGACTTTTGTTTTGTACAGTGCTTTTGTAGTCATTCAGCATCTATTTTCTCAGCGATGTAGGCTAATTTGATTTGTAAAATGAGACAAACCGCAGATCCATATCGCTCCACAAATAAGCTGGTCTGTCCCATGTCATTTTCTACCGATTTATGAATAAGAACGGAAAATGACTGCTTCACTTCACATTATTGTCCAATGAAATTTGAACTTGAGCCAGATCATGATTGGTTGGTATATTATACATGACAAATGGGCATTGATGAATTATGTAGCCTTATATTCTAAAATATATAATTTAAGTATTTTTAATTAAAACGACACACTAGCTTTGATTATTGATGAAAAAAAGTTTAAAATATTGTTATATATATATTTTTTTTCCTTCTGTCGACCCACTCGCTGAAAGAACCATATATGGCTCGAGAGCCTATGGTTTCTGAAAAGACCGTGGAATATCAGTCAGTCAAGCAAAACGCACGCAACCCAATGCCTCAGATTTGACAGATATGTAAAAATAAACAGGAATTTTCCGACTTTTGAGCGATTAGTTACCGTTTTGTAGATTGTCATGTTAATTAGAATTCAAATGCATTTTGTTTTATTGACCACAATATCACTGATATTTGTCTGAGAGGGGCACTTTTGAATAATTTTGAAAAAAGGGCAGGGGCTTTGGGGGCTCGAGCCCCCAAAGCCCCTGCCCTTTTTTCAAAATTCTGAGGAACTCTCTGCACGTCCCTGTTCAGGTGCCACGGAACACGCGTTATTTTACAGATTAAAAATAAAAGAGTAATAAAATCTAAGGTAAGGTAGTAAATAAGTGTAGAATAGCACTGTCTGTTTGCTTATGTGCATCAATCCGAGTGTAAACTGTGAGAGATGTTGAGGCAGGTGAAAAGCGTTTGGTTAACGGTGAATATTGACTGAATAGTGATGGTGCGTCCTGTTGCCGAGCCCCACCTTGATGTAATGATTGAAAGGTAGGGGGCGTGCTCAGCTCGGAATGCATTTTCAAATCCACAATGATTTAAACTATATTCATCGCGGGGTTTTTAATGAAAATGCAATTGAAACGTCATATATGTAAGTGTCAATGCATTTAAGAAAAATAAAAGACATTTAAATCACCATTTTGCTACCCTTTTGCTGCACCTTTGGCTCAGAATTCATTTTGAAACTCTCATTGCATTTTGCTACAATTATCACGCGGTATCACGATGAAAATGCAATCCCAAGTTTTTAGGCATTTAGGAAAAAACAGCATTTAAATGATAATTTTGATACAGTTTTTGCTTGGACATATGTTTTTAATTTGCATATTAAAACTAGTGTAGAAAATGGCAAATTTAAATGATATAATTGAGTTTTCATTTTCATTTTGCACTAAATGTTGCACATAAGAATGGAAAATGTAAATTTAAATACAGAAATACACTGTCATTTTACATATTGCATTGACATTTTGCATAATACATTTCAAATTGAATTTTGCTACACATATGCTTCCATAGTTTTCAAAGAATCCTGTTTAAAATGTCAAAGGTCAAACTTCTTAAGCTGTGTTAACCTTGTAGACAATTTAACAGCAGCCAAATGGAATATGGCACTCAAGTTGTATGGACTACATTAATTATATTTTTATGGTGCTTCATTCCAAAAAAAAGATGAAAGTGAATCTGGCAACATTTTATTATCTTGGTTCTTTTACGCATTGCAGCAATTCAGTAATAAAATGTCCAGTAAGTGATGTGACATGTGGCCAAGTATGGTAACCCATACTCGGAATTTGTGCTCTGCATTTATCCCATCCTAAGTGCACACACACAGCAGTGAACACACACACACACCGTGAACACAAACCGGAGCATTGGGCAGCCATTTATGCTGCGGCGCACGGGGAGCAGTTGGGGGTTCGGTGCCTTGCTCAAGGGCACCTCAGTCGTGGTATTGAGGGTGGAGAGAGTGCTGTACATTCACTCCCCCCACCTACAATCCCTGCCGGACCTGAGACCTTTGGGTTACGAGTCCGACTCTCTAACCATTAGGCCATAACTTCCCCCATGGCACTAAAGTGCATTGCAAGTGCAACGCTGTACCAGGTGAGCTAGTGAGCATGTTTACTATGTCTAAAAGGCTACACATACTTAGCTGGTTATGTGATGCAAACATTAAAATGTATTCGTTTACAAATCATGCACAATGTTAAAAGTGTTTTGAGGTCATAACACAATATTGTGCAATTTGATAACTTGCACTTGTAATCAAATTTTGTGTAAAAATAAATAAAAGTGATTGGTGTTTACTGCCACTAGTGTTCACTAGTGTTCACAAAAATATTTAGGAAAAGGCACATTTTCCAATAAGCCTATGTTGGCTAGTTTATAGCCAAGTCTACCGACAGTTATGCTTCTGCTATACATTCTGTTATCTATGATTTCAGACTTGCACTATATATTCCATAATAGAGCCTGGAAGAAACTGAGGCAGAAAAGAATGTAAAGAGGGATATAAACTAAGAATGTAAAGAGGGATGCCTTGACCCCTAGAGCGCTCTGTGTGTGGCTTGTTTGTTTGTTCTCCAGATTGTCCTAGTACAAAAGCTGAATTGTACTGTGAGCTATGACGGCATGAAATGTTTGTTGGACACTGTGGTAAGAAGTCCATGTGTGCTTACACAGTAAAGGGAGAGCTTTAATGTCTAGCAGTGATTAGCCCTGAAGCGAAGGCAAAGGCCAAGCCTTTGGGATCTCCACCAGCCACCAGCTATTTAAAGTAAATCCTTATTGAAAAGTAAGCACAGTTCCCCGAAGAGATCTTTTCTTTAGCGTGTCTTGAGGATGCAAGAAAAAAGTAAATATTATGTCAGCTTTTACTCACTTTCATATTGGTATTTATCTATCTATCTATCTATCTATCTATCTATCTGTTTTACAATAGTTGTGGATATGTTCTTTATTTTTTACACTGCTGGCAGTTTGTGCTGACTGAGCATTAAATCATGTTTATGTCTTTATATATATATATATATATATATAAAGATCCAACACTAAAACAATCTTTTTGTTCTGTGCTTACTTCATTTGAGAAATATCCATGCAAAATGTCTGGACTTAAAGTATGAGCAGGCTGAAAGTTAAATTTGTTTTAATGACTGACTTCTACTATTTGGTGAAATATCACGACAAGTGTTTCACACTAGCAGCTCTACCTTCAGACTGGTGACACAGTTCCACAAGGGCTGTCTTCAGCTCCAGAGAGAATTTCAGCTTCTCCGTGTGGTTGTCAGAGTCCATAAAACCACTGCGTAATGCGAGGCTGTCAGCGGGAAGGGAGGGAGGGAAGCGGCGTGCCATATTACGCAATCTAAAGCTACAGAGAGAGTGAGAGAACCTGGCTGTGGCTCAACTTGACTCTTCCCAAACACATCTGCACATTCACAGCGTGTCTCTCAGTAATACCCAGTTCTCACATTATAAAACAAATCTCACTGCTTGTATTCATCCATGACATGGAGCAGGAATGGAACACTAAATTCAGAAAACATCACAACTATGTCCTAAAATATGCACAGAGATTCATGGTGCTAGGGGAAAACACACAGTGAATTGGAATGTGGCACTTGAATGCCACAAAAGCAGTTTTTAAACACACACAGCCACTTAACATAAGATGACCTGTGTAAATAGAATCCTTTCATAAGTTTCAGAAATTAGGCCAAAATGCATGGAATAAATTATCATGTTGGGCAATACTGTTAAAGGGAAAGGTAGAAATTCGGCTCTGCAATAACTCCACTTCCATTGGCATATACTGTATGTTAACTTCCAAACGTATTTGGTGCTTTGGCACCCCTCCTAAATTCCTTGAATTCTACAGGTTAAATATACTCTTTCTTTCTAAATGGGGCACACATGAAAATATTTAGGTTATTTATAGACCTGACCATCCGTCAAATATAAAAACAGCTAACCATTGAAGTACCCAAGCATAGAGTGGTCTTTAATTAGCTGTTCAAATTTAAAAATGATCCCATAGACAAACATATCACTTCCTTAAACAGATAATAAAACATAATATATTTTTTAAAAGTTTGGGATCATTAAGAAATTAATACCTTTATTCAGCAAGTACACATTTAATTGTGTGACAGTAAAGTCATTAATAATGCTACAAAATGTACCTATTTCAAATAAAATTGTACTTTTGAACTTTTTTATTTATCAAAAACATCTTTAAAAAAAAAAAAAAAAGTATTTTGATTCCAGCAGCAAAGTCATTTTCAAATTCGATAATAAGAAATGGGTCATTCCGTGTCAAATCAACCAAATTTCAAAAACTTCCCCGGCTCAAATTTTTGATTTTGCTAACATTTTTTTCTGAAGAAAGATAGACATGTATAGTGATGAAAGCCAAAATATTAAATGTCAAGGATGAATATTTACTGAGTAATCCACTATTTTGTAGAGGGGGGTCAAAATGGCAATTTTCACCTGAGATTCAGAGTCAAAATACAGGGGGGTAAAAATGACTGTTCCTCTCAGTCTGTTCCTGTCCGTTGTGCTGCTGAGAGGTTTGCGATTGTAGCTCCGCTTTTTTATTGAATCTTTACCTTACTTTCACTCTCTGTTGTTTAAAGTGATAATATATAACTTAATTCCCACCATATTTCTGGTATTATCTATCAAACTAATCTAACTAATTTGATCGTTCACTTTTAAAACCGCGAGTGCAGCGCGAGTGCAGCGCATTAGCATTCGTTAGACGATTAGCTTGTTACTCGCGGTTCCATTCGCGTTTCTATTCGCGCCTATTATTGTTTTATTTTTTCTCGCTCCGTTTTTCATTTCTCTCTCGCTCCGTTTTTCACAAGTTCATCAAACAACAGTGGTAAGTGGTAAGTTAAGTTGGTATCATTCATCTATCACGGTGAGTAATGGCTTCTCCTTCTCTTGATGTTTGCACTTCATGTCACATGTACAGTTTATCTCTCTCTGTCGGCGACGAGGGATTCACATGTGATAAATGCAGGGAAATAGTTAGGCTGACAGAGAAGATTGTAGAACTAGAGACACGCATCCAAACTTTAGTTGAGGACAGTAAGAATGTGAGGGCTGTAGATACTGCTTTGGATGCGACTAGCTCAGGGAGTCCTGTACATTGTTCAGTTCCGGTTGAGCCCGTGCAGCACGGCAACTGGGTGACTGTAAGGCAGCCTAGTCGCGGGTCAAAACACTGCTCTTCCGTTCTGATCAAAACATCAAACAGATTCTCCCCACTCAGTGATGCACCCACTGAGAAACCTGATGAAAGTGCTCTAGTAATTGGCGATTCTATTGTACGGAACGTGAAAATAGAGACACCAGCCACCATAGTCCAATGTTTACCGGGAGCCAGAGCGCCTGACATCTTGGCAAATTTAAAAGTGCTGGCTAATGCTAAACGTAAATTCAGTAAGATTGTTGTCCATGTCGGCGCTAATGATTTCGACCTTCGCCAGTCGGAGATCACTAAAAATAACGTTAAAAAGGTGTGTGAACTTGCAAGTACGATGTCAGACACTGTAATATGCTCTGGTCCCCTCCCTGCTTACCGGGGTGATGAGATTCATAGCAGACTGTCATCACTCAATGGCTGGATGTCTAAGTGGTGCCTGCAGAATAACATAGACTTTATAGACAATTGGACGAGTTTTTGGGGCAGACCTGACCTGTTGAAAAGAGATGGTCTTCATCCCTCCTGGGGTGGTGCCGCTCTTCTCTCTAGAAATATGGCACATAGTCTTAGAGTTCGTACTTGACTAACTGGGGCCCAGGTCAGGAAGCAGACAGACTGGCTAAACCGACCGTCTGCTAGCCGCCTCACGTCACAGAAGTCAGTTAATTCTCAGCACATAGAGACTCCTTCACCTAGATATCACACTATAGAGACTGTGTCTGTTCCCCGAACTAGAAAATACAGAAAACGTCCAAACCAAATTAAGATTAACAATTTAATTGATGTTCAACAAATAAAAAAAATGTTTACAGTACAGAGAAACAATTGATAAAACTTGGCTTACTGAGTATCAGGTCCCTTTCTACAAAAGCACTTTTTGTAAATGATTTGATCAATGATCATAACCTAGATTTGCTCTGTTTGACACAAACATGGCTAAAACCAGATGAATACTTTACTTTAAATGAGTCTACCCCCCAAGATTACTGCTATAAAAATGAGCCACGTCCAAAAGGTAAAGGGCAATATTCTCAGTAGTATAGCAATATTCTCAGTATTTCTCAGAGGGCAGGCTATAAGTTAACTCGTTTGAAGTTATGGTGCTGCGTATAACATTATCTAGAGAAACATGTGTTAGTGATAAATCCCCTGATTTTTGTACTGGCTGCTGTGTACAGGCCACCAGGGGTCCACACAGACTTTATTAAAGAATTTTCTGATTTTATATCTGAGTTAGTACTGGCTGCAGATAAAGTCTTAATTGTTGGTGATTTTAACATCCATGTCGATAATGAAAAAGATGCATTAGGATCAGCATTCATAGACATTCTGAACTCTATTGGGGTTAGACAACATGTTTCAGGACCTACTCATTGTCAAAATCATACTCTAGATTTAATACTGTCACATGGAATTGATGTTAGTGGTGTTGAAATTCTGCAGCAAAGCGATGATATCTCAGATCATTATCTAGTCTTGTGTAAACTCCATATAGCTAAAACTATAAATTCTACTCCTTGTTACAAGTATGGTAGAACCATCACTTCTACCACAAAAGACTGCTTTGTAAGTAATCTTCCTGATTTATCTCAATTCCTCAGCAAATCCAACAGCGCAGAAAAACTTGATGATGTAACAGAAACTATGGACTCTATCTTTTCTAGCACTTTAGATACAGTTGCTCCTTTACGCTTAAGGAAGATCAAAGAAAACAGTCTGACTCCGTGGTATAATGAGCACACTCACACCCTAAAGAGAGCAGCCCGGAAAATGGAGAGCAGCTGGAGGAAAACAAAACTGGAGGTATTTCGTATAGCTTGGTGGGAAAGTACCCTATCCTACAGAAAAGCATTAAAAACTGCTAGATCTGATTACTTTTCGTCTCTTTTAGAAAAAAAAACAAACATAACCCCCGGTATTTATTCAATACAGTCACTAAATTAACGAAAAATAAAGCATCAACAGGTGTTGGCATTTTCCAAGAGCACAGCTGTAATGACTTTATGAACTAATTTACTTCCAAGATCGATACTATCAGAGATAAAATTGTAACCATGCAGCCGCCAGCTACAGTATCGCATCAGATAGTGCACTATAGATCCCCTGAGGAATAATTCCACTCATTCTCTATTATAGGAGAGGAAGAATTGTATAAACTTGTTAAATCATCTAAACCAACAACATGCATGCTAGACCCTATTCCATCTAAACTACTAAAAGAGCTACTTCCAGAAGTCATAGATCCTCTTTTGGCTATTATTAAGTCATCATTGTCATTAGGATATGTCCCCAAAACCTTCAAATTGGCTGTTATTAAGCCTCTCATTAAAAAAACACAACTTGACCCCAAAGATCTAGTTAATTACAGACCGATCTCAAATCTCCCTTTTCTGTCGAAGATACTAGAAAAGGTAGTATCCTCACAATTATATTCCTTCTTAGAGAAAAATGGTATCTGTGAGGAATTCCAGTCAGGATTTAGACCGTATCTTAGTACTGAGACTGCTCTCATTAGAGTTACAAATGACCTGCTTCTATCATCTGACCGTGGTTGTATCTCTTTATTAGTTCTACTGGATCTTAGCACTGCGTTCGACACTATCGACCACAACATTCTTTTGAATAGACTAGAAAACTTTGTTGGCATTAGTGGAAGTGCCTTAGCATGGTTCAAATCGTACTTATCTGACCACCATCAGTTCGTAGCAGTAAATGAAGAGGTATCATATTGATCACAAGTGCAGTATGGAGTACCTCAAGGCTCAGTACTAGGGCCGTTACTTTTTACGCTTTACATGTTACCCTTGGGAGATATTATCAGGAGACATGGTGTTAGCTTTCACTGTTATGCTGATGATACTCAGCTCTATATTTCTTCACGGCCCAGTGAAACACACCAAATTGAGAAACTAACGGAATGTATAGTCAATATAAAAAACTGGATGACGACTAACTTCTTACTGCTAAATTCTGAAAAAACAGAGGTGTTAATTATCGGACCTAAAAACCCCACATGTAATAACCTAGAACACTATCTAACACTTGACGGCTGCTCTGTCAATTCTTCTTCATCAGTTAGGAACCTAGGTGTGCTGTTTGATAGCAATCTTTCATTTGAAAGCCATGTTTCTAGTATCTGTAAAACTGCGTTTTTCCATCTCAAAAACATCTAAATTGCGACCTATGCTCTCAACGTCAAATGCAGAAATGCTAATTCATGCGTTTATGACCTCAAGGTTAGACTATTGTAATGCTTTACTGGGTGGTTGTTCTGCACGCTTGATCAATAAAGTACAGTTTGTCCAAAATGCAGCAGCTAGAGTCCATACTAGAACCAGGAAGTATGACCATATTAGCCAAAATCTGTTTTTCGACCACTGAAAATGGGTAATCTTCAACAAACTGGACATGGAGCCTCATTGAGATCCCCATATCTCTGGCACTGAATGATGTAGGGCCTTGAAATTTAAGATTCCAAAAGAAAAGTTTATTAACAACTACAAACTAAAATCATATTGAGATATTTTAATACTTTAAGTTATAAGCACGCAACTTTGGAAAAAGAATATTTATGGCACTCAGACAGGTATGTTCAATGCAGTTGTCCTGACAGAAGGAAACAAGATACATCTCTAGTTTCAGCATTTTTTGTTCTTCAGACATTCCTCTTTGAAAGAAAATAAGCATCATATTTTTGCAAACTGACGCACATTTGGTTTTTGACCACTGAAAATGTGTACATTTTAACTATTTACTCCTGGAGCCCTATTAAAATTCCAATATCTCTGGAACTGAACAATATAGGGCCTTAAAAATAAAGATGCCAAAAGGAAAGTTTGTTAAGACCCAATATTTAAAAGGGCATTAAGATATTTAATACTTCTTGAGTTACAGGCATGCAAACTTTGGAGAAAAAAAAAAAAAAAATTGAAAAGTGCTGTTCCCCCATTTTTTAATGGTCACCATTGGCACACAATGCAACAAAGATTACTAAAGTCAACAGATTTTACTAACAGAGTTACCAATCTCTGCATAAAATTAACATTATGATGCTGCCATCTTATTGAGGTCATTTTTACCTCCTTCTACAAAACAGTGGATTACTCAGTAAATACTCATCCATGACATTTAATATTTTGGCTTTCATCACTATACATGTCTATCTTTCTTCAGAAAAAAATATTAGCAAAGTCAAAAATTTGAGCCGAGGATCTCTGGTTGAGTTGACACGGAATGACCCAAATGTTACTTGAGCACCAAATCAGCATATTAGAATGAGTTCTGAAAGATCATGTGACACCTAAAAGTGGAGTAAAGGCTGGTGAAACTTCAGCTTTCCCATCAAACAAATAAATGTTATATTACACTATATTAAAATAAGGAAACAATTATTTTAAATTCCATAAAATATTTTCCAATTTTACTTTTTTTGTTGTTTTTATTTCAAAAACTTTAAAGTAAAAAAAAAAAAAAATTATATATATATATATATATATAAATAAATACAACTTTTAACAGTAGTATAAGATCTACCTTTTAAATAAATAATTTCTTTGTTTTACCTTTGTCACATTTCACACAAGGGAGAAACGAGGAGATGCAGGTAGAACTCTAAACAGGATTTAATAAATCAAAAGGGTAGGGCATACAGGCAGGCAGGTAGGAACACAACGTGGAGACATGAAGACGTTTAAGAACCGACACGAAACATGGGGCAGAGCACACTATAAATACACAGGAACAGGGGACTCGGGAGGCCAAGGAGGAACAGTGGACTCGGGAGGCCAAGGTGGATCTGGGGACTCAGGAGGCCAAGGTGGATCAGGGGACTCAGGAGGCCATGGCGGATCCATCTCCGAGGCCATGGCCCCAGCCCCCCCCCCTCAAAAAAAAAACTTGGGGGAGCTTACGGGGCTTAACGGGAAATCAGGAGCCCTCCTTGGGCAGAAATGGGGATCAGGAGCCCTCACTGGGCTGAACTGGGGATCAGGAGCGCTCACTGGGCTGGACCGGGGATCAGGAGCCCTCACTGGGCGGAACGGGGAATCAGGAGCCCTCCGTGGGCTTGACTCGGGAACAGGAGCCCATCCTGGGCTTAACTAGGGAACTGGAGTGCGCTTACGTGGATCTGGCACTGGAAGGCGCTCTTGAGGAGCAGGCACAGCAGAGCGCTTTCGTGGAGCCGCCACTGGGGGGCGCTCGGGCCTAGTGGGATCCACGCCTGGTGGGCTTGAGACAGTGGCGGCCGGCGGCTTTGAGTGAGCCGCGGCCGGCGGAGTAGTTTTCCCCACAGACGGCGGGCTTCAGAGAGCCACGGACGGTGGCGCAGTTTTCCCCGTGGACAGCAGGCTTGAGGGAGCCGCGGACAGCGGCGGGCTTGAGAGAGCCGCGGACGGTGGCAGGCTTGAGGGAGCCGTGAATGGCAACAGGCTTGGCTGAGGATCGGGCGGCGTGGAGTTCCCCGCGGACGGCTGGCTTGAGAGAGCCACGGACAGCGGCGTTGATCTCCCCGCGGATGGCGGGCTTGAGAGGGGAACGGCGGACGGAATGGACGGCGAGCTGGTTCTGGCTCGGGCCCGGACACTCCCCAGACACTGGAAGACTCCTGCCCTCCAACTAAGTCCTGTTGTGTCGGGGAGGTCCACGGGGCGATGGTAATTGGTCCCGAGCCAGAACAGATGGTTGATGGCAGCGTCGTCCAGCTCCGTCACTGCAGCGAGCCCGCAGAATTCCCCGGCGTACTCGTAAAAGGAGAGATCTCTCTGGGCTAGGGCAAAGAATTGAGTGCCAACCTCCATTGCCATGGAGGGGGGTGGAAAAAAAAACGGGAAAACAGAAAGACTTTCAAAAATGAGAAAACAAAATGGGGAAAAGGAGCGTCACTTACTCTTTCAGTTTGGTCGGTTCTTCTGTCACGTTTCACACAACGAGGAATGAGGAGACGCAGGTAGAACTCAAAACAGGATTTAATAAATTAAAAGGGTAGGGTATACAGGCAGGCAGAACACAACGTGGAGACATGAAGACGATTAAGAACCGACAGGAAACATGGGGCAGAGCACACTACAAATACACAGGACATAACGAGGGGAAAACGAGGAACACCTGGAACTAATTACACATAACAAGGACAGGAAACAGGAAAACCCAAATATGGACATGGAAACACTGAGGGAGGAAAAACACAGGACACAGGGACACAAGTATGACGACCTTGTAGATATAAAAAAAAAAAAAAAAAAAAAATATAATCAACTCTGCATGCTGTGATCATTCTATATAAACATTACTGGGAAAGATTTTCAGTTCTGGCCCACTCCAACATTCCCATGCAGCATCCTAGGAATACTCTAGAGACCATTAGCCAAAATGCACCATCTCCTCAGGAGTGCTGGAAGCGCATTCTTTCCACATAGGGTACTGGGAAGAGTAAAATGGCATGCATTGATTTGTAGGGCAAAGTGCAGCGATGAGAGAGATGAGCTGAAAATAGGACAGCAATAAAAAGTGAGAAAGCGCAAAGGAGAGAGAAAGACAGCGAAAGTGCCTGGTTGGGAGGGATGCTGGAATGTGAGCTGCTCTGTCCAGCTGTGTGTCCAGAAGAATAGGGGCCAACCAAATGCAGCAAGTCATGAATATGTATGAGCTTCCTCTCTGACTCCTCCCACTGCAGATTAAATGAGCCTTTGTTCTACAGGCAGGGGTGAGGAACAACACTCCCTTTACCAACACTAATCTCAGGTCTTGCACTGTTTAGATTCTAATTGGACAAGGATGGAAATGCTGAATTGTAGTCAAAGAACCACAACAGAGGCTGGAAAGAATTTCAGCAGGGTAAAAAAAAAATTATCTTTCTTCATCTAAAAAAGCATGGATGAACAGAAAAAATTGACCATGAAACTTGATTCTTAATTTTTATGACAAAATGATATCTTTGTCCTTGTGACTGTAAGATTATTTAGCCGTTTCCCCTATTTTGCCACTCACACCATAATATAGCCTACATTTATTTTTGCGCTTTAGAAATGTATTTTTATCATAATTTTTTTTTTAATAAAAAAATAATCGGTAACACTTTATTTTAAGGTGTCATAATACACAGTAATTACCCAATTAAGTACTTAGTAGTAGCCATTGTACTTACATGAAACAAAATGTACTTATTAGGGATGTGCATCTCCATAACTGAGGCCGATGCGATACGCATTTCAATGCATAGCCAACGATACGATACATTGAAGATACATATGAAGCAGATAGCGATACGATTCACCCCTATTACGACGCAGTGCGATTCGATGCAATACGATGCATTTGAAAAATATGATCGCTTTTATTTCTTTGGTTCAGACAGACAGCAAATCATAAATTAATTTATGTCTTCTGACTTCTAACGCCTCGAGGCCTGTTTCATAAAACAAGTTTACCAAATAGGCCAAGCTTATTTCAGTTAATCTGACTCACTGTCAAATGATTTGGTTCCATAAAGCAAATTTAACAAAGATCAACCTCAGTCACTGTGGCTACTTATGTTGGAAAGCTAACCTGGTTCAGGGTAGGCAAACAGTCAGGCTAAGCTGAGCTCACTGACCAATAGGAATGCAATGATATTACCACTGACTCTCTCACATACTAGCCTTTCTCTCTGGTTTTATAACAGCTGTATCTTTTATAGTTAGAACAGATAGCATTAGAACATTACAATCTAACATTGCTCTTTAAAGCATTAACAATCACTAAACTAAAAGTTAAAATCACTAAATTAAAACAACATTTTAACTGGTATAAGAAACACACAGTAACTCATCTGAGCTTAGTAATTAGGACTGTATTACCTCACATTTTATTTACCCATTACAATAGTCCCTTTACTGCTATCATAAAATGCATATTTGACTCAGAATTATTGCACTCCATCTGTAGCGCTAGTCCACTCGCGTAAGCCCACTCCTGACAGCAAAATGGATATATTTGCATGACTTTTAAAGATGAAAAATATACTCGTGACATGTCAGTTATGCACTGAGGAAAACAAAACGTCTCAAATGCATTAAACAGCACATATATATTCGCTGTTTGCCATGGTGGATCGATTTGATCCATGATCGACATTAAGGGCTGCTTAAGAATAAGCGTGCACAAATTAGTTAGATTGTGTGAACTTAAATTGTCGTTTATAACCGCTTTAGCCCTGATTGATTTGTTAGGTTATTTTAAGTCAGGTTTTGGACTTTAATCCCCGCTTTTCCTCAGGTCTCCGTAGTGTTGTTGTGATTCGTCATATTCAAGCGCAGCGGTAATGAGAGAACGCGCTTGAGAAACAGTTTCGAGAGGAGAAATCAATCTACATATAAAATATTGGTCACAGATTATTGGTCACTTTCTAAACAATAAAAGTGTAGTGCATCCACTAGTAATTATATATAAATAAATAGTTTTTTATTGATGCAAATATGTTAGGAACGATGCATCGCGATACAAATGCCAACTTGTAGCCAATGCACACTTTTTAAACCGATGCATCGCATCGTTAACTTTTTCTGCCGATGCACCCGAGCAAATCTGGGAATCTTACTATCCCTAGTACTTATCATGTAACTAAGTTATGGAACAGCCTGTAATTACAGTTTGCAATCATGTAAATGTAATAGGCAGCTACTGTTACACATATGTAACAGGCCGAGAAAGTGCTGAATCATAAAATGTTAAGATGGTTAGTATAAATAAGTACGCCCATGATTTTCATGTGAATCTTCCAAATGAGGCATTGGTTGACAGCACAAGTCACACCTCAGTTGCTCATCCTGATGTCTTTATTAATGGGCAACTCCATTATTTTGGAGCCACTGGGCAGAGGACGCAATAAGAAAGCTTCATGTCATCAGGATGGCTGAATGGGCAACCAGGGAGAAAAGCTTTTGGAAACATGGACAATCACTAATTGGATGAGAGATTCATTGGCAATGAGGAACAGGCTCTTATGCAATCTGAATGATGAATGGGACTGAAGCTCTTATAGTTGTGCACATGTTTGCTGTATGGGTGGGCTAAATTTGTTCATTCTTTGAGTCCGGCAATGAACACATCCAAACCATATTTCACACTGAGTTAAGGGTTTCCATTAGAATTTACAGTTTCATTTGCAGTGGTGTGAAAAATTGTTTGCCCCCTTCCTGATTTTTTTATTTTTTTGCATGTTTGTCACACTTTAATGTTTCAGATCATCAAACAAATTTAAATATTAATCAAATATAACACACGTAAACACAACATGCAGTTTTTAAATGAAGGTTTTTTTTTTGTTTTTTGTTTTTTTGTTTTTTTTTTATGAAGGGAAAACAAAATCCAAACCCACATGGCCCTGTGTGAAAAAGTGTTTGCCCCCTTAAACATAACTGTGGTTTATCACACCTGAGTTCAGTTTCTCTAGCCACACCCAGACCTGATTACTGCCACACCTGTTCGCAATCAAGAAATCCCTTAAATAGGACCTGCCTGACAAAGTGAAGTAGACCAAAAGATCCTCAAAAGCTACACATCATGTTGAGATCCAAAGTAATTCAGGAACAAATGAGAAAGAAAGTAATTGAGATCTATCAGTCTGGAAAAGGTTATAAAGCCATTTCTAAAGCTTTGGGACTCCAGCGAACCACAGTGAGAGCCATTATCCACAAATGGCGAAAACATGGAACAGTGGTGAACCTTCCCAGGTGTGGCCGGCCGACCAAAATTACCCCAAGAGCGCAGCGACGACTCATCCAAGAGGTCACAAACGACCCCAGAACAACATCCAAAGAACTGCAGGCCTCACTTGCCTCAGTTAAGGTCAGTGTTCATGACTCCACCATAAAAAAGAGACTGGGCAAAAATGGCCTGCATGGCAGAGTTCCAAGACGAAAACCGCTGCTGAGCAAAAAGAACATAAAGGCTTGTCTCAGTTTTGCCAGAAAACATCTTGATGATCCCCAAGACTTTTGGGAAAATACTCTGTGGACTGACGAGACAAAATTTGAACTTTTTGGAAGGTGTGTGTCCCATTACATCTGGCGTAAAAGTAACACAGCATTTCAGAAAAAGAGCATCATACCAACAGTAAAATATGGTGGTGGTAGTGTGATGTTCTGGGGCTGTTTTGCTGCTTCAGGATCTGGAAGACTTGCTGTGATAAATGGAACCATGAATTCTGCTGTCTACCAAAAAATACTGAAGGACAATGTCCGGCCATCTGTTCGTGACCTCAAGCTGAAGCGAACTTGGGTTTTGCAGCAGGACAATGATCCAAAACACACCAGCAAGTCCACCTCTGAATGGCTGAAGAAAAACAAAATGAAGACTTTGGAGTGACCTAGTCAAAGTCCTGACCTGAATCCTATTGAGATGCTGTGGCATGACCTTAAAAAGGCGGTTCATGCTCTAAAAACCTCCAATGTGGCTGAATTACAACAATTCTGCAAAGATGATTGGGCCAAGATTCCTCCACAGCGCTGTAACAGACTCATTGCAAGATATCGCAAACGCTTGATTGCAGTTGTTGCTGCTAAGGGTGACCCAACCAGTTATTAGGTTTAGGGGGCAAGCACTTTTTCACACAGGGCCATGTGGGTTTGAATTTTGTTTTCCCTTCATAAAAAAAAACTTCATTTAAAAACTGCATGTTGTGTTTACTTGTGTTATCTTTGATTAATATTTAAATTTGTTTGATGATCTGAAACATTAAAGTGTGACAAACACGCAAAAAAATAAAAAATCAGGAAGGGGCAAACAATTTTTTACACCACTGTATGTAATTAAGAAGAATGTAATGGCTAGACGGGAAATGTTCTTCCTATGCGGTAACATCCTGTGCTGCATATAAGGATTCATTTTCCTTTTTTTTATTTAATTTTAGTTTATTATTTTTATTCATTTTATTTATTTTTATTTTTTTTTTTATGAGAGGGTATTTTATAGTTTTTGTTGATGAAATTATAGCAATAGCTAACAAGCCTATAAAAATATAAAATATGCAAAAGAAAAAAAATATCTAAAAGCAAATATTTACATACATACATAGAGTAAATTCCTGCAGTACGAGGTAAGCAGTTTTGCGTGGCGTGTTTTCTGTGATAAATTTTAACTGATCCAGACATCAGCTGTTTACGTCATCTGAATTACTGTAATTACAAGTTTCCGACAAAGAATCATTCAGGTCTTCATTGGACTCATAATTACAAGTTGGAGACTTATATGAAAGCATGGTTATTTCTCTCAAAAACGAAATGGCAGCGGCCTCCACAGTTAGCTTTCACCTCAACACACACAGGTGCATCTCAATAAATTAGAATGTCATGGAAAAGTTCATTTATTTCAGTAATTCAACTCAAATTGTGAAACTCGTGTATTAAATAAATTCAATGCACACAGACTGAAGTAGTTTAAGTCTTTGGTTCTTTTAATTGTGATGATTTTGGCTCACATTTAACAAAAACCCACCAATTCACTATCTAAACAAATTAGAATATGGTGACATGCCAATCAGCTAATCAACTCAAAACACCTGCTAAGGTTTCCTGAGCCTTCAAAATGGTCTCTCAGTTTGGTTCACTAGGCTACACAATCATGGGGAAGACTGCTGATCTTACAGTTGTCCAGAAGACAATCATGACACCCTTCACAAGGAGGGTAAGCCACAAACATTCATTGCCAAAGAAGCTGGCTGTTCACAGAGTGCTGTATCCAAGCATGTTAACAGAAAGTTGAGTGGAAGGAAAAAGTGTGGAAGAAAAAGATGCACAACCAACCGAGAGAACCGCAGCCTTATGAGGATTGTCAAGCAAAATCGATTCAAGAATTTGGGTGAACTTCACAAGGAATGGACTGAGGCTGGGTTCAAGGCAACAAGAGCCACCACACACAGACGTGTCAAGGAATTTTTTAAGCCACTCCTGAACCACAGACAACGTCAGAGGCATCTTACCTGGGCTAAGGAGAAGAAGAACTGGACTGTTGCCCAGTGGTCCAAAGTCCTCTTTTCAGATGAGAGCAAGTTTTGTATTTCATTTGGAAACCAAGGTCCTTCAGTCAGGAGGAAGGATGGAGAAGCTCATAGCCCAAGTTGCTTGAAGTCCAGTGTTAAGTTTCCACAGTCTGTGATGATTTGGGGTGCAATGTCATCTGCTGGTGTTGGTCCATTGTGTTTTTTGAAAACCAAAGTCACTGCACCCGTTTACCAAGAAATTTTGGAGCACTTCATGCTTCCTTCTGCTGACCAGCTTTTTAAAGATGCTGATTTCATTTTCCAGCAGGATTTGGCACCTGCCCACACTGCCAAAAGCACCAAAAGTTGGTTAAATGACCACGGTGTTGGTGTGCTTGACTGGCCAGCAAACTCACCAGACCTGAACCCCATAGAGAATCTATGGGGTATTGTCAAGAGGAAAATGAGAAACGAGACCAAAAAATGCAGATGAGCTGAAGGCCACTGTCAAAGAATCCTGGGCTTCCATACCACCTCAGCAGTGCCACAAACTGATCACCTCCATGCCATGCCGAATTGAGGCAGTAATTAAAGCAAAAGGAGCCCCTACCAAGTATTGAGTACATATACAGTAAATGAACATACTTTCCAGAAGGCCAACAATTCACTAAAAATGTTATTTTTTATTGGTCTTATGAAGTATTCTAATTTGTTGAGATAGTGAATTGGTGGGGTTTTTGTTAAATGTGAGCCAAAATCATCACAATTAAAAGAACCAAAGACTTAAACTACTTCAGTCTGTGTGCATTGAATTTATTCAATACACGAGTTTCACAATTTGAGTTGAATTACTGAAATAAATGAACTTTTCCACGACATTCTAATTTATTGAGATGCACCTGTAT
This sequence comes from Spinibarbus caldwelli, assembly GCA_039654775.1. Lineage (NCBI taxonomy): Eukaryota > Metazoa > Chordata > Actinopteri > Cypriniformes > Cyprinidae > Spinibarbus > Spinibarbus caldwelli. The sequence continues at coordinate 9,883,520 of CM077227.1, read as the reverse complement.
TTCTGTTTGATACGTCATTAGATTAAAGTTAATGATAATGGTGTATTTGTTTTGTTCTTAAACAGTTTGCAATTGCATGCAGAATATAAGTGAATTAACAGTATGTAATGCTGTCATTAATAACCAAGTCACACATAAATCCATTTTGGCACTGTGATCATCGCCACAGAAACTAATCTGAGGACATTTCTTGTAGTAGAATCGCTGAGTTGCTATCTTGTAATTACAGTAATTCCAAGACAGTGTGACTGCAACATAAGACACAGTGAACCTCCATGCAGCAGAATAACAATAACAGCAATACTAATTCTGGGTCAAACTCACAATTCCTGTTAACTGTATGATTATTAAATGTTGACACTAAAGATGGGAGAATTTCAGTCTGGTTAAAAACAAAAACATCTGAGTGGGGTTGGAGAAATGCAATCCCTCTTAACTTCCAGAATATACAAGAAACAGAAATAATAGGATGTCATCCAGAAATGAAGTAAGAAAAAATGCAACACAAACAATGTAGAAGAAGCAATGTTGGGTTGCATAAAACTTCAGTTCGTTATGCACCAGGACAGCCTGATCCAGTGAAACGTGGGATCATTAAGCTCTAGGACAGATCGCTCTGACCACAGTACCCATAATCATCCCTTATGAGTCACTAACTCAATGTACATAAGAGCTGAATGAATGAACAGCAGGGATTTCCACTGGCTGAACTGTGGTGTCCAGGCTCTGGTCTATAGTGTCACGACCCCGCCTTGGTCCAGGGGGTATTAACACTGTATAGGAAACTATGAATGATAGCAAAATGACGCAAGATAGAATGGAATGTGTCCATGGAGTCCGCCGGCCATTGAAAGTTACGGCCATGAGGCTCATGATCAATTCTCTCTGCAGCAAGCATCTTGTGGGTTGGTCTAAGTCAAGACTGTTTTGTCCATATAATGGAATTTGTGAAAGTATTAAAGGAAAACATACATCCTACAGTGGTAAAATTACTATTCAGAAATTATGTTCTTAATGCTACCTGTATTTGACCACTCTGGCATTTAATATACAGACCTGAAGCGTGAAAACAAGATGCCTAACCATCTAAATAGAATATTTTCCATTATCATAATATGTAGAATCGCTTGCAGGAAACTGAAGTATGTGATTTTTCTTTAGGCTGCACTTGAAATCACCGTCATTCATCAAACTACAGTAGTGTCTGCAATAGCATGCTAGAACCTCAAAAGTCATACAGAGTCCTTACAGATACAGATTTCCATAATACTTTAACAGGAATCTCCTGGATACAAAACAAATGGTCATTCTTAACATTACTGTGTCCATGTTACAGTATAATTGTGATAGCATCATCAACATGTACTATCAGTTCACCCAAAATGACCATTCTGTCATCATTTACTCATGTCGTTCCAAACCCATAAGACTTTTGTTCATCTTCGAAACACGAAAGAGCATATTTTTTAACAAAACCTGTACCTCCATTGAAACGTTCACACTACAACACGTTTATAAAGACATTGTAATATGAATAACAATATGAATCAAGTCTTCTAAAGAGCTTTGTATGATGAACAGATTTAATTTAGGCTTTTATTCACATATAGCTAATACTGAACATGGGGCTGATCAAATATAGTAAACAGAAGCTCAAATGCAGTTGTGTGACTCACATGAACCAATGTGACTTCATCTTGAACAACAAGAATGTCTGGAAGAACTTATATTTGATGTGCTCTATTTGTGAAAATATGGACAGAAATCTCTCAGATTTTAGTCAAACTATTTTCTTGTGTGAAAATATTATGAATGAGGGTGAGTAATTGATTTTTCTTTTCTAACATCGATGTCTTGTTCCTGTGTGTCTCTGGCCTACCGTGTGTACCCCTTTCTGGATTAAAGACTGTTATTTTGAAGTTTACCTCTCGTCTCCTCCATTCCCTTGTGTGCACCGTGACAGAAGACCAGACCAATACAGAAAGTGAGCGGCGCCATTTATCATCCCGTTTGTTTTCCAGTTTTTGAAAGTCTTATGTTTTTCTGTTTTTTGTTTTCCCCCCGCGGCATGGATGTTGCCGCTCGCTCTTCCACCCAAGCCCGCTAAAGCTAAGCGTGGGAGTTCGGCGGGATCGCTGCGAACGCTGCGAGTCCGCTGGCCAATCCTCAGTCAAGTAAGCTGGCTGTTCATCTGTCAAGCCCGCCAGCTGCGGCTAACCCAAGCCCGCCAGCCGATCCTCAGTCAAGTAAGCCGGCCGTTCATCTGTCGAGCCCACAGGCTGCGGCTCCCTCTAGCCCGCCAGCCACTCTGAAGTCAAGCCTGCCGGCCGCTCCGAAGTCAAGCCGCCGGCTGCGGCTCACTTCAGTTCCAAAGTTCGCTTGAGTGGATCCAGTTTCCCAGTTTCGGCCAGGAGTGCCGTTCCTAGTCACAGTAGGTCCAGTGCAGGCTCCAGCCCCTGACCGAGAGTTCCAGTGCAGGCTCCAGTCCCTGACCGAGAGTCCAGTGCAGGCTCCAGCCCCTGACCAAGAGTCAAGTGCAGGCTCCAGCCCCTGACCAAGAGTCCAGTGCAGGCTCCAGCCCCTGACCAGAGTCTTGTCATGTCCCCTAAAGTATTGTCCACAGGAACAGTTTTAATCAACCTTGTCTTGTCGGTTGGGGTTCTCTTGTTGCCTCAATGGAAGCGGTTCATGAGATCACCCCTGAGAGGGCCCCTGACTCCACGTCCAGCCCAAGGAGGGCTGTTGTGCTCTCGTCATGCCCAGAGAGGGCCTCAGATTCTGAGCCTAGCCCTAAGTGGGCTCCTGTTCCTGTGGATAGCCCCGAGGAGGGCTCCTGTTCCTGAGTTTAGCCCAAGGAGGGCTCCTGCTCCTGAGTTTAGCCCAAGGAGGGCTCCTGTTCCTGAGTTTAGCCCCAATTTCTCCCCAAGTTATTTTTGGGGGGGGGGGCAAATAGGATCAAGTCGTAGAGGCCGGGGCGAAGGATGAGGCTCCCGAACCCTTGAGTCCCCTGATCCGTCCTGATCCGTCCAGGTGGCCTCCCCTGTGTCTGTCCTGAGGGGCCTCCAGAGTGCCCCCCCCCCCCCCCCCCCCCCCTCTCCGTTGGATGTTAGGAGGTACATGGACGCGCCTTCTGGGAGGGGGGAGTACTGTCAGACGTGTGTCCTGTCTTGTCTTGTGGTTTTCTGTCTCGTGCTCCCCTTGACTTAGTTTTCCCTCTTGTATGCCCATTTTTGGTTATTTTCCTGTTCCTGTCTTTAGTTCATTTGTTACCAGCTGTGTTTATTAATTATCTCGTTTAGTTTGATTATTTAAGCCCTGTGTTTCCCTGAGTCGAGCGTCTGGTATTAACGTCAATGTCTTGTTCCTGTGTGTCTCTACCCTACCGTGTGTACCCCTTTCTGGATTGAAGACTGTTATTTTGAAGTTTACTTCTCGTCTCCTCCATTCCCTTGTGTGCACCGTGACACTCTATCATTTATTTTGGGGTGAATTATCCCTTTAACGTGTAATCATTATATAGCCTATATAAAGTTATGTTCAAGCAATTAACTAAGCAGGTACAGTATATGTGATAGCAACAATCAAACTAATATTTAAGACATTCAGTGACAATAACATAATTTAGGGGTATTTAGGTGTTATATTTAAGGCAGCAGCTCACCCTTTGTTCACAATTTGCCATATAAAGCTTGCCAGAAATTAAATACTTGTCAATATATTTAGAGCATACTCAGAACATCATGTTTCTACATTACATACATTTCTACATACATCTTTTGTATTAATGGATAAATAATAAGCTGAGAAGTTTAACACAAACATTCCCCACTTTCATCTACACACACTACCCTCCCTTCCACACTCCTTCAGCACTACATCATGCATGAATCACCACTCAAAGCTTTTTAACTTTGTCATGCTCTTTAAACGGGGGTTTAAATCATTGTGGACCCATTTAAAAGTATTCATGAACCAGAACTCACCGGTGTCTGGTGTGTGTAAAGCCCTGCGTCTGTCCGGTCACAGAGAGCTAAATGCACACAGTATTACAAGACTGCTTCACCATTACTGCTTCTGCTTCAAGATCTCTAATATCCCAATGCAAGCGTCCACAATGTATCTATCTCTCAGCTGACTCTCTCCAATACACACCAAACAACTCCTCCTCTTACAATAGCCCCACCCTTAAAAGCTTCATCATCCTTCGACTAAACCGTGTCTTCAGCCTCAGCCTGTCAGTGGAGGAACCTCCCGAGAATGAAATAGGACCTAGAACCTTGTGGTATTCCTCAGCCGTCGAAATACAAAACCTTATGTTTGTTTTTTTTTAATCCCACTGGTAACATCTATAAATGAAAGTGCAAACTGTCCTGATTTAACTGAACATTTTGGCATGGCTGAGGTAAACAGTCACATAATCAGAGCTGTTTAAGAATATAGTTCACCCAGAAATGAACTATCTGTCATCATTTACTCACTCTCATGTTGTTCCAAACCTATGTGACTTCCTTTCTTCTGTGGAATACAAAAGAAGTTGGCTATTTTAAAGACTGGTGGTAACCAAACCATTTTGGTGTCCATTGATTTGTATTGTATGGATGAAAAAAAATATATCATTTCTCAAAGCATTTTCTTTTATGTTCCACAGAAGAAAGTCATACAGTTTTGGAATGACATGAGGGTGAGTAAATGATGGCAGAATTTTCAGTTTTAGGTGAACTATCCCTTTATTTTCCTGTTTGGCACTGTAAAACGTCATTACTCAGACACAACTACCATATTTTTGTTGCATTTATTGTAGAAACTGGCAGCTGTGGATTCCAAAGTATTAAATGATGAAATTTTGGTGACTACATATGCTGACCTTTTTAAATGTGCTGTGTATGTGATTAAATGAATTTGGAATTACATTTCCAAAAAAAAAAACAACAACAAAAAAAAAAACAATTAAATACAAAAAATAAAAATACATAAATACAATTAAATTGTAATGTTAGGATACCAACCAAGCTGTTAAATATCTCTTTGTCATTATAAAAAAAAAAAAAAAAAAAATTTCATACACTTTAAAACATAATTTTAGTGCAATGTTTTATCACAAAAATACATGCATTACATGGCTAAATATGCATTAAAAATATTGTAAATATTTTATAATATAGTTACAGCGAAAATACTAAATTGTTTAAACATATAGGTTTTACCACATTTACTAAGGTAATTACAGTTAACCAATGAAAAGCTTTTATTGTACAGTTTATAATATTTACATCATTCCCGTTCAACTTTATTTTTTTTTTCCCTACAAAAACAAGAATTTTATCATTGCATGTTTACATTGTACATGTCAGACTTACCTAGCTACTAGGATCTTCTGCTGCTATTTTCTGGTTGTTTTTTTTTTTGCATGTTACATTTCTACACTGTGATAAAGTGGTAACAGGCAGCTTTACCTCAAGAATGTATTTCTACTCGATCCCTTTATTTATTTATGTATTTATTTATTTTTAATAGTAATAAGATTCAGTCATACTGAATCATTCAGTTCAGGTTTTGAATGGAATGAATAAGACCAGTAGATCCATTTATTTTAGATGATACCCACGTGAAGCCCATCTGAGAAAAAAAAAAGAAAGAAAGAAAAAAAAAAAAAACATTTTACAGCCTAAATATTAAGCTGTGAATTATTGCTCTACAGTATTTGATTCAAATATGCAACACTGAAGTTTCCTTTACTCTATGATTCTAGAACAGAAGCCACACCTCTCAGTCCTCTCTGCCCACTGGTCTTATTTACTCACAAGCTCTTTCGGGCACCCTACACCCGTTTTTTCCTCCCAGTGCACACTCAGAGATTAAACTTTTGGGTGAACGCTCGTTTCGAAAAAATATAGTAATGAGAACTGAAATTCATCGCTTACCTCTCTATAGCGGAGAACAACCGTGTCTTATTCACTGTAAATGTGTGAGTGTGTATGTATGTGTGTGCTGCTGCGCGCTGGACGCTGTCAGTATCCAGAAGTCTCCGCCCACTCGAACCAAACCCCGCCCACTCCAGGGCAACACCACCCCGTCATCAGCCACTAGCGTTTCGCGTTCCGGCCAGACCCCCGCGCGACCCAATGTGTGCGTTGAATTAGCCGAGCGCGTGACACGGCTCTGAGCACACACGGTTAAAGCATTACTGATAACCTGGCTGTGTGTACACACACACGTGCACGTTTAACACAGAATCGTTTGCCCTTAACTGGTTAAACACTGACGTTATATTATGTTCTTGGCAATTAAAATAGTCCCCACGAGCACATGGACCAAGTTTTTGAACGTTAAATCATACCGGTTTCTGTTATTTGGGTCGTGTCCTGTACAAAAGGTCAGTGAGCTACTTTTCCCTTCAGCAGGTATTATATTTTTTTGACTGTTTTTCCGACTGTAAAACTACAAGTGAGATTACTTACAAAAAATACCATAGTAAGAATAGTTTCTGCTAAAATATACAGCCTACTACAAATAGTCTTGCCTAGAATGCAGCAAATTAATATGTTCCCACCATGTCTTAATGTACTGGATAAAATATCTTAAAACATTTTAAATTACTAATTAATTGGGTGAATTTTACTTCAGCGTCAATGTTGCCAATTATTCCTATGATGTAATTTATAATATGAACAACTTTGGATTCTCTTATTGGTGGCATGCCAATGTGAGATTTCTCATCCTTTCCATCCCTGGAACAACACAGAGAGTTATATGTAGTCCAAAAGGTTAATTTTTCCAAATGAGTTTAAAGGTGAATAGCCTGCTGACAGTGAGCAGAGGGACTTCAGTAGTGTTGTTACACAGAGCTGGGCTTTCTCTGAATAATATGCTATTAAAAACCTCATAAAAAGCTTAAAACATTATCTAAAAATTAGTCCCATGTGAAGACTGTTATACTGACCACCAAGCTGTGCATGACATATACTGATATTGTGAGTATGATTTCACTTATTAGGCATGCAGAATGCGCAGTCGTTACTTGCAGTCTTGTTAAAGGAGCCGCCTCAGGGCTAAAGAGAATTTGTTCACTGGTTTAATACTGAGCAGTTATCAAAGTCATGCATTTAGACAGTCAAAGCGCTATAATCAGTAATCTTTTTGAGAAAAACAAAAAAACAAAACACAGAAGTGTATGTGCATAACTAATCAAAGAAAATTAGCCTACCTCATTTTATTTTTGCCCATTGCACAGAAGTCTTGTCTGTTTCTTTGTGTTGTTGTGTCTTCTAGGTAAGAAGATATTTTTGAACAGGCTGGTGGCATGAGAATGATAAGAGTAGCCATTAAATCAAATATCTAATAGCTCTGATTCTGTGATACATATATGGTAATTATCAGAAGACAAGGCCACTGTAGAACAAGAGTCACAAGATTTTAGTTGGAAATTGTTATACACTCATAAATAAAAGTTCTGCAGTGTATTTTGAAGCACGTTCAGCAAATAACCAACATTTTCTTAACAACCATTTTTGTTGTTGTATAAGATTCTTGGCTATTTGATTCTTAGGAAATCATGTTCTTCAGATCAGTGTATTGTATTCTGGGTTCTTCAAATCCACAGGACAATGATTTATTTCCGTGGAGCCGGAGATGAAGATGGTCTTGTGAAAAAACGTTCTACTATTTGGCATCATGCTGTAAGATGATGTTTGGTTCTAATTAGAACCTTTAATTTTAAAGACCCTATAAAACGAGTTGACGAGTGCATGTATTTTTTAATGAAATTGCATATTGGGGCATGCTTGTCCCTCTGCTTTACATCACAGTCATGTACCACTGAAGTAGGCGTATTATGTATATGATTGCAACAAGCGTCAACATTTCCTTAAAGAGTAAAATTGTACATTTTTAATGTATGCTAAGTTTCAAGAGTAGGCCATACAGATGGCCTCAAATGTAGCAAAAAGCAACAATTTTAATTTAATAATGTGTATGTTGGCCCTTCCCAAATATAAGTTTTCCGTCAGAAATATTCTATGAAAGCATTCAAACATCTGTGATGTGTCAAGCCTTTGTATATGAGACTACTGAGTTCTCTATGATTCTAGCACCCTATGATTCTCTATGATTTTTTAGCATAAAAAAATTTATGATTCTAAATTTTTTAAAAAAATTAAAGCTCTTTGTTGGCATCAAGGGTTCCATGAAGAACCTTTAACTTCCGTGGAACCTTTCCATTGCACTGCTTTGTAGGAAAAAGGTTCTTCAGATTGTTCTTCACGCGAAACAAAAAGATTCTTTTGGGAAAGTTAAAAAATGGCAACTACACGTCTCATCCTTCCACGTTGTTTACTTCCAAGATGTTCTTGAGGGCAGGAGTTCCCAAACTTTTTGTCAGCTGAATGTAAAATGTAAAATTTTTACTTGAAGTACCCCCTGAGATTTAAAGTTAGTATTTTAATAATTTAACAACACATTTGTATGTCCGCAGTGCTCTGATGTTGATTAAAATAGTAGAAGTATGTCTTAACTGTTTTAACATATGCAATGAATATTTTACAATTATTGTAATAATGAAAAACACTGTTATTTTTATTTTACAATTAATATAATTAATTATTAAGCTTTTCATCATCTTACAAACCTCCTGCAGTTCCCTCATGAACCCCCATTTGGGAAACACTGCTTTAGGGCAACACACATCTGTTTTAATGCAGTTTGGGCGAAAGCTCATTTTTAAAATAGAAGATTATATACAAATAACTGCTTAGCCGCATAGCATGTTGATCTGTTCCCTATTCGACTGTAACTCAAATATATTGACCTTTTAAGTTTAGTTACTCAACCAAATATACTTTCAACCATTTCAGTGTCTGAAATGTCAAATAAACTATGTGATTTCCATAGTCAAATCTGTACATGAGAAGCCCAAATTCGAATACCTGCTGATCCACTTCCATAAATTATTCTACAATATTGATGCCTCTCTCATATATAAAATATATCACTGTGACCTTTGATCTCGTTTCTCTCTAGAGTTTGTTTTCTTATACTAATGGCTTCCCCGGTTTGGAAGCAGACAGTCATTTTGCAGTTTCGTAACACATATCAGATTGGCCACAAACGAGCCGGAATTCTGACCAACAGAGGGATTGTGGGAGGGGAAGAATTTACTGCTATCCGCCATAGAGGGGATTACCCCATCAGGACGAGGAGGAGCATGCCCAGAGTCAGACAGTGCTCTAACCTCTAGCCCACAACCCTCAAGAGCACATGGGCTCTGCCAAAATATGTAATAACACATTAATATAGGAAAGAGAGGATGGTTTATGATGCCGAATGAGGCATGGTAGTGCATATCAACAGGCCTCTCTTGGATACAAGGAATATTTTTGAAAGAGGACTTTTGCATTCATCCAAAATAAATAAGACTATTAAATGTGCACTTAGAAACTAACAAATTAGTGGGTCTAAATTGCAGTTTGTCAAGTTAAAAAAATGCTTGCATAATGGATAACACTTTAACACTTTTTATGATGTGGATTAAACAAAACTGCAAATGATAACACTGGAGAGTCTGTCTGTCATGAGTTGACTGTAATTGAAGGTCTATTAATAAGCTAGCTGGATTTTAAAAAACCATAGTTAATTCCAGTTACAAGAAACAGACTTTCTAGGATGTTTTTATAAATCATGAGAGAGTTCACTGATGTGCTCATCCATCTAATGACTAATCTGATCATTGCCAGTAAAGGCATCTGTACCTTTGGTATAACCTCTTAACCGTTAGTTTGTTTATGGTTTTTGATAGAGGTCTGTGTGGGCATTAAGTTGAAGCCCTAACAAGACCGTGAGAGAAAGATCCAAATCTAGCCAAACCTGAGAGTTTTGGGTTCCCTCAGTCTCAAGTCAGGTAGACCTAAGCCTAAGCAGACCAAAGTTGTTTAACTACAACTTTCTGTAAAACATCTAGCTATCTGGTCTGACTTAAATTTGTTTGATTTTGGATGAAGTGTTCGCCTTTCTAACGAGAATGCTAGAGAACAAATAAAACCATTACAGGAGGACATACTGTAACTTTCAAATCATATTTAGAGGTTCCCAGAGTTTCCACATCTTTAGACTTGTGTTGTCTGTGGATTGCACTAAAAAATAGTGGAAACCACTGTGATTTCTATCCTCATCTAACCGTTTTGTGTATCTTATCATTTCAATCATGCTCAAGGGAAAGTTGCTCACCATTATCGGCTGTATAATCAATCTTAAGCTACCAAGCCAGTAAGGGCTGCCCTGGAAAGCCTTTTTGTTCATCATATGAAGAATGCAACGGTTTCATGGCAATTGTCCAAACATATGCCTGAACCGTTGTCAGAGACAGCTGGAGAACAAGACGAACAAGTTGAGCAATAAACGAAGACGTGGTGCAAGAGGTATATAATCTTGCATGACAAGCCAGATTTTCCTGACAGGAGATGAACCTTCAGAATCACGTATTAGTGCTTTAAAATGCCGTCCTATAAGCTGGCAAGCTGTTTGAAATGAAAACCTAACATAACACACTGTAAAACATATACAGTATTGAGATTGGGTACCACACTGTTTAAAGTGTAAACATGTAAAACAAGATACAAATATACATTTATTTTGGCATTTTTCAGACTTTTTACAATTAATTTGTCATTTGTGTTATTTTGAGTCCTCTGCACGTATGTCTGCAGGTTGGTGCTTATGTTTTATTAAGCTTAAAAGTTCACCACTATGGCAATCATTGCAAAAATACAAGCAATGCTAATGGCATCCAGACTAAAACAATAACATGAAGTGCATAGTTTCCAGACAACATTATTAATCTGTTTAAGAAATTGTAAAAAAGTCCATTGCAGCCATTTCTTTTAGAGTGCATGCATACCGTTTGCCATTTCTCAAAATAACTCTGCATGCAATGTTAACGGATAGACTGTAAAATTATATTTTTATTGATTTACAAGTTTGATTCAGTTTGTGCTGCGATCAAAATAAAAATACATTACAAAAGCATTATTTAAAAATCTTTTCATTACACTAATGCTTTAGTGTCAGACTTGAAACTTACTATATTAGTGTCAGGTATATTTTTGCAAAATATCCACCTGTTGACTTATACCCAAGTCATTTATTCAATAAGATTACCACTGTACATGCATATAGTCTATAATGCTAAATTACAACAACATAAATACACCTACAACTTGTGTAAATATATTAAACAATTTACCCTAATTACAGTTGTGTATGATTTTCCCAATGGAATAAATTAAAGCTGAATCACCATGACAGCTCTAGATCACAGTTGTTCAGCAGACTGGTGAAAAGGAATTGATTACATTATGTCCAATCATACAGTATCTATAAGGCTTTCAAAATAATCTGTCTTAGAGAAAGTGCATTAGTATTGGTCAAATATACGGCATGTGTATCTACTGTACAGTGCTTCTAAGAGTGTCAAAAATGGTTCATTGTCGATATATACTTTTCTAGTCAACTTTTCTAATGAAAATAGATCTAATTATCAATATGTATATATTCGGAAAATAACAAAACATTTAAAGAAACACCTTTATAATAACGATTAAATAAAAATCTCTCAGTGTTTTCCATTTTACCACTTAGTGTTCCTTTAAATAAGAAAAAAAAAACAAAAAAAAAAACACACAGACTGTTGTGATTGGCAGGTAGATTCAATTGCAGCCCACCTCCTATACTGTGATACAACAGCACATACCTGCATAATATATTCAGGTATAATACTGATAGAGATATAAAAGTCAGGCAGACATATAAATTAAAAAAAAAAAATCCTTAAAGCAGCATTAACAAAGAACTTCAATGTCATCATTAGAATGTCAGTAGGACATAAACTGCCTGAAACTAGGCAAATTAGTATTGGCACGGATGTGAAGCAGCATATCACTATAATTAAAGAAGGCTGTGAATATTGTGTTAGCATTATCTGCAACAGCATTAGCACAAATGCTTAAACACCAGATTTGGCGATGGGTAAACCCAAACGGTGATCCAGTGAAGGTTTCTAGTGTCCATAAGAAAGCGGTGATGTTGCCTGGATGGTGCCAAGTCTTCCATTCACTTGCCGTCTTGTCTGTGTGACAGGGACCTGCGTAATTCAAAGTCTTAAGTTGTAATGTTTAAAATGCAGTTTAATCTGTATGATGGTATCTCTGGTGTTACTGTCTTTGGTGTTACCAGCTGTCACAGAAATACCAGAGAAATGAATGTAAAAAAATCAATAAGCTGCAAAATTTATGGAAGATTAATGGTAAAATGCCAAAAGTAGTAAAATTATCTAAAATCTCATTTTTGTTAGACATTTCCCCATAGGTTTTCTTTGACACAAGCTAGAGCTGTAATGAGCCTTTTACCTTCCTCAGTCGTTGAGCCCCAGAGCCTGAGCGAATGGCCTCCAGAAGAGCCTCTCGGGCCGCCTCTGGGTTTCCTCCAGCAGGCAGCACTAGAGGGGGCTTGACTGGAGCTGAAGGTGGAGGTGGAGGTGGGGGAGGACAAAAGGCTGGAGGAGGGGGTGGCACAAAAACAGGAGAAGAAGTGGGAGGAGGTGAGATATCATCTCTCTGGACATGTCTGTCCTCCTCAAGCTTCCTGAGCTGCTCCAACTCCTTAGCTGCTCCTGATTTGGTCTAGAAGTACAACAATGATGTGGCATTTATAGTTAACTTAATCACAACCAGGCTGCATGTGAATGAATTTTTTAGTTTTTTTTGAAAAATGAGCAAACAACATTCTTTTTTTAAACAGTTTTCCCAAACAATGGGAAAATGACTGCAGCACTGACCAACAGAAGTTGGTTGATTTGGCAGTGACATCTGTGTGGCCATTCACTTAACATGAATGAGGCATTCAAGCAGTGCCTACTCAGCCACTTCTTTATAATGGCACTGTTCAAGAATATAGAGTGCTGCATAAAAAAGACATGCTTGCACTTAACATCCAGTCCCTCCTTTTCTGCCTGCATAATTTTACAGCACAAAGGTAAGCGTAAGTCTTAGTGTAAAAGTGTCACATTGTTAGCTGCGTAAAGATGCGCTCACACTTACTGTTGCAGTGCAAAATTTAACAAATGCAAATTCAGTTATTTCATTAAGAATCAGGATCAAAATTATGCAAATTCCCTGCACTGACTATTGACAATGGATCTTTTTTGCCCACAAAATTTCACTAATGTGACCACACCTTAGGGTTGCAAAGGGGCAGAAAATATCTGGTAAATTTTCCTAAACTTTCCAGAATTTTTGGAAACTTTTGGCAATTTTCAGAAACTTTTGGAAAGCTTCCGAAAATGTTCTGCCCCTTTTCAACCCTTCCACACCTTAAGTCTCATTAATATTTAGCTTACCTTCTTCAGTCTTGTAGAGTTGCTTGTAGCTCTTATTGCTGAAAGAAGCGCTGAATGCTCGTTGTCTGCATCATTGTAAGATGGCTTCTTAACTGTGCTCTTCGTAGACAAGTCAGACACCTAAACAATGCGAAAAGCAAGACATCAGACAGATTTAATACATTCAGATGTTCCAAAAAGCTGATACATTTACTTTCATGCAGTGATTCACAGTTTACCTTTCTCAGCCGTTCAATGCCCTCTCCAGACTGTATGGCCTCCATTAGCGAGCTATGGATAGAAGTTTCCTTCTGTACAGGCTTAAAAATAACAGGCTTGAACTTCTTAACCGGTCCAAACAAGTTACCCTGGTTTGGTTCAGATGGAATCTCAGATTGGTTTAACTCTGGCCTCTTTGTAAGTGGTGGATGTGTGGTGTCTGTTGGCATCTGTCTAGCAGAGGAGGTGTCTGGGAACTTATTGATTGATGTGGCTTCTTCAGAGGAAGATTCCATGGGTTTAATATGAGCAGACATATGTGTAGAAGGCTGGATTTTGTTATTTAAGGGATGCGAGTCCAGAGATTTGGTTCTGTCTTCCCCATGCAGAGTGCCTTTTTCAACACTGCTTATTCTCTCAGAACTTGCTGGCTTTTCTGCAACATGACTGAGGTAACTTTGCAGGTGTTTAGGGTGTCCAAAAGAAGGCACTGAATTTCCGGGGGGTTTGAAAGCAGTAGCAGGTTTGTGTATGTTTGTAAGTCTAACCTCACTATTAAACTGCTGATTGACAGGTTTTTGAACACCAACAATGGACTCTGATGGTGCCTGCTTGATATCTGTTTTAGTGTTGGGAATGCTATTGTTTTTAGCAATGGCAGAAGCTATGTATTGGCTGGAGGTTCTTCTGGAGGGTACAAGAAAAGAGAAATCTTGCCTTTCAGCTGTCAAAGAGGGATTTTCTGCAGGCTCTGGGAACGAAGGCTTACTTGCCACTACAGATATGGGCTTCCTTTCCAATATAATGACCTCTTTGTGCGTTTCCTCAGGAGGTGTTTTCACTGAAAGTTTAGAGACTCCAGACACAATCGAAGGTTTGAACACATCATTATCTCCATTGTTTTCTATGGGTCCTCGGTTGATCGTAGTTGATTGGTCTTGCTTCTCTGCAGTGTTCCAGAATGCTTTGGCTTTGTCCAATGGGGAGGTTTCTGTACTAGTGTCAACACTGGGATTGCCATTTTTCTTTGGGCCAGTGGAAATCTGTTTCTGTGTAACCATGTTACCCTGTTCATCAATCTTAATGGCACCTATAACTAGAGAGCCTGTAGGCTTGGTATGAGACACAGTCGGTTTGGGAGGGATGACTGTGAAGGTTTTCATTCCAAAGCGAGAGACGGAACTCTGGGTGATCTTACCCTGAGTTGTCGGGACTCTGGTAATAGGTGTCCTTTCCTCATAAGCAGTCTCTGTACTGAACCTCTGAACCATAGGTGCAGTCTTCCGTCTCTCGTCATGAACCTTTTGAACTCTTTGAACAGCAGGACGCACAAAACTTTGGGACTTTTGTGATACTTTGTCTTTCTGACTCTTCAGTTCTTCAGTTACAGCTTTACTCTTAGTCTCAGAGTTGAAGACAGCCTTTTGTTCCATACTGTCCTGCTTCTGTTCCACAAGTTTAGCATCTTGTGATGGCTTCTCATAGGTTGGAGATGCACTCATGGTTTTCTCAATGGCTGTGAGTGTAGTCTCTGGTGACCACTTCTCTCTGTCTGGGGATGGACTTCTTTTGGGGACAGACTGTTTCTCCTCTGTCAGGCAGGCATTGTTGTTTTTGTTTTGGATAGCTTCACTTGGTGCACACAATTGGCTAGTGAAATTTTGAGAGCTGTGTAACAATGCTGCCTCGCACTCACTCAAGCTGCACCGGTCATCATCAAGAACTTCATCAATGGTTGTCACTGGAATGTCCATGTCAACAATGGACACAGGTATTTCCTCATCCACAAACACAGATCTTCCTTCTGAGTGATTAATGTCTAATATGAAAAAAAAAACACAATTATTGAGTAAATTAGTCATAGGGCTTCAAACATTTTTCATGGTATGCTAAGCTGCCAGGAAACATGTTTACTTACTTACCTCCAGGCAATTTACAGGTTGAATAAAATAAAATATTTTTTTAAGGGTCATGAAACACTAAAATTCATATTTAAACAGAGGTCTGTGTGTTGATAATAGAACACAATGTTAGCATTCGTTAATTTGAATTGTTCACAGGATGTGACGTTTTCTTACACCTATAGTACATTTATGACTCATCTGTGTCAATTAATCACGACAGCACTTGTTGATTTCCTATAACAGACACTTCAAACTATATGATCACATACAGTAATTGAGAGACGTGTTCTTGGATCAATAGTAAGTGTTTGTGTTTGATTTGTAAGTGTCTGCATTGCATAAATTCTCTTTCATATACATGAAATATCTTTCATATCTGACACAAATGTGATTTATCCACACTGCTCTTTAGACTTCCTTGATAAAACCCATCAAACTGCTTATATAAATATGTCACAGGATATGTGGCTTATACATCACAAGATGTGTAATAGTGTAATGTACGGTAAGCTAACAAACCCATGTAAAGTATATTTTGTTGCATGTAATGCTGAATTGCAACATGCATTTATGGAACCTTTGATGAAGACAATCATAAGATGCTATTGTTTTGTCTGTCTCCTCTCGTCTATCTCCACTCCACAATTTACCTTAACCACTTTTCAACTATAGTGAGAACTAAAGGTATCATGACCCTTGAAAATATTAATGAAGAAGCACAGTTAAATGGTTGAAACTTCATCAATAACTTCATCCATGAGTCATTTACCTGCCAGATTTGCATCTAGATCGGCCAGGGTGAGCTGAATCTGAGCAGTAATCTCTGGGTCTTCTTCATATCCATTTTGTCTCTTGATTGACTGATGTCCTCGCTGAATATTTCCACTACTGAGAAATCAATAAATCATCTCAGTTGGTTGTGTATTTGTAACAAGCAAGTAAAATAAAGTGACCAACTTTAGTAAAGTTAGACTTTTTCTGGACTTGCCCTCTGAGCTCTCTTTGCATATGGCAAAAATACTCCTATGAATTAAATACATTACATGCACCAGGCACATACATGCACCAGGCACAGCAAAATGATTGGTGAGTTGATGTGATGAGAACACAAGCCTAGAAAAATGTGTATTTTAACACTTTTGGAAAAGGCCACTTTTAAAGATGATGAGTGGAAAAACTAATAGCCCTTTCCTCGAAAAAGGAAAAAGCATGAAAAGACAGTATAGAGTCCTATAGTGGAGACAGAGCCAGAATGAGGAGCTGGAGGTGAGGCTTCAGGCTTTGGCGGAGACTCCGCACACATATATCTGGATAGCAGTCAGCACTTTCAGCTCCATAAAGCAAAGTTTTAAAAAGCTAGACTCCTCAGTCAGCCCTGGAGGTACACCGGCTGGCTGGAAATGGATAAATGTGAGACTGGCTGAACTGCGGGAATGAATTGATGCTGGTAAACAGAGAGAATGAGAGAGATCAATCCTCAGATCTGTCTCCACTCTGCCTGGGAGAGGTTTTGATTCCTGTCAAACTGAGAAGTAAAAGTCCAATAAACGGATTGATCATATGGAGTTCACACAATGTGGGGTGGATCAAGTGTAGTAAATATAAAATGACTGTTGATGTTTAAATGAATGTAAAATATCTGAAACTGTATTAAAATAATCACAATTCCAACTCAAATATGTCGGTAAAAATGTCTCTTTTCTTTCTATTTCATTGTTTTACCCGTTTATGAAAATCCTGCTACAACCAGCTTCAAGTCAGCATGAAATCAAATCTGACCAAGTTTACTTTCTTAATACACATTTTTGGTCTTACTGCACAAGAACACTTCAAAATGTTTTGCATCAGCGAGACAATAAAAGGGCACCTACGTCACAGAATCCCCATAATCTATACATAACCTGAGACGTTCCCTTTCTAATGGAATTCAACTCTGTGTCATGCCATTGACGCTATGGGAACGTCTAGTTCAGCAGTGGATGTAGATCCTAAGGCTATGTCTACATTAATCCACATGCATTTTAAAACAGCGTTTTCATTTTAAAACGCTCTCCATCCACACTAGCGTTTTCAAGCGTTTTCCAAAAGTGTCTCTCCACGCTGAAACATCAGAAAACGTTAAATTCGCTTTCTGCGCATGAATAAAGCCTCAAAAAAGCTCACTGAGATGATAGATGGAACAGACATGATGTGTTTTCATGATGTTCTTCTGACAGGATTATTTTATTTATGAAAATAACTCACCATTCACTGACGCGTCCAGGTCGCACTCACTCACAATTGTATGTCTGATCTAAAACGCAACTGCCCTCATGTTTCGCCGCAAATAACGATCGCGAATTTTATTTAATCTTTGCAGGACTGTGATATGAAGAGCGTACAAACACATCTGTAGCAATAGTGTGAAAGTGCATAGCACATAACGTGCACAATACCAGTATAAACACGCATATCTATTGGTATAATATGCGTCACATGACAACTTCCGCCATAGTTTTCAAAAGCCTCCATTTTTACAGTCCACACTACAACAAGAAAACGGCGTTTTCAAATTTATCCACTTTAAAGAGCGTTTTCAAAAAGCTCTGTTTTCCTTGATTAAAAACGCCGTCTCAGTGTGGACGGAAGGCCAAAACGGAGAGAAAAAGATGCGTTGTCAAACGAAAACGTATTAGTATGGACAAGGCCTAAGGGCACGGACTGGGCATAAAAGGTGGAGCCTTTCTTGCTCAGGAGATTCATGAGGCGGAGGAAAGAATGGTTGCAGGATGACCGGCTGGTCAGTCTCAAAAGGCACCTAAGGAATGTAATCCAGTCTGGGGTGCAGAATAGCTTTGACCTTTCCAGGAGTAAAGTCTAATAGGAAGAGGGCTACTGGCAGGGCCTGCAGATCTCCTATTCTTTTAAGATAATTCAAAGCTATTAGAAGAGCCACTTCAGTAGTCAGTAACTTCTGCTGACTCTGATGGCTCAAGTGGAGCCTCTGATAAACCTTCCAGGACCACAGAAAGATCCCAAGAAGATAGGCCTCAGCCATTTGGCACCTCGCAAGTGCCTCCCCACAGTAGCCCCATCAGTAGGTACGTGGTTAGCAGAAATAGCGTTCACATATACCTTAAGCATAGCAGGGATAACCCTGATGAGAGGGACTCTTGAATGAACTACAGCAATGTACTGTTCACACCATGACTCAAAGATCTTCCATTTTAGGGCATAGAGTTTCCTTTGGGATGGAGCTCTGGAATCATCTCAACAACCTCAGTTGAGCGACAAGAATCTGTAAGCTGGTTCCCCTCAGGTACCAGATTCAATGCTTCCAGATCTCCGGCACGCTTCCAGATTGACCCCTGCACTTGTGACAGAAAGTCTCTCTGGACAGGAATCTCCAAAAGAGTGCTGTCCAGGAGAAACACTAGATCTGAGAAGCAGATACAGGCTGGCCAGAATGGAGTCACTAATAATAGGTAGGCTCGGTCTTGGCAAACCCTCGCTACAATTCCCGGGAGCAGAGCTATCGGAGGAAAGGCATACAGACGAAGCCTCTGTCATGTCTGTACCATGGAGTCCAGCTCCAATAGAGCCAGAGGGGACAGTAGGTTTACTCCTCAGAGGCAAGTAAATTCACTTCCGCTACCTCCTCACTCTTCACTTCATGACCTCTGACATATGGACTCCACCACATGTGGGTGAGGTCATCATTCCCTCAGAACCTGACTTGAAAGGACATCTGCTCCCAAATTTTCATGTCTCAGAATATAAACTGCCTTCAGGGAGACCAGTTTGATTTCTGCCCAAAGGAGAATCTGCTGGGCCTGCCTTAAAATGGAGAGATCACCGTAGTGTTGTCCATGCTGACCAATATATGGTAGCCCCTCAGTTGTGGGAGGAAGTGTTTCAGCGCATTTCCAGACTCCCTGAAGAGGTCAGATACACGATTTTGTGGTATACTTGGTATACTAGACCGGCCAAAGTGCCACCTATTGAGTGAAACTGAAAAATCAGACCAAATTTTTGTGTCAAGCATTCAAGTTAGTGTGACCAGGCTTTTGTTTGTTGTGGTGCTTTATAGCTACAGTAAACGTGTGTACATGTGCATACCTTTGTCTGGAGCCCCAGGTCGCACAACCCTCATCACTGTCACTGGAAGAGTCTTTGGACTGGTTACCAGGCAGAGCTGAGCCACTGTTTAAAGACATGGGTGACCCAGATTGCATCCTTTCGGAGGGAGAGACTGGGACAGACTCCTCAGCCATGCCCTCTGATGCTGCATAGCCCTGGTCTGCAAAACTCTCACTGCTGGCAACAGATGCTGTTTCCACTTCCTGCTCTGCCGTCTTCTCTGACACAGACTCATAAGCTGAATGCAGCCAGGCTGAGAATAGAGATAAAATGTCAACGTTATTTATGCCATAAAATGCAGAATTCCTATTAATCTGGTCCTTGAGGGGCTCTGTCCTGCAGATTTAAGACACTTGAGCAAGCTAATCAATTACTAGAAATTTACAGGCAGGTGAGTTTGATCATGGTTTGAGCTAAACTCTGCAAGGCAGTGGCCCTCCAGGGCCAAATTTGACGAACCCTGCTATAATGGGTCAGTATCTTAGATTAGGTCAATTACGTAACATACTTCAATTCACCAGAACCAAAATAACAGAATTAGTGCAAAACGTGCCAGTACGCACACTCTGTTAAAGCAAGCATGTGGAAAGAAAAGGATAAAAGGAAAAAGTTGATAAAGCTACAGACACACACAAAAAATAGCAGACAATCAATCACTATTTACTATCATAATTATTGCAATCATGCTGTAGTCCAGTATTTGATTTGTTACTTCTAAAAAAAAACCTATGGTTATGGTTTCATGATACAATTTTGACCACCTGAAATATAAGGATTGTGAAAGATATAGATCTCTGATCTCTAGGAGTGTTACCATCAGCCAATTAAATGCTCCTACAAGCTGTCAATGGGACGATTGAGACCCAAGTAATGGCTACAGTTTGTATCGTACAGCCTGACATAAAACAGAGCTGATGTCGCTATAGCTTCAAGCAACGATCACAAAGGACTGTAAAAACCTCACTTATGAGAACAGGGAGAGAGAAAAAAAAAACATCCTTTAAGGATCTCAAAACATATCTAGGGGAATACTGTTAAGAACCACTTAGCACCTAGAAGTTTTGGAAAGACAAACACAAAGCCAAAATGTATCTATTCTTTTTAGGCCTAAACAAATCTGATCTGTATTTTCTGTGATTCTTGTATATAAAAAAAAAATAAAATAAAAATTAGATGGTGAATAAAATCAAATGGAATGTGGGTCATGGATTAAAGCCAAACATAACTCACTTTCTTCTTGAGAAACTGCGTGTGCAAATTCTTGTGCCTATTTTTCAAACTGCTCTCTTTTTCTGCTGTTCCATCATGACTTTCTCTCTCATTCTCTAAACCCTAAAATCTCTCACATAATCATCTGTTATTACAATAAATGCAACTGCCCTTTTCAGGTTTTTCAAATCAGACAGAAGTGATGAAGGAGGATTTACTGAAAGAACCTCGGAATGAACTCGAGTGTGTTGTGAGTGAATGTGTGTGTGTTCAGGTTTGGTAGTTAAGTTGACAAGAGGCCTGTTCCTGGACTCATTGTGACTCACAAGCTGTTTCCCAACCCTTTCCCAGCAGAGCTCATGTATACGCCAGCTGCAACCACAGAGAGAGTTTATGTGTATGCACGCACATACTCACTATCGATTAGTGGCACATGACATTTTGTGTCATGAGTAAACAGTGTCACATCCACAAAATTAGACATTTTCCTGAAATCAGAGCCACACTACTAAGTCTGATATTGTTGACATCTTGATTACATACACACCCATGCAACAATCTCATCAACAGACAAACATGCAAAATGAAACAAACCACCTTACTTTGTGGCAAACCACACAAGAAGATCTTCCCAGGTGACAAATCATTGCACAACAGTGGTGTTCCTCTGAACTCAATCTCTGGTTTATGTCCAGAACAATCTGACACTGGATGCATACTTGCAACAAGTTCCATAAGTAGCACTTTATTAAAAATTCCAAAGAAATGAATAGCACATAGTGGTAAGTAGTGGCTTATTATAAACTGTAGTTATGTAATGTCAAGCAGTGAGGACTCACACTGTTTAAAAAATGTTCTTAAAAATACAATATTCAGAAAGAGCATTAAATTTATACGATTTATTTATTTATTTTGATCAGCTATTAAGCAGTGATTTATTAATACCTATGATACCTATGAACCAACTTTACTGAAGAACTTTGATATGGGAGACAAAGGTTTTCAGATGTTAATATTTTAACAAAACCTCTTTACTGTTTTTTCCTTAAGTAATAATAATAAAATAGTATGCCAAACAATTTACGTCTCAAGAATTCTATTCTTTTAAAAGGGATTTTTCATTATGAAGGACAGTTGTATTACCCTGACATTTTATGCTTGCCCACAAACTCCTTCTCCAGCACCCCCTATTTTACCATGGGGACATAAATGATTTACCCAAACTCAGTATTTTGAATAAATAGTAGAGCTGGACAAAATCACCATGTTGTCATTGTTGAGATAAAGCAGCTCCCTATGAATCCTCACAGATGATGCATTGCATGCATCATGTAATGACTTAAACCTCCTGACTGACATAAACCTCTAAAAAAAAGCTGTAAGGGCAGACACATCTCCTCAAATCATTTAATAAGAATAATTCACACAGACCCATAAAGACAAACATAAAATGCATAAAATCTGAAAAGGTTTTAGCTTGCTCTTGAGGGCAAATACATTAATTAAAACAGCATTTAGCACTTCATTTTGCTAATTCAAAGCTGAGTGTAAACAAAGACATTCTTTTTCTTGATTGTGTTCTTGTTTCCCTTCACAAATCTGTGGTTTTCCTACATCTAAATACAATTATAAACATGGTTGTATATGTAATGTTGTTTTAAACAAAACAGAACATACTTTTCCCTTCTGGAGAAACCAGCATGCAACAGCGTAAAACAAAACCTGTGTGCATGAGGTTTGAAAACTGTCATCGACTTGTGAACATTACATCACATGCTTTAATATTCCTCAAACCATTTCCGAACATCAGTTTAAGCTCCTTAAACAAATGTAAATAAAGAGCAGTGCTCCAGGACTGATGCCTACGTAACTCTGACCATTCTGTACGGTTCCATTCCTTCATTTGACTTCACAAAATAATCAAATGCAATAGAAAATGGTGTATATTTACAAAGAAATAAAGTTCTTGAGCCTCATGTCTTGGCTTGCTTAAAGCTTTAGAAAACTAAGCATAGGGGGAGAAACAAGAGCGGTGTGGAAGATAGAAGCAAGTGAATAGAAACCCATCAGGCAGAGAAAGGTGAATATAAGGAGGGAAAGGTGGAGAAAGGATGGACATCAGTTCAACGGCGTCCAGAGCGCAGGGAGACAGGTGCACAGCAATAGACTGCAGAGGAAAAAGAGAAGGAAAAGCAAATATTGCTTCATTATAATGCAATATTTAGTGTGTAATTGTTGTAAAATCACTGTAACATCAAGCCATAAGAGGCATATTACTTCTATAAAATGCTAAATAATAGTCAAACGTCAATGTGTGTGCACAATCCACTCCCATACATAAACACAGATACATACACAAGAAAAAAAAAAGACCATACACACGTAGAACACGTACAAGGTTTAGGAGTGACAACCACATTTAAATGTAGAAATGAATCAGCTAACATCATTCTGAATTACTCCAAAAATTGCAATGACTGGCAAAGTAGTAACCACAACATTTTGACCTTGCTATAAAACAGAAACATGTATGCCAAATTCTGTGGCATTCGTTATGCAGATTTTATATGAATGTGGTTGTCACCCCTGAAAATGACCTGTCTAAATGGGATCAAGTAGGAGTGACAATTATTTTTAGCTGGAGTGTGTTCTTGGCCAAAGGAATGTTGCACATACACAACAGGTATGTTTTAGTTGTGAACACCGAAAATTGCTGCATTTACTGACATGAACTGCCACGCTATTTTTCTGTTAAATTCAGGAGAATGTCAGTACTGTTTTATTTTAAACCATATCTAGAATGTCAGTGCACTGGATTTTGTGTTTACACTATGTGATATGCCAAGCATATTATTTAATATACAAAGCAAATGGCTACACAATAATATTTAGTAAGATTTTTAATTACATGCTGTGGTATAGCCACAATGGTGTCAAAAGTGATACAACCAATCAAATTTTGTTTTCATCCAGCAAACACAGAGATCCCAGAGAGCCCATCAACTGCCAGTGTGTCAGTAGAACTTTAGCTATGCCAAATATTTGTAAAAACATGGCAAACCAAAAAAAGTGAATGACTAATTTGTATCCAAACAGAAGTCCAACCTTTTTAATATGACTTCTTACAACACAAGCTGAATGAAGTGGTTTGCCTTCACATCAGTCTCTCATCAAAGAGAGGCAGAGCAAAGGGGAAATGATATGTGTTGGAAAGAGAATTTCCTTCTGAACCTTTCATAGCGAGGACAGTGTGAACCATGAACTTATGGGAAATGAGTCACAGATCAGTCTTTGCAGAATTACTATGTGCAGACAGACGTAGTTGAGGACTTCTGATGACAGGCAAGGCAAAGAGGGACATCTTTAACCATAAACACAGATTGAGAAACTTAAAAATCGAAAGGAGGAACCAAGCTAAAAATATATAGGTCTTCTCCTTCTCCAAAACTTATTTTATATTAAATATATATAATTAATATTATATATATATATAT
This sequence comes from Spinibarbus caldwelli, assembly GCA_039654775.1. Lineage (NCBI taxonomy): Eukaryota > Metazoa > Chordata > Actinopteri > Cypriniformes > Cyprinidae > Spinibarbus > Spinibarbus caldwelli. The sequence continues at coordinate 9,859,212 of CM077227.1, read as the reverse complement.
ATATATATATATAAAGAGGCAGGGATTATCTGGAGAGCTTTGAAGTTTAAATTGAAATTATGAGACCTACACTGAGGGGCGGTCTACAGTATATGCGATTGTACAAGGCATCTTGGGAGTCCTCCTTAATAGAAGGCAAAGAGTTGGAGGAGACCTGGAACACTTGGTTTTCTAGCAAGTGATGGTTAACACCTGTGTTGATTGGTTACAGGAAGGAATCTTTCTATATGTGGCTCTTTAGCAGTGGCACACTCTTATTCTATTGTTACATATTCCCGGTCTGTTTCTAAGATACAGCATTTTTAGTCCAAGAACATTCAGCTCCAGTCAAGGAAAAACTCTCTGAATGTTTTTGCACCCGCTTGATGAACCCACCTAATTATAATACTGGGCTAATTACCAAACACTTCAATGAATAAATAAACTGTGGGTTAGTTTTGGGCTGAAAACAAAGGCATTGAACCAGGACCTCTTTCCAGTACTGGTTTTACAATATTCAAAGGACATTTCCTGCAGTTCCTCAGAAAAGTGTGCAGAATCTAAACTGTAATTCCCCTAAATATTCTTAATAAAAATAAAAACTGAAATATGCTGTTTGCTTAAGCCTTGAGCTCCTGTGTTGCATAAGGGTAAACACTCATTAGTCTATGTGAGCAACATCTGTGTTTTAATAAATATGCACTTATGTCTTTTGGAGCAAAGGCATAATGACAAAGCCATCTTTAATCTGATTAACATGTATACAAGCTGGACAAAGTGGAGCTACGATCACTAGGTCTGTTAGTCCAACTTCACAAAATAAGGACCGATATGATTTCAGTCAGACTAAAATGTTTGTTACATTTAAAAACAAAAATTAATTTATTCCAACTAAAATTGAATGTCCAAATTACATGTAAATGCATTAAGGGCCAGATTTACTAACAGCTTGTGCCAGCACAAAACCGTCTTTTGGTGTTAAAATAGTACTGTCAGGATTCAAGATGCGTAGTGAAGAATTAGTGCTGAAAAGGAGTGGACAGTTATTTTTGTGCCTGATCTTATTGAATATGCATTTGTAAGTTTTCCCTTTCAGACGCAAAATTTAAGGGAGGAGAGTATTAAAATGAAGCAAGCAACGCGATTTACTAACGTTTGCGCTCGTCAAATTACTGGTATTTATGCCATTATTTAACGCCCAAAAAAGCAGGTCTTAAAGCAGGCGGTAATTTGCGCTGCTCTTGGTAGATTGTGGTGTTACATCAGTACTGTCGTGGCATCTAAATGTTTACTAATTATCTTTTCCTGCTCCCGTGGAGGTTATTTTGAAGCTAGCAGGAGTTTAAAGAGAAATAATACATGTTGAGTGTTTTGAGAGGAGGTGGGACAGCATTTAGTTCAGTAAGTAATATATCAGCCTCAGTAATGCCATTTCAGCAGCTACTGTAACAGAAGAAAAGCTCCATTCATTTACTACAAGATATGTGTCCACTCACACTGCCATGATGGATTGATGAGTTTACGATCAATCCAAAGCAGGATAAATACCATAAACATAATTTTATATATATATATATATATATATATATATGTGTGTGTGTGTGTGTGTGTGCGTGTATACACACACACACACACATATGAATTTCCCTGCTGTCAGCAAATGGTAGCTAAAGCCAAAAAAAAAAAAAATTAAAATTGGAAAGAAAGTGCTATGTCAAGCATGAGAGAATAGTGTCAACTTTCAACATCTGTAGGCTTTCTATAATTTAAATGAAAATCTGAATTTTGGTGATTTATGAGCTCAGTGATGAAGCAGTATCAAATTGCTTGTACCAAGGCCACAGTTAGGAGGATTTCATCTTTAGATTAGAGGGTCATTTTCTTAACAGTAAATTCTCATAGATTGGGATCTATGTGCAGGAAAGATTTAAAACAAGTATAAATGTACTACTCCCCTCCTACTGGCCCACTGAGGGGCCTGACTGTTATCTAAATCAAACCTAATAAAGATTTTTACCAGTAAAGATAAAAAACAAAACTTCTGCTATGAGTGAAAGGGGAATGTAGGTGGACATGATTTACATGAATCCACTTTGTTAAAAGTTTATTTATTTTTTTTTTTAATTCTGTCCTAAATCTTTTAGGCAGTATGTATAGATTTTATGTATATATTATGTATATTCTTTGTTATTTATTTATTTTTTGGCAATCTCTGCAGTACTGGTAAAAAGGTGAAATATCTGCAGTATATGGAGGAAAGAGAAAAGTTCATGTTGACTTTCCCACAGATAGAAAAGTCATAAAAATAGGCTGTTGCGTGCTGTTGTTGTCAAATCAATGTTATTAACCTCATGCATATGCAAATTTAGGATGGTACTGTATAAATGTCATAAAATGAAAAATTGAAAACCTGGCCCCTCAATATTTATTACTAACTGAGGGTAAAGTATGAGCAGCATGAAACATGCAACAAGGTAACCTAGGACTGTGAAAAGCTGAGACCTCAGCTAACAGATATGTATTACATATGGATCCATCATAGAGTATGACTTGTATCATCTTCTGGACTTATAACAGTTCTATATTTATACTAGCTTTCTCATCACCAGGTCTCTTTCACAGGTGCAGATAAATCTTATTCCCATAACCAGCTTCTGTGGAGACAGTGAGCACAGAGAGATCAATAAATGGCATCTCACACCCTCTCTGTTCTCCTTTTAGCCTTTACACTGAAATTTCGTAGATTTTATCAAATTGTGCGATCAACGCTTGGTAAGTGTTTTCCAAAAGCAGAGTTCTTTAATGTTAAAAGTGTTTGTCTTGTTCTGTTTTGTTTTTTTTCTCAGCATGCAGAGACAGAGCTATCTATTTATTGTTTTACATTGAAAAGCTCTGCTCACTGTAGTTCACCTCTATCCAAAAAACAGCAATCAAGGCTTTGGGTTTCATCTCGTATTAATTGAAAAGTTCTAGAAGAGTTGACAGAGTATTGAAATGGTGTCCTTTGTGCAGACACATCTCTCCTGGCATGTCCTCGTGTCCTCACCTGCTTTCATCTTTGATTAAACCTCTTCCTAATTAAAGGTGGAATCAATTACTTTTAAGGTGATGTTTCAGGAAAACATTTTTTTTTTTCTTTTTTTTCCAAATAACCATCATAATTTTGTGTAAACCGCTCTCTGTTCTGGAAAGAGCAGATATCGGGTGTAAACGGTGAGTGATAAACTGAAGAACATGGGTTGGTCGTGTCACTGCCTGTTCAAAAGCATCATTTTAGTATCACTGAGACACTATCAAGGTTTTTGATTAGTATTTTGGGGGTTTTCATTTTAAAGAAAAAGTTTTAGTAATTTTTTATGTTTTTATCACTTCCTTATCACATTGTTGTTGTGGTCTCAATTGAATTGTTGTTCCATCTCTTCCATTTCTTTTTCAATAGTGAAAAAACGGCCTTGGCCAGTCTTGTTGTGGAACACCTTATTAGCGCAAAAAAATTATTTGCTTTATTTGTACATTGGAAAATGTTCACTGTGTATTACCAGGAACATTTTAGCCGAGGGGTTGTATGTTATGCTTTCAGAAATCAGTGGTGCATTATAAAGTTGGCTTGGAACTGAAAATGAAAACTTGATATACTGGTCTTGTTTACCTGTTGTCTGCCCTCTCACACTTCAGATTCAATGTTAAACTGATTTAGTGAGGGAGAGTGTGTGAAAGAGATGGTGGGTTGATGTAAAACTCAGCTTTTAGACATGCAGCTTCTGGCGCCAATTTAACATTATTTTTCCTTTATAGGAACTCATTGTCAAAATGGCAGCAAATCAGCACAGCAAAGCACAGCACAGCACAGCAAATTTGCCAGCTTGAAGAGCTTTAACAATGTTGGAAAAGTTATGGCTAATACTGTGGCTAGTTAATGTTTACTGTGCTGCATTTTATAACAAAAATCATTATTTTATGAATTTCGCTACAAAAAGATGCAGTTACATTACCTATTCCACTATTACGGTTATTCTCCATCTCTTCCATTTTTAGCTCCATCTCTAGCTCTGGGTCTTCTGCCATTTGATCCTCTGAACTTGGACCTGGATCTTGTTCTGGCGGAGTCTGAGGAGCTGCTTCTTCCTTGTGTTCAGGTTTAGGTTCAGGTTTAAGTTCAGGTTCTGGTTCAAGTATAGGTTCAGGTACAGGTTCTGGTGTATATGTGGTGTATGCAGCTATCACATGAACATGATGTGTTACAGGTTCTTCAGCCAGACTACTGCTGATGGATCCCGCAGCTACATCACTGATGGAGCTACTACAAATGGACCTGGCCGGCTCTGAATCCTCAATACTATGGCTCAGATCAGAGTCATCGGCTGGAGTTGAGGCTCTGGGAGCTGGCAGCAGGGTCCTTTCAACTGGCACTGGGACGCAGGGGGCCCGCACAGATGCAGTAGGCACAGAAGTTGAAATATCTGGTTCGGGCGACGGTGTGGGTGGAGGTGCTGGAGCCTTCCGCTTCTTGAGCTGATTGTGTGAGGACGGAGAGCTGAGGTTTATCTATAGAGGAAGACAGAGGACAAATGTAAATGTTTGCATATTCATGACTTCTGGGTGGTTCAGGGGTGTTGCTATGCAGTTACTAAGTACTGAGTTTTTTTTTTTTTTTACTGGTATGTGGTTACTAGAATGTGCATGATTGCAAGGACATTGCTTACTTGAGTAAAAGCAAACTATGCGTCTATGTTTACCATATTACAAGCCAAGTGTAAAGACACACCAGGGCACACTGTGATCAGATCACTGAAAAATAAATTTTTGGTGGTCTGGGAATGGATTATACATTGCCATTCAAAAGTTTGAGGTCAATAAGTTATTGTATGCACAACAGATGCTGCATTATTGTGATTTTCTCAAACAATTTAAACAACAATATTCAATTACTTATTGAATTATTTTACTGGATTATACTTGGAAACTGGTTTCTCCCCAAAGAGAACACTTTAAAACATATCTTCCTTTTCTTCACAACTATTTCCCATTAGTGGTAAAGTGTAAATGAGAAAATTATTAACACACCACTTCTTAACAAAATCCCACACCATAAGTATGAACAGCAGTGATACTTCTAGGAACATGCACCACTCTCCAATTCCATTAACAACGATGTAAAATTAAGTTCCTTTAGATGTGGTATTAGATCAGAGAACTACATTTAGTGCAATAAAGGTTGTACAGTGATAACTCCCGAGTGTGACAACAGCACAAGTGCCTCTCAGTTTAGTGATTTACTGTAAATTTGCATCATGAAGGGTGAATCACAGCCCTGCAGCACACAGATGTAATTTCTGTGAAATTCAGAAATATGTCAGAGGGGACAAACTAATGCAATAAACTCTTGTGTGTAAGTTTTCAAAGACAAAACAGTACAGATCAAAGTAAAAAGGAGCCACTGTCCCTTTAAAAGGGGGTCATTTTCTGCCTTTTCTGTATCAGCTTGCATTGTATTGATTGGTTAATGCAGCTTTGTACAGTGCTAAATGTTGGTAAGGACAAACAAAAGCAAATTCAGACAAGTATTTAAGAATCAAATAGCTGCAAACAGTACAGTTTATCTGTTTAAAGAAAAACGTGCTGTACTGTATGAATCAGCTTGCTTTGGCGTGTTGAGATACCAGCAGCCAGCCTGACAGACTCAATTTTGCCAGCCTGACAGACTCAATTCTATGTATGAACCATGAAATCAAAAACAAGCTATGTTTTAAATAAACAAGACTAGGAGGAATGTTCCTGCGTACATGCATGCTCAAATGTGGGTCAGAGGTAAAAAAAAAAAAAAAACATTGAACAAAATGACATATTCCCATATGTTGAGGACAAAGGAAATGGGTCAACATCGACTGTTATAGCATTTGTTTAACATGTGTCTCCCTTTTGTAATTATTCATGTTCCGCTACTTGAAATCAATTGTTGCAGTTTAACTTATGCTGCTTCTGTGAACACAACAATGGTGACCATGCGCTTCTGAATCGGTTAATGGGTTAATGCCACCTGCATAGAGTTCTGTGTTTTGGTAAAACTGAGTGGCATAATTGATAGCAAATGTAGAGAAAGTGGGATAGGAGAAGAGATAAACACACACACAAAAAAGTGTGCAATATGATAATCGTCAGTCTTGTAATGTAAGTTTGGCTTTAGATTTCTGATGTTCTTTGCAGAAATTCTAATGACCACACAGGTGCATCTCAGTAAATCAGAATGTCGTGGAAAAGTTCATTTATTTCAGTAATTCAACTCAAATTGTGAAACTCGTGTATTAAATAAAGTCAATGCACACAGATTGAAGTAGTTTAAGTCTTTGGTTCTTTTAATTGTGATGATTTTGGCTCACATTTAACAAAAACCCACCAATTCACTATCTCAACAAATTAGACTATGGTGACATGCCAATCAGCTAATCAACTCAAAACACCTGCCAAGGATTCCTGAGCCTTCAAAATGGTCTCTCAGTTTGGTTCACTAGGCTACACAATCATGGGGAAGACTGCAGATCTGACAGTTGTCCAGAAGACAATCATTGACACCCTTCACAAGGAGGGTAAGCCACAAACATTCATTGCCAAAGAAGCTGGCTGTTCACAGAGTGCTGTATCCAATCATGTTAAAAGAAAGTTGAGTGGAAGAAAAAAGTGTGGAAGAAAAAGATGCACAACCAACCGAGAGAACTGCAGCCTTATGAGGATTGTCAAGCAAAATCGATTCAAGAATTTGGGTGAACTTCACAAGGAATGGACTAAGGCTGGGGTCAAGGCATTAAGAGCCACCACACACAGACGTGTCAAGGAATTTGGCTACAGTTGTCGTATTCCTTTTGTTAAGCCACTCCTGAACCACAGACAACGTCAGAGGCGTCTTACCTGGGCTAAGGAGGAGAACTGGACTGTTGCCCAGTGGTCCAAAGTCCTCTTTTCAGATGAGAGCAAGTTTTGTATTTCATTTGGAAACCAAGGTCCTAGAGTCTGGAGGAAGGGTGGAGAAGCTCATAGCTCAAGTTGCTTGAAGTCCAGTGTTAAATTTCCACAGTCTGTGATGATTTGGGGTGCAATGTCATCTGCTGGTGTTGGTCCATTGTGTTTTTTGAAAACCAAAGTCACTGCACCCGTTTACCAAGAAATTTTGAAGCACTTCATGCTTCCTTCTACTGACCAGCTTTTTAAAGATGCTGATTTCATTTTCCAGCAAGATTTGGCATCTGCCCACACTGACAAAAGCACCAAAAGTTGGTTAAATGACCATGGTGTTGGTGTGCTTGACTGGCCAGCAAACTCACCAGACCTGAACCCCATAGAGAATCTATGGGGTATTGTCAAGTGGAAAATGAGAAACAAGAGACTAAAAAATGCAGGTGAGTTGAAGGCCACTGTCAAAGAAACCTGGGCTTCCAAACCACATCAGCAGTGCCACAAACTGATCACCTCCATGCCACGTCGAATTGAGGCAGTAATTAAAGCAAAAGGAGCCCCTACCAAGTATTGAGTACATATACAGTAAATGAACATACTTTCCAGAAGGCCAACAATTCACTAAAAATGTTTTTTTTTTTAATTTTTTTTTTTTATTGGTCTTATGAAGTATTCTAATTTGTTGAGATGGTGAATTGGTGGGTTTTTGTGAAATGTGAGCCAAAATCATCACAATTAAAAGAACCAAAGACTTAAACTACTTACTGTGTGCATTGAATTTATTTAATACACGAGTTTCGCAATTTGAGTGGAATTACTGAAATAAATGAACTTTCCCACGACATTCTAATTTATTGAGATGCACCTGTATATACATATATACGTAACTTATAAAAAATTTATATATATATATATATATATATATATAAATTATATTTTTATGTTACGTTAAGTTACATATTAAATAATAACATATTTGACTTTTGATAATAATATCCATAATAATCCGTAATATTTTAGTAAATTTTAAACATTATTTGTTAATATTTATTAATGTATTTGTAAATGTTAAGATATTTTGAGGAATTTTGGTAACCAAATAGTCGGTGTTCCTCTGATTTCTATGGTATGGAAAAAAAATATATTATGGTCTCTGATTGGCGATTACATTTACAAGCTCAACCGAAATCTGTGCAATTGGTTGTAATGCTCAACGTTGCAAAACGGATGGAATTTGAAGCAGATCTAAATGTAATGCTGCAGTTAGATGGGTATCAAACTTATGTTAAGTACTGTAATTTGGGTAACACTTCAGTATAGGGACAAATTCTCACTAATAACTAGTTGTTTATTAGCATGCGTATTATTAACATATTGGCTGTTTGTTAGTACTTATAAAGCACATATTTTGCATGACGATATTCTACATCCCTTATCCTATCCAATACCTAAACTTAACAACTACCTTACTAACTATTAATAAGCAGCAAATTAGAAGTTTGTTGAGGCAAAAGTCGTAGTTAATGGTTTGTTAATAGTGAGAACCGGACCTAACAATAAAGTGTGACCGTAATTTGTTTAACCAATATTATCAATTAAAAATATACCGATATTTTTAAAATAAATTTCCATGACTTTTCCAAAACTTTGTTGGTTAATTTATTTTTCCAAAACTTTTCCAGGCTTGGAAATTGCTATTTTAAAATTCCTGATGACTTCTTCAGGTTTTTCATGACCATACGAATCCTGACAGTAGAACTCGCGCTGTATCTATGACGACACATCAGGGAATGCCTTCATCGTGACAGCGTCTGAAGCACATGTGGAACTAGTCCAATCTCGATTGGTGTTGCGATACATTACGGGCAAGGACACGCATTTGTTTCAAAATGACAATTCACGACTGTTTCAAAGTGGAGTATGCACATGCAGATTTTGCAGGAGGCAGCGCGACGTTTGATGTTGTGGGGATCACAGATGGAGCTGGCAGAGGACCTTGAGATGGCTTTGGCCCTTTCTTGGCCCTCATTGGCCAGTTCCACCGCTCCCACTAGGGATACGGAAGCACGCTCTGTGGCTTCTTCCACCCTGAGTGAGAGCTTGATGCTGGGGCTATTCAGCTCTGAGGAGGTGGATGTCCTAAGCATTGACGTGGGGGATTTTGAGGACTCGCAACCTCACTTATGAGGAGCTTTTGGAGGTTGTGACTCGTGCGGTCAAGAAACTAAAGCTCAAGTGTCCGTCTTAAAAGCAGGAAGCACAAACAAAAAGTAAACCTGATGAGTGTTTCCTGAAGAGACGAGCACAGCCTCCACGTCGGGGCCTGCCTTTCTTTCCCAATGATGATGCCGTGGGTTGAAAAGACACTTGCAACCCAACTCTCACTAGATGTTGTGTCATCCCTGAAGGCCCCGACGCTGCCCACTAAGCCATGCCAAACTACATCTATGCTTGCGGGCCGGTGCATGCCTGGCAATTATGCAGGTATAGCAGGTCGATCTGCTCAAAGACCTGGCTGAAGGCGAGGAGTTCGGATCTGACGATATTGAAGAGCTCTGTCGGGCCACAGACCTGGCTCTCCGGGCCACCATGGAGACGGCCCAGGCCATCAGCTCATCTATGGCAGCATTGGCAACAGAAAGGCACCTATGGTTGAACCTCTTGGGTATCAAGGAGAAGGATAAAACTTTCCTCCCTGATGTCCCGATGTCACCTTCTGGCCTCTTCGGCGACACCGTTATTTCAGTCGTCAAGAGGTTTTAGGAGGCGAAATATCAATCAGCAACAGGGGTTCAAAGGTTCATTCCTCACTGATCCAGGTCTCATGGGACTCCTGGTCTATGGTCTACGGTTCTGCAGGCCTTCCATCCTCCACCGCATGTGTCGGCTGACCATGAGAGGCTACACTTACTGTGCCCTGTAAGGCTTCTTGAGACCTATATACAAAGGTTCTTGCTGAAGGAAGTCGGACCAGCTATTAGTGTGTTTCGGCCTTTTTAAGAAGGGCTCCTCTGCCTCAAAGTAAGCCATTAGTAAGTGGATTGTTGAGGCAGTCTCTACAGTGTACGAGGCGTGCAGTTTGCCTTCGCTTCTGCTGGTAAGGGTGCATTCAGTTAAAGACACAACATCCTCTAAAGCTTGTGATACTGCAGGCTGGGCCAGCCCACAAACATTTTTTCATTTTTTAAAGACGCCGGGACCACAAGTTCTTTCATCCTGAGTTGTGCAAGCTTCACACTAGGACAGGCACCAGTAAGTGTGGTTTACCTTTGTGGTTTCCGTGTACGCCATCACGTTACGACAGTATGCACATGATTCATGGAGCCTCATTTTATAGTGCCATGGAATGTGCCCCGTTACATGATGATTTACTTTCACTGGGTTAAAGTTCAAAGTCATTATGTGATTTCTTTTCTTCCTCAAAGTCTTTAAATGCATTTAATGTACATTTAAAAGGGGCTCTTAATCTGTGTGTGTATGACACACTTAACCTTTGACCTTTAATCCACAATGGGGCAGCACAATGTATGATTTCATTCCTCTGGCATGTTAAAGTTTTAATGTAGAGCAGAGGAGAGAAGGGACAGAAGGAGTGCTTAATAATTACAGGCTATGAAGGCCAGGGTCTCGCCACACTCACACTGGGCTGCTGGGTTATGTTTCACAGCAGGCTGGCCGGTCATTCATCTTTCTGTTCCCTCCATAACACTGAGTGCCACTTCAGCTTTCCCCTGCATAGTGCTCAGAGCAGCAAACACAGAGTGCTCCAGGTTGTTCTGATGCACATATGCACATGCAATCACACGTTCAGGGTATTTAGGGAAAAAAAAGAGACTTTGACATGTGTCATAATGGAATGTAGTTAAATGATGACAGAATTTTAATTTTGGGGAAACGTATGCCTTTAACTAGCTTAACCAGTCAAATTTCCCTGCTTAACTAACTGCAGCAGAAAGACCATGCTGGTTGATCGGCTTCACTATCTTCAAGTCTTTATGGAGAGCATAATCCTGGCTCACAAGCTAGAACAGTGGTTCTAATCCTGGCCCTGGGGAGCCCCCGCTCTGCACATTTTGCACATCTCTCTTATTTTACACAACTGATTCAGATCATCAGGTTGTTAGGAGCAAGCTCCATGAACTGAACTGAGTGTGTCAGATAAGGTGGACATATAAAGTGTGCGGAACAGGGGGTCTCTAAGACCAGGATTAAGAACCACTGAGTTAGAACAACACTAAAATTCACTCTGGTGGCTAACCTGTTAAGTAACCTTGCTAGGTGAAGGCTACGCAAAGAAAGGTGGCTGTTTAATTTGACAATTTAAAGCCTCTGTGTTACAATACGATATGTATACAACCATTCAAATACCACTGGTGTCAGTGAGATCTTTAATGTTTTTAAAAGAAATCTCTTAGGCTCCATTTATTTGATTGAAATCACAGTAAACTGTAATGTTGTTTGTTATGGCAAATCTAAATTTTCAGCAGCAATCACTCCAATCTTCAGAGTCACATGATCCTTTTGAAATCATTCTAATATTCTGATTTAGTGCTCAAGCAACAATTTCTTATTATCACAGTAGAAAACAATTGTGCTGCTTAATATTTTTTCAGGATCCTTCGATAAATAGGAACTTTAAAAGAACAGCATTTATTAGATTTTATTTCATTAAATAATTCATAACCTTTTAAACAGTGATGTAATTTAAAAGACAACAACAAATGTATTTTCTATGACCTAAATATAATTTAGATCATTATTGAATCAAGTACTAAATAGAATAGCCATAAAAAGTGACCCTAGCCAATGGATTTGCTTTTTAGCAGGCAAGTGCACCATGATAACCCATAACCTTACAAAACAAGGAAAATTTACTTCAGTTTGGCTTGATTCTAATTTTATTGCAAATATACCTGAGGTGATTTTCCAGACAGTTACCAGGGTCAAACTGTGGCACCTCACTCTCCTGTAATCTCACTTTTCATCTTTCCACAGCCTCTCAGATGCAGATGTTAATTATTAAGATATATAAGGAGATACATCAAACCCCAGGTCCCTCCCCTCTTAATCCTGAGGAATGCTGGGCCTGTGATGAATTTTGAGAGGTCACCCATTAAACCCTGAACTATTTAATTACTCTGTCCTTTACCCTGGTCATGAGCTGGAACATTCGATTTAACCCGTCTTTATAGTCGGACTACACACAGTTTTGCTCTTGTTTTCAATGATTTTTATTGTTTTATACCAAACTAATTATATATTCTATTATTTTTAAACCTTACCCTTACGCAAAGGTTTTTGAATTTTATATTTTTATCTTTTTGATGATCATTTTTAATGGATACCTTCACTTTCTGCAACACCATCCTGGGTAACCCCACCCATATTGAAAGCATATTTTGTAGGAGAAGAAAGAAGGACAATTATTTATGTACTGTCAAGCATTTTCTATTTAGATGAGAACTGTGATTTTGGTCCGATACGTTTTCAGTGTGGACAGAAAGAACATTTGTTACTTACTCTTTGTGTCTGTAAAAATGCAGTGTGATGATTTAGGAATCACATATTAAATATATATATTTCTATCATGACAACTCTCAGAGGGTTTGGCATGGTAATGTACATAACAATGTTAATGTGTTTGGTCTTGGCGGAACAGATCTGCTACTCTGCTGCAGCAGAGTAAGTACCGAGACATGCTACTGCCAATACATCCACAGCATGCTGCTGTGAGCATGTAAGAAATACTGCTGCTGCACATATAACATATATGAAATAACTCCCATATATAGCATACATGAATCACCCCATAACAGATCTATACAGGTGGAGCTGGGGAAGGTGGAGGGTTTCTGAAGTGCACTGCAACTGTTACAGCAAGCACTAGCCAAGTATTTGAATTTTGTGCAGCAATCTCACTGGATGCTGATCCAAAAAGAACCAATCAGCTGCGCCATGTGATGATGTCATAGTGTCAGAATGAGTTAGACCTATTGAGCTGTGCCACCTAGAGTTTCATGACAGAACTTTGGATATATATAGGATGCAGTGTGAAGTTTTCCTATTCCTTTGGCAATCAACCAGGAAGTCATTTTACATAAAGTAAAGAAAAACAATAATTTCACATCATCAGGGATTTCCTGCAATCTGTCACCACCGTCAACTTTGTGCCATCTCTGGCTGTTGACAGAACTCATGCAGGCAGTCAAGTGCAAGTGTAAACAGTGTCCTTTTGGGTTTTTAGTCCAAGTGTGCATATTTGGAGAAATACTTTTATGCATTATGTGACCTGATAAACATTAACTGTTTCCAGCATTGTATGTCTGTATTTCACTTCCGCAATCGCTGTTAGGACTCGGAGGAAGATCATTTGCTACTCATATGTCACTCATATTACTTGTTCATAACCCCCCTTCCAATGACGAACTTCCATTACAATCTGCATTCTGTTCTGTACATAACAAATCCAGAGAAACATTTCTACACATGAAACAGAAAGCTAATAAACACACAATTACACTATATGTTTTGTATGTGATTTTTATGCGAGTTGTAGTGTTTTCATAACAAAGGATGTTTGCATAAGGAATGCTAAACAGATATAGACACAAGATACCTTCTGATGTTCATTCATGTTTATTTCATGCTATAACTGGTAAAGAGGAAGGGATGATCGGTTCATGTGCTACTTTAATGTGAGAACATGATGTGTGAATGTGAAAGCGCAATGGCTTGTTGGACATAGCAACAGTAACAAAAGAGGGTGGGTCTTTGCGAAGGGTCAACTGTAGCTCTATGCACCTGTTACCTTGCTGTGATTATAATTCACAATGTATTTTGTAGGGATGCCCCCTAATAGTCGAATAAATGTTAGTCGATTAGAAGGTCAACCAAATTTTTTTTTAGTCGCTTAGTCACAGAAATTTTTATTTTAAAAATCCACAGGCGAAGTCACGCAGTCCGTGACAGACATATCATTAACGGCTGGTCTATGTGCTAATACAGAACATTGGGCAGGACATCCAAACGCTCACCTATCATTCATCGACCTCAAATATGGCTTTTCACCTGAAAGATGTATGCAGTAGCAACTTTACATGGCTGCACTATGTGAAAATGTGCACTATTCAAGTGTCTGTGCGGAGTGTGGAAGCGGAACAGTAGCACGCTCACTGCATGACAGACGGAGGCGCCAGTGCAGTCACTTGCTCTTAAAATACTCCGTCATTTTTGGCCATACAGATAACGAAATACATCTTCCGAATCTGTAAAGACTTTTATTTGTGTGCACTCAGAATAACAATGAAATGTTGTGCTTTTGTAAAATAATGAAAGCAAACAGGATGTGCTTTCTGCCATCTTGGTCTCTGTAAACTTGAGTGCAAAACTCTGTGTATGCTTGCCTTACAGACATGAAAAATATATCTACTGTATAGAGAGTGAAATCTATACTTTTAAATGAACCAATTCAAATGGAAAACAAATATTCTCAGATAATGTCATCCATATGAAACATGCATACAGGCGCATCACTGTGGAGATGATGAGTCAGTGTGGCGACTTCATCTCTTAAGCCGAAAACAAAAAGCACTAGTTTATGAATAGATTATTAAAATGTTGATGCAGCCTCCTTACTGTTTTTCCCTGACACATTCATAATCATTACTTCTGCCGGTGTGCTGTGGCATGCGTACGCTTGAGCACTTATTAGGCAATTAACAGCTCATTATTATGATTAAAATAGTTTATTAATAAACGTGCGATTAGTCGACTAATGCTTAAAATGAACGACTACTAGTCGACCAGAAAAATCTTTAGTCGGGGGTAGCCCTAGAATTTTGTCATGTATGCTCGTAAGTAAATATTTTGTTTTGTTTTCTAGAAAGACTCTTTATAATAAGTGGGTGAATGTATATTGTTATCAAAACAATGTGGTCCAGGAGGCACTGGACTATAAGGAGTGGATGAAGAGGTTTTATAAAATGAAAAATAAGAGGCTAAAATATTCTGTCTCTGTTTGTGAACTGTGTAGATGAAAACAATGACTTTAACACAAAGTTTAATAACCTTATGGTTATGTTCAACTACACTGCAAAAATGCCAGTCATCTAATTATTACAACACCTAAAACAAATTGCTTGTGAAATGCGCTTGCTTCAGCCGGTTGAAGGCACGGTTCAAGTGCATGTGTGCACATGATCAGGACGGTACCATCTACACCTCATTTTGAGCCATGAAATACTCTTCATATAAAGCTAACTATTGTCAGCATTTGTATAAGCCAAGGAGTTCATATTATTTTTACAATAGATAACTTTTCATAATTTTCTCTCATCTCTCTCATAAAAAAATAAATAAATATTGTAACATTTTAAATAGAAAAAAATGTAATATGCAAATAAGAAAGGACAAGAGAAGTATTCTTACACTAAGCACAAACTTAAATCCTCAAAATAAACCTAAGCAAACATCCATAAAGAGGTTTGGTTTGACAAAGAAGGTCATTTATACAAAACACAATGTCTCCCTCCTTACGAAGAAAGAGAGTTGTGCTGTAAACAGTGTGGTCTTGCGTCAGTACCACGCATCTTTGTTTTGACCGTTTTATTTTTATCGTCTCATTCCAGGTCACATTTAGACCTTCACAGTGTTGCCTAATAGTCATAAATCCAGCTACCGCTGAGAAAAGCCCAGAAAACACATCTAAGAGACCAGCATGTCACTCAACATTACAGGGGCACAGAGTCAGATCTGTTTGGGAAGGAGGAGGGATGTGGGAGAAAGAAACCACTTTGTGGCCTTTCTAGATTTTTCCAGTGTGTAACTGTTACATACAATAGTCTTTGCAAAAGAGGCCAAAGGTTGTGCAAATAGCCAGAAGGTATCGATAATCAATGACTATCATAATCTTTAACGCATTATTACAGTTATAATTTGTATCATTTTGTGTCAACTCTATGATGTGTGTGATTTGTGCTATAATGAAAGTACAAAATGTAGCCAAACATTGTCTAAAAGTGAATAGGCCTTCTTATTTAAATGTATTATGCAGTAAAAATGTAAAAAATGTTTAAAGGCTATTGTTGAAAGTCTAATGACTAATTAGCAAGACTGGTTTTGTTAAATGGATCAACCTTTTCATTAAAAATATCTCACTCAAAAATAAAAAAAATAAAAAGGGTTTTCCACTACATATACTACAAATGCCAGTACTTCTCTTGTGAACAAACTGATAAACAAAGTTTTTGCATGGCTTCAGATGACTAGGATTACAGTGCAAAAGCCATTTGTACTTTGTAATTTGTAACTTTATGGTGCTTTTGTGTTCTTTTTGAAGCTTGAAAGGATCAGTCTTCATTTATTGTGATTGCACTGACTAGCAAATTTAAAAAAAAAAAAAAAATTCTTCTTTTACGTTCCATGGAAGAACAAAAGTCCTGTAATATTTGGATGAACCAGTACTTTAAGGGTTACTAAGCAGTAGCCATGGGTTTGCAGACCGACATCTCTCCAGAGAAGTAGTTTAAGGTCTCTGCGTCATGTGCAGAGTATTTTCATGAGCTGAGCTAAGAAAGGGCTCTGATGATGTCATGAGAGGATAATGGTGAGACAACCTCTCTAGCCTCTTAAAGAAGCCCATTGTAAAATCCTCATCTCAGGTGTACAGAAGGAGTACATACACTGAACAAAATTATAAATGCAACACTTTTGTTTTTGCCCCCATTTTTCATGAGCTGAACTCAAAGATCTAAGACTTTTTCTATGTACACAAAAGGCCTATTTCTCTCAAATATTGTTCACAAATCTGTCTAAATCTGTGTTAGTGAGCACTTCTCCTTTGCTGAGATAATCCATCCACCTCACAGGTGTGGCATATCAAGATGCTGATTAGACAGCATGATTATTGCACAGGTGTGCCTTAGGCTGGCCACAATAAAAGGCCACTCTAAAATGTGCAGTTTTATCACACAGCACAATGCCACAGATGTCACAAGTTTTGAGGGAGCGTGCAATTGGCATGCTGACTGCAGGAATGTCCACCAGAGCTGTTGCCTGTGAATTGAATGTTCATTTCTCTACCATAAGCCGCCTCCAAAGGCGTTTCAGAGAATTTGGCAGTACATCCAACCGGCCTCACAACCGCAGACCACGTGTAAGCACACCAGCCCAGGACCTCCACATCCAGCATCTTCACCTCCAAGATCGTCTGAGACCAGCCATCCGGACAGCTGCTGCAACAATCGGTTTGGATAACCAAAGAATTTCTGCACAAACTGTCAGAAACTGTCTCAGGGAAGCTCATCTGCATGCTCGTCGTCCTCATCGGGGTCTCGACCTGACTGCAGTTCGTCGTCGTAACCGACTTGAGTGGGCAAATGCTCACATTCGATGGCCTCTGGCACTTTGGAGAGGTGTTCTCTTCACGGATGAATCCCGGTTTTCACTGTACAGGGCAGATGGCAGACAGCGTGTATGGCGTCGGTGGGTGAGCGGTTTGCTGTTGTCAACGTTGTGGATCGAGTGGCCCATGTGGCGGTGGGGTGATGGTATGGGCAGGCGTATGTTATGGACAACGAACACAGGTGCATTTTATTGATGGCATTTTGAATGAACAGAGATACCGTGACGAGATCCTGAGGCATTGTTGTGCCATTCATCCACGACCATCACCTCATGTTGCAGCATGATAATGCATGGCCCCATGTTGCAAGGATCTGTACACAATTCCTGGAAGCTGAAAACATCCCAGTTCTTGCATGGCCAGCATACTCACCGGACATGTCACCCATTGAGCATGTTTGGGATGCTCTGGATCGGCATATACGACAGTGTGTTCCAGTTTTTGCCAATATCCAGCAACTTCGCACAGCCATTGAAGAGGAGTGGACCAACATTCCACAGGCCACAATCAACAACCTGATCAACTCTATGCGAAGGAGATGTGTTGCACTGCGTGAGGCAAATGGTGGTCACACCAGATACTGACTGGTTTTCGGACCCCCCAATACAGTAAAACTGCACATTTTAGAGTGGCCTTTTATTGTGGCCAGCCTAAGGCACACCTGTGCAATAAACATGCTGTCTAATCAGGAAGGTTTCCGCTAATCTCGCTTACATTGCTAATGCTCTATTCACACACATTACCATTGTTTTACTCACTGTTACTTGCTTTAATGGCGGATGTGTGTCTACCTTTGAGTGCAGGCGAGGACACGTTCGAGCTGCATTTGGTGCAGCTCGAGCTGGAGGCCGTGGCGAAGCAGATCCACGATCTGGTGGAGAAGCAGGCCCAGCTGAGAGAGCGGAGACCCGTGCTGGAAACATCCCGGGGTGACGCTCACAAGTCCGGGGTAAGTATACCGCGCGCCGCTAATAACACTCCCACCACCTCTACTCCGTGTGTTTCTCTGCACAGACCCTGTGCACCAGCAGCGGAAGACGCGAGCCAGGCCCCGCGCGAGGACCTCTCCCCCTCCGCCGCCTCCGGTCTTCGAGATCTCCACCCGGAACCGCTTCGTTCCCCTCCGCGAGACGGAACGTGACGCTGTGATCGTCAGGGAGACTCCATCGTCCGGCACGTCCATGCTACGTTAGTTGAAGGTAAAGCGCACACTCACTGTTTCCCTGGCGCTCGTGTTCTAGATGTTTCTGCGCAGATACCCGCGATACTGTAGGACGACGAGAGCATCGACGCATCAGTGTATGTACTCGTTCTGTATGTGGGGGTGAACGACACCAGGCTGCGGCAGACAGAGACACCGAAGAGGGACTTCAGGTGCCTGATCGAGATGGTGCGCAGCGCATCGCCTGCGACGACGATCATCGTGTCAGGACCGCTTCCCACGTATCGGCGAGGACACGAAAGGTTCAGTAGACTTTTTGCTTTAAATGACTGGTTATTATCATGGTGTAAAGAACAGAAACTGCTCTTTCTTAATAATTGGAATCTTTTCTGGGAGTGTCCTAGGCTTTTCCGTGCTGATGGCCTGCACCCCAGCAGAGTCAGAGCAGAACTCCTGTCAGACAACATCTCCAGGACTCTACACTCCATATGACTAGTAAGCCAATTCTCAAATAACTCCTATGATGGCTTTTGTTCTACCCACTTAAATGATAGAAGTACTTGTGCTGTCCAATCTATAAAGACCGTGTCTGTTCCCCGAACAGTGAGGCCAAAATCTAAATTTAATGCAGGATCTAGAAATAATCTGATCGTGATTAATCCAGAAAAATGCAAAATAAATGAACAAAAACAATTTTTAAAGTTTGGGCTCCTAAACATTAGATCACTCGCACCCAAAGCAATTATTGTAAATGAAATAATCATAGATAATAGTTTTGATGTGCTCTGCTTGACTGAAACCTGGCTCAAACCAAATGATTATATTGGTCTAAATGAGTCTACTCCACCAAGCTACTGTTATAAGCATGAGCCCCGTCAGACTGGCTGTGGCAGCGTGTTGCAACAATATATAGTGATATTCTCAATGTTACTCAGAAAACAGGATACAGGTTTAACTCATTCGAAATACTTCTGCTTAATGTTACACTGTCAGATATGCAAAAGAAATATCTCCTATCTCTTGCTCTGGCTACTGTGTATAGACCGCCAGGGCCGTATACAGATTTCCTAAGAGAATTTACAGATTTCCTCTCAGACCTATTGGTTACTGTTGATAAAGCGCTAATTGTCGGAGATTTTAACATTCACATTGATAATACAAATGATGCATTAGGACTTGCGTTTACTAACCTAATAAACTGGGCCCACTTATCGTTTTAATCATACGCTAGATTTAATTATATCGCATGGAAACGATCTTACTGATATAGATATCGTACCTCAAAGTGATGGTTACTGACCATTTCCTTGTATCATGCATGCTGCGTATTACTGATATTAACTATATGGCTCCGCGCTATCGTCCAGGAAGAACTATTGTTCCAACCACTAAAGACAGATTCAGAAATAACCTGCCTGATTTATCTCAACTGCTCTGTGTACCCATAAATACACATGAGCTACATGAAATGACTAGCAACATGGGCACCATCTTCTCTAATACATTAGAAGCTGTTGCGCCCATCAAATTGAAAAAAGTTAAAGAAAAACGTACTGCACCATGGTACAACAGTAATACCCATTCTCTCAAGAAAGAAACTCATAAACTTGAGCGCAAATGGAGAAAAACTAACTTGGAAGTTTTTAGAATTGCATGGAAAAACAGTATGTCCAGTTACAGACAGGCTCTAAAAGCTGCCAGGGTCGAACATATCCGCAAACTCATAGAAAATAACCAAAACAATCCAAGGTTTTTATTTAGCACAGTAGCTAGATTAACAAATAACCAGACACCACCCGATCTAAATATTCCCTCACAGTTTAGTAGTGATGACTTTATGAATTTCTTCAGAGACAAAATAGATAACATCAGAAATACAATAACAAATGTAGATTCTACAGCAACTAATACTTCAGCTTCATTCATTGTACTCAAAGAAAAAATTAAATGCTTTACAATTATAGGACAGGAAGAGCTAAATAAACTTATCACTGCATCTAAACCAACAACATGTTTATTAGATCCTGTACCAACTAATTTACTAAAAGAGTTGTTACCTGTAGCAGAAGAACCGCTTCTCAATATTATTAACTCGTCGTTATCTTTAGGTCAGGTCCCAAAACCATTCAAGCTGGCGGTTATTAAGCCTCTTATTAAGAAACCATAACTAGATCCTAGTGAACTCGCAAATTACAGACCCATTTCAAATCTTCCGTTTATGTCTAAAATTCTAGAAAACTTTGTGTCTGCTCAATTGTGCTCCTTCCTGCAAAAAAAGATCTCTATGAAGAATTTCAGTCAGGTTTCTGGCCCCATCATAGCACAGAAACCGCACTTGTTAAAATTACAAATAACTTGCTTTGTGTCAGACCAAGGGTGCATCTCATTGCTAGCTTTACTTGATCTTAGTGCTGCGTTCGACACCATAGATCATGACATACTCATAGATCGATTACAAAACTATACAGGTATTCAAGGACAGGCTTTAAGATGGTTTAGATCCTACCTCTCTGATCGCTACCACTTTGTTTATTTAAATGGGGAGTCATCTCAATTATCACCAGTAAACAGTGGTGGAAAGAGTACTGAAAATTTGTACTCAAGTACAAGTACTGTTACATTGCTGAAATAATACTCAATTACAAGTAAAATTACTGGTGCCAAAACAGTACTTAAGTAAAAGTACAAAATACTCCTCTCAAAAACTACTCAGAGTACTAGTTACTAGTTACTTTTTAGCCGGTGATATTTAATGAAAAAATATTCATTCATATCAAAGATCTATGTGGATAATAGCTACTTTGAACAAAACCCACTTTTATCTTATTGACTGAAATGGAATATTGGATATTGAGTACTCCACCTCTTGCTCATAGCAGATTCACGGTTGGATAGGAGTGGTTAAGAATATCTGCTTGTTACGTCTGATATCATGCCTCACCGCTTCTGGGTCCTAAAGCTCTGCCAGACGTTCCCCCAAAAAAACAACAAACTGTGCTAATATACACCCACGATGTCATGTAATACTGAAAAATTATAACCCTAACCTTTATTTACATACTGAAATCCCAGATGGCCAGACAGTGATTCAGCTAAAATCTTAGTGTCAGAGACACTGTGAGCACAGAGACTGTAGTGTGTACAGCATTTTTTTTTTAAATGCTTAGCTTAAATATGTAATAGTAATTAAATAGTGCTCATAAATGGCTGTTGAGATAGTATTCTCAAGTGAAATAAGTAGAGGCTTGTACCCGGAAACAGCAATCCTTACGTCATACTTAACATCTCCCCAAGCCATCAAACTGACGTTGTCAGAGCGAGACGCCATTCCAGAGCGAAAACATATTTTCAGTTTTTGATTAAAGATTACGACGGCAGACAATTTTTTTTTTCCAGTGTATTGACTTGCATGGTTTAATTGTTCACCACAAGACTAGTAATGTGCACTAAAAAAGTAAGTAGGGTCATTTTGATTTCATGACTACTAATCATTTCCAATACCATTGGCAAAACTACCACATACTGTATTCTGCCATATAGATATTTTAATATTTAAAAAAAAAAATTGTCAATCAGTATTTCAAACTTTGAAACTGGTTTAATCCAAGTCTTCTAAAAAGACATTCACTTTATATGATGAACAGATTTTAATATAGGCCTTTATGTACATACACATAAATATTGATCAATTACATTACAAAAATCTTAATCTTAAACATTTGCTCATTCTGTGTATTTGTGTCTTTAAAATAGGGTAACTTTGTTGCAAAAGCTTACAACAAAAGGAAGCTTGATTTCAAATTTGATTTCAAACTGAATTGAATTTACAAAAAAAAATGACAAGTACACAGTCAGTAATACAATTATAAAACAAATTATCTCAATTCAGTTGAGGTATTCGAAATATGACAACACTGTTTTTTATAAGCAGTGATTTAAGAGCCATATATTTTAGGCCTATTTATTTAGATAAATGGAACATCAGATGGTTTTGACCAGTAATGTCTGTACAATGTAGTGATGCAGTTAGGCAGGCTAGGATATTTATATGTACAAATCAGACAAATATCCCATTCCAAAACATTTCTAGCATAAACTTACATTGTAAAGAAATTAAATATCCATTTTTGACTGATGAAAGACTTTCTGGTGCATTTCACTTACAGCCAATAAAATTTCCAGTAGGATTTTCATTGGTCAGGCGTGGATCTATTCTGAATGGTTGATAACTTTTGACAAAGTTTAATTCAGGAGCAAAGAGAAATAATTTCTACTTTAAAAGCACGGAGAGATCACGATTGGACAGTCTGAGTGTGCACAAGCACTATCGGAGTGAGAGGACAGGCAGTTCATTTGAATAAGTTAGGCCTATTTGAAAGCTCGGATCCAGTTTTATGCAAATACATGACTGTGTTCTCATGTTACAATAAAGCACTCGCCACATTTGCACAGGAATGACTAAAATTATGCAGAATACCTGCAATCCTGCACTGACATTCAGACCCTGTAACTGACAGGAGGCGTCGCTGTCTGAGAGGAAAGAGCGAGACGCAGCTTGTATCGGTGTATAGACACTAGATACTGTGGAAAATGAGTAATGGAACCGTGTCAGATATTTCAGTATCGGTATCAAAATATAGAAATTTATGATAACACTACCATGTAGTTTGTTTCTCAAAACTTTGAGTCCATAAATAACGCTGAGCTCCCTCACTGTCAGATCAGCTCTTCACCTGCTGTAGCGGCGACTTTTACCCTTTCAGATATCAGGGCTTTTATTGGTCCGTTTACAATCGGATATCTTTATTGGCTACTGAAGTGCAGTCAAAGGTTTGAATATCAATTCAAATTGTGGGCGTACTCAGTAATTAACTATGATTTAAAAGTAACGAAGTAGATTATTTTGCTTAATTTATATTTAAGTACAAGTAAAATTATGGCTTTAAAAAAAAAATAAAAAAGTACAAGCATCCGAAAAAATTACTCAATTACAGTAATGTGAGTAGTTGTAATTCGTTACCTCCACCACTGCCAGTAAAGTATGGAGTACCACAAGGATCTGTCCTAGGTCCTCTGCTATTTTCAATATACATGTTGCCCCTTGATAATATTATTAGAAAATACGGGATTAGTTTCCACTGTTATGCTGATGATATTCAACTATATATCTCAACAAGACCAGATGAAACTTCTAAATTATCTAAGCTAACAGAGTGTGTTAAAAATTTAAAAGATTGGATGATCAATAATTTTCTCCTATTAAATTCAGATAAGACAGAGATATTACTTATTGGGCCAAAAAACAGTACATAGAATGGGATTACAATTTGCAACTAGACGGATGCACTGTTACTTCCTCTACAGTCAAAAATCTGGGTGTTATATTAGACAGCAACTTGTCTTTTGAAAATCATATTTCCCAAGTTACAGAAACAGCATTCTTCTTAGAAACATTGCCAAGCTACGAAACATGTTACCTGTTTCTGTGCAGAAAAGCTAGTTCATGCATTCATGACCTCTAGACTGGACTATTGTAATGCACTGCTAGCTGGTTGTCCTGCATCTTCAATAAACAAGTTCAAGGTAGTCCAAAATGCAGTGGCTAGAGTCCTTACCAGATCAAGAAAATATGATGATGTTACCCCAATTTTACAGTCTCTGCACTGGCTACCTATTAAGTTCCGTATTAGTTACAAAATATTATTACTTACCTATAAGGCCCTTAATGGATTAGCTCCTGCGTACCTAACTAGTCTTCTACCACGCTACAATCCATCACGCTCCCTAAGGTCGCACACTCTGGACTTTTGGTAGTACCTAGGATAGCAAAGTCCACTAGAGGTAGAGCTTTTTCGCATTTGGCTCCCAAACTCTGGAATAGCCTTCCTGATAACGTTCGGGGTTCAGACACACTCTCTCTGTTTAAATCTAGATTAAAGACACATCTCTTTGGCCAAGCTTTCAAATAATGCATCTCATAATCTTGTACTGCAGTTATATCTGATCAAATGCACATTATCATTCTTTAGCTTGGTTTAAACAAATCAATTTTGCTTGGTTGGAACAGCAGCTACGCTAATTATGTCTCTATTTGTTTCTCTGTTTCTGTCACGGGATTGACATCCCGTGGTAACTAGGATTTACACAAGCTCCAGTCTGAATCCAGAACACCTGAGAAGAGATGATGCCAACCCCTCAGAGGACCTCAGACGAAGCCAACCCTGAACCAACATACAGAACTACCAAATCTTGCTATAAGTTTGATTTCAACATATAATAATTGCCGTTAATAGTGTTCATCGTCTGTTTCATTACGTCTTTAATTGATTTTTCAGTACATTTCTGCCATATGTACATTAACTGACATAGTCACCTACATAATCTACTACTAAATATATTGTAGAAACTTAATTTTCTGTACAGCGCTTTGCAACGATTTGTATCGTGAAAAGCGCTATACAAATAAACTTGAATTGAATTTAAATTATGATAACTGAGACTCTATTGATGAAACTCTATTGTCTGGCAAACAAAAAGCACTGTTAGTTCACTGTTGTACCTCTGCAGTATGACAAGAAAGGTTTGACCAGGTCAAACCCTATGAGCTTAAACCCTCTGAGAGACCTATAGTACAGAAGGAGCCTGACCTTAGATGACTGTACTCATGTAATCAAACCCCAAACTGCCACACTTAGTTTACTGGGACTTCAAATTGTTTTTAACCTAGAATACATAACATATTAATATATACACAACACACAAATCGTTTTCCCTGATCTCTTTACAAATTAATGATACAAGGGGACATTTAAGATGAGATGTAAAGATTTAATTAAACAATTAAGTATTATTCTCAATTATGAGATAAGATAATCAGACCTGTGTCTAATGAATAAACTCAATTACAGCTCACAGGACTGGCCTTTCCACAAAGGAAACATGTGATTCTGCAAAAATAAAGGTTGCATAATTTTTATTTTTAGAATCATAATCATTGTAGTCATATTAGAAGCGTGCTTATGATCATGAACATATAAAACGGCCGTGCACATCCAAAACCCAAAATGAGCTCAGGTGCAGGACAACAAAACAAAGAAAGACAACAATGAAACTGAAATTACAGCTCTGAAAAGTTGATAAAGACCCGTCTGGTCAAAATGTTGTGCTGTTTTGTAAATAACTTTTGAGAGCTGTAATTTAAGCATGCTTATGTTTTAGAAATTTCCTAGGTACGAAAACAGAATAGTTTTTGGAAAATAACAAAACATCCCATTCATTTTCTTACACAGAATCTGGAGTTTTTGTGAATGTGAAGTGAGCTCTTCTACTTGGAGATGAGAAGAGCCCACATTCATGAAGCACTGCAAATGACACAACAGAGTTGGTCTCCCTACACTCTCAAACTACTTATTTATACAAATCTGAATATTTTGCAATAAATTTACTTAATACTTAACTACTTAATAACTACAGGTTAGAACTGTTACATTGTACTATCATGTCATTGTCATGGATTCTCAAACTTTCAACGATGCACCTCTTTTAGATCTACTCACCGTTGTTGATATAATTAATTTTATTTAAAATTATATTAAGAACACATTGTTTCCATTTTTATTTTTATTTATTTATTTATTTTTTTCCCTTCAAATCAAAGTTTGTAATGTAGTGATCTCTGTGCTGGTTGGTTTGGTTTATGTGGTTCGATTTCTATGTGGCTTTGCATTCATTGCAATCAATTAAAGTGTTCAATTGTTTTTGTAACGTCTGCTTCCCTGTAAGCTACAATATTAACAGAGCAAAGAATATGTTCACAGGTTTGTACAATGGAAAAAGTTTTTATGTAATCAGTGTTTTAAAATGACAGCTACTCCATGGAAATATTAGTCAGAGTGTGTGAATATCAGCCAATGATTATGATGGTGTGTGTGTTGTGTTGTGTTGTGTGATTGCTCAAACCTGTGATGTCAATGGTAAAGACTGTGTTGGAGCTGTTGGGGGTGCTGGAGCTCTGCGTTTCTTTAATTCCACTTTTGGAGACATCTTGGAGATGTTCATCACAGACTGAGACTGACCCAGAGTGCTGGGACGGGTCTCCACACATGGACCACTTGCCACCACCGACATACCCTGAGCAAAAAACAAACAGAGACACTTTAATAGATATACAAATACACATTTAAGAACATGCTCAAAAGGCATATGTGAATGAGTGTGTTTACACAGGGGGCACATTTATTACATTCAACTTCAGAGCCAATGAAACGCAGTTAGCATCTAACCAGAAGTGCATATAACAATAAGTATGAAGTAGAGAAAGTAGAGTCCAGCTCAGTGCAAATGTCAAGGTTTACAAACATAGAAGGTGAATTGTACAGATAAAAGAGGCATTGTTGTACACACATTCAGTTTTAGACAGCTGTTAAATAGAATAGAACGGAACAGAATAGAACAAAACTGAAGCTATTACTTTCTAATTCAAAAGAACAGAATGTTTATAAGCCTTTCTCAGGAAATGGCACCCTTTACAGTATTTGCTATTCTCCGTTCACGTTGTAATGCAAAATAACTTTATAAATATCTTTAAAAATGTAGATATATATCTGTATTAGTAATGTCCTGGTACTTAGAGCATGAGTTCAACAATAACAGTATAAATTATAAATAAACTTTTTTTTTCCCCCTAAGAATGAACATTACTTTTGTTGTATATATTGTTTTATTTTGTAGTATATCATACTCTTAAAATCCTGTATGTGTGCGTGTAACAGTAATCCTAAAGTGTAAGAAGCAGTAGATCCTGAATACAGCTTCTTAGTGAAGGAAGGTAAGGCAGAAAGTGACTGTTAGTTCAGAGCTCCAAGACGATGCCATTTAAAGGGCAGCAGGTTTAACGGAGGACAGCAAATCAATAACATTTGGGCTGGAAATGTCACGACCTGCTCCTGGAGAGTGGCTGAGTTCTGAGGGCTTTACACTGGCCATGACCCCACGTTTACACACCATAAAACAGCTGCCCTGAGCAGACAGTTAACAGGGAGGGACTTAAGACACAAACTAAACTACAACAACTGTGAAGCTGAAATCTTCTGATTCCCCTGCTATGCAAATCTAAGAGTTTAGGGATGTCTTAAAGAAATGATTTTCTTGAGCTAAATGTATAAATGTCTACAAGAATTAGCACAATGTATAGTTACATTTTGTGTTATCTGAGAAGCAGAACTGAGTTAGGGAAAGTGAAAAGAAAGAGAACGAAAGACTAGGAACATTAGAATAAGATGCATTTGTATAAATAATTAGGGCTGGCTCGATACCACTTTTTCAGAACTGATCCCGATCCGATACCAAAAATCCTGAGTATCTGCCGATACCGATATCGATCCGATACCAGCGCAGTTTTTTTTTTTTCAGTGTAGAATTTCTATACCTCAATGTGTGTTGACCTGATCATCACTCTTTTGTGTGTTACACACAATCTACTAAATATAGACAACTTCATTATAAAGAAAAATAACAAACGAAAAAAATATATAATCATAATCTATGACAAAAATGCTATCATAAACTAGGTTAGTGGACAGCTCGTTAGGAAAAGTTACTCTAGAAAAATAGTATAAAATCTAATTTTATAAAATCTAAACTTTTAGTGAAAAAAAAAATATTTAGTGGGGAACAAATAAAAGTGAATAAGTGTAGGACTAAATCTGGTAAAATGTTAAACATTGCTCTTTGTATTGTTGTAGAATACATTCATGAAAAACAAGTAATATATTTATTTATAAATATATATTATAAATTCAAAGACATTTCTTTTAAATGTATAGCACAGTAACGAGGCAGCAACATATGATAGATAAGACGAACAAGACAGGCTATTAATAGTTTTTCATTGCGCAAAAGTATTATAATACGAAAGGCTCCAATACAGAGTGGCACAAAGCGCGTATGTGCATCCCGTGCACAGAATGATGCGCTTGAAGCAACACGGAATCACAGCGTGCAGGCATAGGCGCTCCGCAAGAAGAAGTTCAAAGCACAAAGTGTAGAGATAATAATGCGCAATGTATTAAATCTGTGCGTTAGTTTATTGAGCCTTTTCTTTTAACAGTTTTAAATTTCAGTTACTGTGCTCGTGAAGAACAATTCATAGTGCTCTCTACACCAGTGTTGTGATCTAACAGACACCCGGTAGAAAGTAACACGATTTAGAAACAGCAAACTCCAGCAAGATAAAGTACTTTTATGCAAAATCATTTATCTTTATTTACAGATCAAGTACATTAGGAACATTTCATAATCTTGGAGAGAGTTTCATCGTTTTGACTGTAGTAACCGAATGTGACACGCAGTTTGAACGCTGAATGGAGAATGACAGACAGCCGCAGCAGAGCGAAGAGTTATGTGAACTTGACTTAAGTAAATATTCATCTGTATGGAACTGCCTCAGAACACTTGAAATATAGTGCGCGAAAACTTTATTGTGCTTTATAATGTTTTTTTGTGGCTTTCGTGGGGCTTAACAAAAATAGAATAGTATACTCAGAATATCGGATTTGGATCGGCCTCGTCTGACCGATACCCAGATCCGGCAAAAAATGCCAGTATCGGAGCGATACCGATACTGAATATCGGATCGGCGCACCCCTATAAATAATCCAGTTTTACACCAATGAGGAATCTCTGGAAGCAAAAATGTATATACACTTGACTTTAAAAGTGTAATTTTGCGTAATTTTGTTAGATGTTGAAATACATTCTCCTATTTCATTACACTGCAGGACAAAAGCTGTGTGCTTAAT
This sequence comes from Spinibarbus caldwelli, assembly GCA_039654775.1. NCBI lineage: Eukaryota > Metazoa > Chordata > Actinopteri > Cypriniformes > Cyprinidae > Spinibarbus > Spinibarbus caldwelli. Next base: position 9,829,922 of record CM077227.1, on the reverse strand, counting down.
CTCTGGCAATATAGAATACTTGCACAACTACTTCCACGTTCTACTTATTACAGCTCGGGAGTTTCCGGGCAGTATTCAACGCACCTATGTAAACACAGTTTCTCATGAAAACACAGATTATTACTACGTTTTAGGGCTGGCAATTTTTTTAAAAACAATTAACTATATTCTCTGCGTTAACACAAATTATCTTCAACCTGCTGAAATGTTCTTATAAATATATTTCCCCTCCAAATGTACATTCTTAATATTTCTCCACTAACCTGCCGCATCAGCGCTCATCTTATTAACAGTAATTTTCTCTTACTGATCATATTTCATACCTGTTGAATGTACAGTTTTAAATGAATTTGACTGATAAACAACCTTACGAAAATTAACCGTGGTTTTACTATAGTAAAAGTGTAGTAACCATATTTTTTTTTTTCCAATTTTTACCATTTGTATAACAACAATTTTACTACAAATAGCCTACCATGGTTAAACTATAGTCAGTGTAGTAAAACCCGAGTTAATTTGTGGTTACTATGGTTTAACTACAATTGCAAATTTTGGTTTTATTTGTAGCCAAACCACGGATAATTTTCGTAAGAGCAGTGTTGCTTGTGTACGTTGGTGCTCTTACTCCAGTGTTTAAAATGACTGAATGAATGTGCGGTAACTGCTTTAAAGAAATTTAACAATGTTGAACATTTAGCTAATTTTAAACAGTAATGCGTTGACAGTGTGACTACTTTGAATATTCATATTTTGGCATTACAAACAGTGAAATTATTATGAATGAAATATGACATAGAATAGTTACTGACATATTTAATACAGATAAATAAAGGTTCATTCTGATCTTATTCATCAAATCTCACGCACACCGCAGCATCGCAATTACTAGTTTAGAGCACTGACACCCTGTGGTGAAACAATCACGTGATTACCAGCCACTGCTTTTTCGGATCGGTTTTTGGATTAAAACTTAAAGTTCCATTGAGTTCGGGAAATTTTGTACACAGTAATCATCAGAATATCTCTTCTCTTGTCTCTGAAAATATCCGTATTTTGAAATCATCCCACGAACTCTTGTTTTAACAGGCAATCAAGTCAACTAGACGATTACAGCACATTGAAAATATACATTACCGAAAATAACCGAGCAGTATTATTTCAAAACCGAAGTGCGTCACGAGGCTTAGTGCAGGTAGTCCATTGTCGACTAGATTGCACAAATCTACTATTGTCCTCTTGTATTATCGACACTATTTTCCTGTTTAATACTGCAAAGCTGTTTTGACACAATCTATTGTATCAAGTGCTAAATATATTAAGGTCACTTGACTTGACTTGCGGAACTCAGAATCAATTTAAATTCCAGTTGAACTGAATTGAGGTACTGCAATTTGAATTTTCATCTAATAAAGTAGAAGTAAAATGGATTGAATTTCAAAGAAAGCCATTACCATGTTGCAAACATAGTTTTTAATGCACTATGAAATTTTCAGATACACGTTTTACCATTAATACACTTATTTGGTTGTAGCTCCTATTACATTATCAAAAAATAAAAATAAATAAATAAATAAATAAATAAAATACTTATCTGAAAACATAGCAGACAACACAACTTAAAAATTCTGATATTTAGAGAAATATGTGTGATCAGTTGAGGTAATCAGGAAATAAATTCAAAATTAATTACATAATTATGTCTGACAAAACTTGTGTTGGATTAATTAAGACATACATTGCATTTAAAAAAAAAAATACAATTCAGTAATTTTCTCTTCCTGTCAATTCAAATTCCAAATTCCATTTTATTAAGTAAAACGAAGCTTTTTTTTTTTTTTTTTTACTTTTTTTAATCAAAATGTCAAAACTTGATCTTCTGGTGAAACAATATACAGCACTTCTCTCTGGTGACGTAGGCCACACTTTTCCAATCATGCAAGCTTGCGTTCATCTGCATCTACAGTATTTGTGAACTCAACGCAAATATTTCAAAATCAAATCAACAATCGATGGATGGAACCATGTCCCTTTCCTATGTTTTTTTTTTTTTTATTTTTTTTTTAATAAATCATTACACTAATCACAATATGTACTGTAAGTACAGAACAAAAGATCTGTTGCTACTTCTGTTTCATTGTGATTTTAAATTCAGCCAACCGTGGCAGAGAAAGCTACAAGTAAGCCATTCATCTACACCTAACAGAGGTTAACACGGTGGCTTTTTTACAAAAAAATTCTGTTTGTTTGAGTACTCCAACATTCAACTCCTGGCTGAATCAATGGCATGAGATTGAGGTGTGACCACCTGTTTAGTCAAACAATTTTAGACAGGAAGGGATGGTAGAAATGTCTGGGAAATCCGTTTGAAAACAAACATTATTTTTGCAATTTAAATACGTGGCCACTAATGTCACACAAATTACACGCTTCACCTTACAAACAAAAATTGAGAAGTAGGGATATGCATTTACATACACACACAGAGGTGTGGAAAGGACAGAGCGGATGTTCCTTTAAGAGAGAGCAGAGAGACCAGGCCAACACTGACAGGAACGACACCGGATCTTCCAGAACCTTGTATGAGCGTTTGAGTGAGTGCTCAGCTGTCGGTTGGAACGAGAGAGAGAGAGAAAGTATGCAGTCTTGCAGCTTGACTTGACAAGAAAGCAGAGACATATGATCCAAACTAGACATAAAAAACTTAGAGACACAAACACGCACACCTACACAAACAAACACACTGACACCTGAAAGAGCGCTAAGACAAAATAATCACAGCTCTGTTGTGACTGCTTTCATTAGACTACACAACCTCTCTGCAAAAGTTCAGCTTTTTTTTCTCACCCCTCTCTGCCCTTAGAACGGAATGTTCAAAGTGGGAATGGCTATTAGCGGGTTACATAATCGGAAATCAGTTACTGAGACGTGTTGAAAATGGCTCTTGGCTCTGTCTGTGATGATATTGTAAATAGCGTGCACCTGAACTTGTGTAATTACAGGCAGTGAGCACGTAGAACAGGGAAGAGCCTTTCGTAAAAAGGCTATTTGGCAGGCCGATCGGAGACAGAAAGAAAATAACTATAATAAATGAAATAAAATAATGTCCAGTTGTTCAGTGCATGTGTCTGAGTGTCTTCAGAAGTGTCTTCTGAAAGGAGGAAGAAAATGGACGGAGCAATGTGGGTGCAGAAATAAAGATCTCCGAAGGATCAAGTGTGTGTGAGTGCACCTACTTAACCATATAATGGAGACAAATTTGTACCCAGAAGGAAGCTAAATTTGATATAACATTTATCAAATGTTATTACACAGCTCTGTGGAATACTTGATTCTGATTGGTCAGTCGCGATATTCCGAGGTATGTTATTCCTTGAATAAAAAGCTGATATCACACAGGCTCATCCAGGTAACTGGAGTCGGCGCTATACGTTTACTAGGATCAGTTTTTCTTTGCGCAAATCAATATTTTATGTACAGTTATTTAATTATGTCATCCGGGTATCATAGACTCACTCTTGTTTCATACAAATGCAGCTGCTGCAATTTTGTGACATTTGTTTTGTACACTGTAATGGATTAGAACATAACAAACAGGTCAGATTTTAAAACGATTTTATCTCAAATTTATATGGTGAAAGGCCATGTAATAAGTGGTATGACTGTACCATATCTCTTAAATGTCCACCTAGTTTGAACTTGCCAGTTGCTAGCAACTGCTTTCGTCACGGAAGCTTGCGTTCAAATATTTCAACTCAAATTAATATTTTGTGTCTAATTATTTACTTATGTGGCAAGTAGCAGTGTAATAAGCGGCATAATGTACATCCAGCCTGTTGTTATCATAAATTAACCCCCTGGGCATCGGGATCGGGGGTTATTCTGTGATAACAACCAGCTGGATGTACACTATCTCTTCCCAGCAGGCACCAGACGTCTATGTAACGTCAGGTTGACGTTGGACATGACGTCGGACAGACGTTGCATTTTGGTTGAAAATGAAAATCGGGTTGACGTCAATATTTGACGTCAATTTGACGTTGACTTAACGTTGGATTTTGGTTGCACAACCTAAAAACAACAAAATCTCAACGTCAGCTGACGTCGGTATTGGACAACAATTTAACATTGACATTAGACGTTGAATTTACGTTGAATTTTGGTCACCCGACGTCGCAACCAAAATTTAACCAAATATCAACGTCTTATGACGTTGTGTGCCTGTTTTGTGCCTGCTGAGTTAATATATACAATAAATGCAGAAAGTGTCTGGATTAGGGTTAGGTTATCGCATTTATAACTATCAGTATATAAAATAGTAGTATATGGAATATCCCCATTCTGATAACTAAGTAACTTGCATTAGTTGTAATATAAAAAAAAGTCATCCAGAAGTAGGTAAGTACCATCAGAGAACACTGAGGACTTCTCTTGCTTAGATACAATACAAATGATCCATGGCAAACAGATCCATCTGAATGTAGTTTGAATGGTGATAGTGACTTAAGGTAAACTGAAGGATGCCTTATTGTATGTTGATAAAAAGTCAAACTGTATCATCTTTGTAAATGTGTTTGAGCGCGCCTGGATATCACACTTTTGCCCAAGTATTTACTGACACCTAGAGGTGAAACCTGGAAACAAATACATTTAATGGAGGAGTGTGGAATTTCTGTAACACTTTAATTAGTAGATTTAAATAGTTAGTTTTATAAAAAATTTTAAAAAAAATTAAATACAGAAAATATATATATATATATATATATATATAAACACTGATTTTCATTAATGAAAACCTTTTATTATTATTATTATTATTATTATTTACATTGATCATTTTATGAAACATTAAACATTTTATATTATTTATAGTTATTTTATTTTATTTTATATTATTTATAGTTTTATTTATTTTATTTTATTTTATCATTGATAAATAAATCAGTATTTAGGACCAGAAGTTCGGGTGCAGAACTATTCTTTTTTTTTTATAATTAAAAGTAGAGATTGCTCATTGACACAATAAATAACAATGAATCACAAAAGAGTGTGGTGCTATTTGGCACAGACATTGTGAAAAGAACAAAAAGTAGAAGAATTAACCTGCAGACAGTATAATTGTGTTAAAGATTGAAAACTGTGACAGACGGAGAAATGAGAGTGTATTAGTAAGAGACAGTTACATGGGTTAGTACTTACATTAATGTTAGTGTCTGCATTGTCAACAACACTATCATCATCATCAAGACTGTCCATGTCCTCAGAGGACTGATCTTCAGTCTGAAATGGGAATGTAACACTAGCATGGCAGGCAAACTCATAATATCATTGAAAACCATGCAGTGTGGGGTTCAAACACTGCAATATCAACAAAGCATTTCATTTTCATTATATTTTGCAATATGCAGTAGTTTCCTCATCATAACAATGGATTCAGGTGTTTGTTACTCTACATCTAAATATTTTTGGACATGCAGCCTTCTAACATACAGCACTGTAAAGGTTTAAACAAACAAAAAATATGAATGAAATGAACACTTGTGTGTGTCTATTCGTGCACACGCGAGCCTGTGTTCTACCTTTGATTTCCTGCGATTAAACTTGAGGAAGCCCAGCAGACCCTTTTTCTCTGATCCACTCAGACTGTTGGAGTGAAGAGAATCAGCTGTAAGAGAAACACATTCATTTATCATCTTACACAAACACGCAGGAGCAACTAATGTATAATTAGTTTAATATAATGTAGAACTGAGTCAAGCAATGTTACTTTAGTTGGAGTGGTTAATTTTGAGCTGGCTAATGAGAACAACGGATAACAGAAGATACAAGATTAGAATACGCAGAATAAATACTAGTGCTTGCACGTCAGCAAACCAGTAGCGTTAAAGTTTAGGATTTAAGCTTGGTCTCTGTAAATGAAATGCCACATCAAAGCCAATGTCAAAACAACAAGATCGAGCTTTAATTTTACATACACTACCATTCAAAAGTTTGTGGTAAGATTTATGTGCACTAAAAGATTTATTTTTAAAACAAATGATGTTCTTTTGAATTATCTATTTATCAAAAAAGTATCATGGTTTTCAACAAAATATTAAACAGCAAAAATAAATTACATTCAAATATATTCAAATAAAAAGTTATTTTAAATTTTAATATTTCACAATATTACTGTTTTACTGTATTTTGATTAATAAATCCAGCCTTGTTGAGCATAAGACACTTTAACATAAAAAAATGTTACAGACACCAAATTTTTGAATGTTAGTAGTATAAGCCAAAAATACATAGCACACAATGCACAAAAAGCAGTACAAAACTCTGTCAATAGATGGCGCTACACTCCTGCAAAGCTCCAAAGCCTCGAAGTCAACAAAATCAGATGATTAAACACTAAAGCCACTACAAAACCTAAAAAAGAATTGCCAGGACAAATAACAGCTTTCTCTGAACACAAATGCATTGTGAATGAAAGCATCACAGTAACAATAAGCTTGGACGATGAATACATAAATATAGGCACTGCACGTCTTATTTCTATTGACCAGGTCATCTCAATTCAAAAAAGCTCTAGCATGTTCTATGACAGGAAGTAGAGTCTCAGCACATTCAAGACAGTTTAACTACAAATACTGTAAAGCCACTGTGACAACTATTCAGCCAAAGTCATGCACATGGCATCAGTACCTGAGTAGTTCAGGGCAGGTGTCGAAGCCATTTTAGGCTGGAGAACTGGAAGCAATCAAACCAGTACAACATTTGAAGGGTGAACAGAAATCTGTTTATATTTGGCTAAACAGTGAAGTACTCTCACTTCAGACAGTGAAATGTCACAGGCCTAGTGCATGTTGTGTTTGAGTATGTTATGTAATAACAGCACTGGCTAAACAAAGATTCTATAAGTGGATACATTAAAGAGTATCTGAACAGGAAGTGTTGGGCCTGCCAATCAAAATCAAACTTAATCTGAACTTGTGGTTGCTACCCAACACGCTACCAAAATTGTTTATTGTGGCAAAACTCCCCATATATATTTTGAAATTTCTATACATCAAAGATTCCTGGGGAAAGAACAACTACATCATTGTCTCCACAACATTATTAAGCAGCACAATCATTTTCAACTGTGGTGTCCTGACATTTTTTTATCCCGTACCTAGTGTTTGATCCAGGACATAGAGTTCCCTGATACCCAGCTCGCTCAGGCACTTGTCCAAGTCCAGCTGTTGGTGGCTGACATTGTCTTTGAACAGCAGGACATGGGTTGGGTCAAACTCGCACTTTTGACAAATCACGGGCACCAGGGTGTGCAGGGGGACCAATGGATTTACTCGAACCACAGCCTTCTGACTGCGGTGATAGTTCACCACCAAACGCACCGTTTTCTATGCGATGTGAGAAAGAGAAACAGATGTGAAGAATGAGAGAGCAACCAAATTAGACATTTAAGACATACTATGTATTAGCTCACCCAAATAATGTATAATGTACTTTCTTTTCGGTGAAATATCATTTTTAATATCTCATATTATAAAAAGAACACTAAAAAGATTTGCCCTGAAAGGATTATTAAAGAAGTTAAATACAACTTTAGCTTTATGCTGTCACGTACCATATCAATTAAACTGAATTGTCATATCTACGTTTTGTTTTTTTGTTTTTTTTTTTTTTTTTTTAAAGGAAATGGAAACTGATTCTTTAAAAAAAAAAGCCCAAAAGGCAGTCATGTTGACAGCAACTACGTTGTATTTAATCTGGAATTTTTTTTTATGGAGGAAAAAATTAAAATCAAGAGTAAACCGACCGGATGGTACCTAACATTCAAATGATCTCTTCCTGTACATGACAGCAGTGCAGCAAACTCACTACTTTGTGGCTATTATCATATGCATGATCACGATAAGATAAGATGCAACACAGATCTCTGAAGTTTCACATGAGAAGTGGGCAAAATTAGACATTATGCACGTCTGCAGTGTCTTGTAGAGGAAGTATCACACCAACCACAATACACTGCTTAGAGAAAAGCTTCTTCAGAGAACAGAACTTTAGGTTCGAATGAACACTAACAAATCACATTACCTAATTCAGTTACTCGTATGCAAATACTAATATTGCTCATGAAACTTTCACATAACTCTTCATTTCAGAGGCAGGTAAATGTCATCTTAACTAATAGTAAAGAACCTACTCATAATCAAAGTAGGCACAGAAAACATTTAATGTGTGCCATTTCCTTTATATTACTGTGCAGACCAACAAGAGCACACCAGAGATGGTACACAACACTTATTCAGCTTTGTTCCACATTTTAGTTAAAGTGTAATCCCACTTGAAGAAAAACTGTTACTCCAACTGTCACACGTTCTCAGACTCATATGGATATGAAACAACATGTGTGAAGTGTGTATTTACAGTATTTATATGTACTTACAGACACTGCACACTCAGAAGACAAAAACACCAAAATGCTAACTGAAACTGTTTACTGTCTTCGTGTTCATATGAGTATAAAAGATAGAAAGGTAGATTAGACAGGTAATGCAGGTTTTATCACTTGCTATATATATATATATATGCCTAGAGAATAGCTCTCTATTTCAGATTTCTTCTAGCCAATATATATATATATATATATATATATATATATATATATATATATATATATATATATATATATTTATAGCCTATACTCCTTTGAACAATTTGGGAACTTTACATTTTAGCACTTCTCATGTCGCTCATGTGTCATTAGAATGAATTGCTTTGTTGCATTCCTCATTTGCAGGTCACTTTGGATAAAAGACTGCTCTAAATGAATCTATGTAAATGTGATTTTATTGTTAAATATTATTTTAACTTTGCAATGTAGCAGTGAAACTTTGACTGGGATGAATTTAGAGATTAAAGTTCTCAGAAAGAGGTTTAGCACGCTGAGCAAGTATAACAGTTATAACAGCCTCTACTCTAGTCAAACATTTCTGAGTTGACATGTGGTCTGTTTGTTATCCTCACTAACATTGAAAAGTAATAGTGTTACTCTATTTCTTCACATATCCATACATATGTACTGTGTGCTTTCAATTTCCCAGTGACAGACTGTACTGTTGTTCTAGGAGAATCAGCGGTCAGAGCCTCTAACTCTGCCCAGAGGTCAGACACGAGGGAGAGGAGCAAGAGAGGGGCCAGCCAGACAGGCTGAGGAAGCAATAATGCATGGTAACTAAAGTTAAGACATATGAGGGGGAGGAGAAAAGGACACTCGAGAAAGAAAGAACACACACTCAGAGTAGAGCCTGTGAAAGACTCACTGTACCTTTGTTCGGACCCTTTTTATGATCATTCGACCCTCCTGATGCATTTAGTCAGAACAAGATGTCATCATTTAAGAACATTATTGCACAAGAGTAAGATCAATATTACACTTTTGTACAGTAAAAAGCTATTTAAAAAAACACAAACAATGCATAAATTTAAGTAGCTGATAAATAGCATGGACATAATTAATATTAAATCATTAATATTTACATTTTTCACCATTTTTAATCATTTTCAGCTTTTTTCAATTCACTTTAATAGTCTTGTGTTGTGCGATTAAAAATGCATGTATAATAGCTATGCAATAATTATTAAAGTTTAAAACTCTTTTATATGAAGTATATCGTGTCACTAGGTCCCTCAGTCGTGGCCTAATGGATAGAGAGTTGGGCTTGTAACCCGAAGGTCATGGGTTCGAGTCTCGGGTCCGGCAAGGAATACCACGACTGAGGTGAGACCCTTGAGCAAGGCACCAAACCCCCAACTGCTCCCCGGGCGCCGCAGCATTGGCTGCCCACTGCTCCAGGTGTATGTTCACTACTGTGTGTATGCACTTGGATGGGTTAAACGCAGAGCACAAATTCCAAGTATGGGTCACCATACTTGGCCACACACCACTTCCCTTCCCCCCTTCCCTTCCCCCTCATGTCTAGCACTTGGGGTCTTATTAACCCTAAAAACTACTGCAGAGAAGATAACACTTGCTCATACAATGAAAGCATTCAATATGGCTGAAGCAGTTATACAAGAAGTAGACTGTAGAGTGACATATGCACTCCGCTGACCTTCAAAGCAAATTATTTACAATACAATGTCTGTCTAGAGTAGTGATGTCTTGTCAGTAGTAGTGTAACCAGTTTCATTCACAGTCGCTGCTGCCTGCCTAGAATTTAAAGATCTTCAACAACATGAGGTTAAAAACCTCCACAACACAGTGTTTCAGAAACGTACCTCTGGCACTTTGGGTGGAGGTTTCCGGATCACCTTGTCCTCCAGCACTCGTTCTTTGATCAGGGCGCAGGAGACGTCCAGGGCGCCCAGCAGGGCGTTGGGCTTAAAGATGACGAGCTGAGCATCGGGTGACAGCAGCTCCAGTGTATGATATGCTGGATTCAGATGGTACTGACTGCACAGATCCACCAACAAATCCATCAGAGCTTTTCTGAAGAGACAAGAGGAGACATAAGGACAGAGAAAGATAGAGTTACTTGACGGTTTAGACTTGTAATTATATCATGTGATGCAGAAAGGACAGTGATAGGGCGATAGAGAGAGAGAGAGAGAGAGTCAGCTTGAATTACAGGTGTTACGTAAAGCAGCAAATTGCTACATGAATGCTGGTCTTAAATGTTTGGCTTCTCAAACCAATTGTCAGTAATTCAACCTGCATATACCAAAAATTGTTATGTAGACACTCTTAAAGGGTTTTCAAACACTGCTGCTAGACATTTGAATAAAACTGTTTGTTTAAATTCTATGTCATGACTACCATCTACTCTCAGAAAAGAATAAATAAATCAAGAGTTAAATTCGATACTTAATTTTCAGGCCAAATGTCATTCACTGATGAAAACAATGTATTTTCAGTCTTTCTCTATTCAAGCCGTATCTTCATGGCTAAAAACAGCTGAATTTTGAGTAGACTGACTTTACATGACTAAACCACCTTTATGTGTGAGTGAAGGACCAAATTTGTGCAAAAAATGTAAACACAAAAAAAACAATATGTTTGAATATAATCATTCATGCTCACATGCTGAACGATTCATCTAAATATAAATGTCTATTCTTCTGACACTTCCTCATCTCCGTGGAAATGTTGTATCACATGGTAAACACTGAATCATCCATCCTCCAAGCATTATTTTCTTTAGTCTTATATAAAAGGTTTATGATTTCCTAAACTCTTATAAATGTCTATAAACGTCAATACTTTCCTTTAAACATTGATCAAAATTCAGTAGCAACTGAACAAGTAATAAAAACTTGAGGAGGAGCCCACTTTCAGGTTTCTATGATATTGTGATTTCATACACATACACAATAATAAATATATATACTGTATATGTATCTTAAAACTGAAAAAAGCCAGGAAAAGTGAGCCACAAAAAATTGGCTCTGCAATAACAGGCATTGAAAACCCGGCAGAATTTGTTATTTTACAGAGTTTGGAACACACCTTGTAAAAAAAAAATTTTCTCACTTTTTAACTGGTGTCTTGTTTTTTTCATGTCTTTAAAGAATTAATGTTAAATACAAGCCGTACTTTTAGTATATTTAACTAAAACAAGCCAAGAGTCAAACATCCACAATCATACAGTGACTCAAAGACGTGGCGGAGGGATTTTGTCACGGTGTTGTGTAGCGGAAAGGACGCAGGAGACTTGAGGTGAGTAAAACTTCTTCGTTTTAATAAATGAGAATACAATAACATCAAACGGGAGAACACAACGTAAATAGATGAGTGAACGGACAAAGACTCAAGGAGAACTCAGGACTTATAAACACATAGAATGTAATCAAGCAGAACTAACTTGATTTAATTTACACACACAATTGCACTGCAGATAACATTCTGGTGCAACCACTACATATCTCTGACCATTTCTTCATTTCTTTTACATTACTTTTTGATACCCATGTGCCATCAACCCCCTTACCGGTTACTTTTAGACGAAACCTACGCTCCCTTTCTCCCTCACATCTGTCCTCTGTAGTATCCTCCTCTCTTCCCTCACCTACCCAGTTCTCATCTCTGGATGTGAATGCAGCTACTGACACTCTATGCCAGACCTTAACCTCTTGTCTTGACGACATTTGTCCTCTCTCCTCCAGCCCAGCACGGGTTGCCCCTTCTAACCCCTGGTTATCCGAGGTTCTTCGTGAACATCGGACCAAACTCAGAGCGGCAGAGAGAAAATGGCGCAAATCAAACGATCCGTCGGACCTGAGTAGGTATCAGTCCTTGCTCTCATCTTTCTCTGCTGAAGTCCACACTGCCAAATCCTCACATTTCCACGACAAGATCAACAGCGCTCCAGACATGCGTAACCTCTTCAGAACATTTAATTCTCTCCTCTGTCCCCCTCCACCACCTCCCACCACTTCTATAACAGCTGATGACTTTGCCACTTTTTTTACAGGCAAAACTAGAACAATCAGTAGTCAGTTCTCTCCTCCACACACACACGACCTCCAACCAACCACATCCACTGCTAAAACTCCCATCTTCTCCTTCTGTCCACTCACTGAGGCAGAGGTATCCAAACGTCTCCTCTCCAGCCATCCTACAACATGTCCTCTAGACCCAATCCCATCACACCTTCTCCAAGCAATCTCTCCCACACTCTTACCAGCACTCACACACATCATCAACACATCTCTCCTCACAGGCATTTTCCCCACTGCGTTCAAGCAGGCTCGGGTAACCCCACTGCTCAAGAAACCTACATTAAACACTTCTCTTACTGAAAACTACAGACCTGTCTCTCTCCTTCCATTCATAGCGAAAACACTCGAACGAGTTGTCTTCAACCAGGTCTCATTGTTTCTTTCACAGAACAACAAACTGGATGCTAAACAGTCAGGGTTCAGGAGTGGCCATTCAACTGAGACGGCGCTACTCTCAGTCACTGAAGCCCTGCGAATTGCAAAAGCAGACTCCAAATCATCAGTCCTCATTCTGCTGGATCTATCTGCTGCGTTTGACACTGTTAATCATCAGATCCTCCTGTCTACCCTCTCATCTCTGGGCATCACTGGGATTCCACTTTGCTGGTTTGAATCCTATCTCACTGGCAGGTCTTTCAGGGTGGCCTGGGGAGGTGAGGTATCCAAAGCACATCAACTGGTCACTGGGGTTCCTCAGGGATCGGTTCTTGGACCCCTCCTCTTCTCCACATACACGACATCACTGGGTCCCATCATACAGGCACATGGCTTCTCCTACCATTGCTACGCTGATGACACACAGCTCTATCTCTCTTTTCAACCAGATGATCCAACAGTAGCTGCACGGATCTCAGGCTGTCTGGCGGACATCTCGGCATGGATGAAAGAACATCACCTACAGCTCAACCTGGCAACGACTGAGCTTCTTGTCTTCCCTGCTACTCCAACCCTACAGCATGACTTCACGATTCAGTTAGGTTCATCAACAATTGCCCCATCAACTTCGGTCAGAAATCTCGGTGTAATCTTTGATGACCAATTGACCTTCAAAGAGCACATTGCAAAGACCGCTCGATCTTGCAGGTTTGCACTACACAACATCAGAAAGATCAGGCCCTTTCTGACAGAGCATGGTGCACAACTTCTTGTCCAGGCCCTTGTCATTTCTAGGCTGGACTACTGCAATGCTCTTCTGGCTGGACTTCCATCAAACACAATCAAACCTCTACAAATGATTCAGAATGCAGCGGCACGTCTGGTCTTCAATGAGCCCAAAAGAGCCCATGTTACACCTCTCTTTATCTCCTTGCACTGGCTACCAGTTGCAGCTCGGATCAAGTTCAAGACACTGATGCTTGCATATAGAACAACCACAGGCTCAGCACCCGCCTACTTCCACTCAATATTACGAATCTACACCCCCTCCAGAAGTCTGAGATCTGCTAGTGAGCGACGCCTCGTGGTACCATCACAGAGAGGCTCAAAATCACTCTCCAGAACATTCTCATTCACCATTCCTGGCTGGTGGAATGATCTTCCCACCCCTATCCGGAATGCTGGATCCCTACCAATCTTTAAGCAACAACTGAAAACTCATCTCTTTCAGCACTACTTGACTTCATCCTAAAAAAAAAAAAAAAAAAAAAAAAATTCTTTCTCTTTATTTATTCCTTTCCTTTCTAGCTTGTACTTATTTGAACAATGCCTGAGACTTGTTGTTACAAGCACTTCCTCTGTCTGATTGCCTCTTCTAGACGAATCGCTTTATGTATTCCCCAATTGTAAGTCGCTTTGGATAAAAGCGTCTGCTAAATGACTAAATGTAAATGTAAATGTAACTAAAACAGGTGCTAGGAATAATCAATCAATTTGACAAGAACAGGAAAATGACCAAATAAGGAAACTCAGGAAAAACAGGGGAAAAACAAAGAATAATCAGTCCAGAACCCTGACAGATTTAAACTCCAAGCCCAGCTAGCTGTTTAACAGTAGAGCCAAACTAAAACAAAAATCACTTGAACAGTGTCACACATCTACATAGAATCAAATACACTTGTGCAGAAATCAAAGCACACTTTTTAAATCAAAGTAAAAACATTTTACAGCAAGTACCCTGTACCTGTGTGCAGTTTTGGATATATTAACTTGAACTACCTGCCAGTTTATTTCTACTGGAAACCCCATGCCCCCATTTCTTCAGCAAGTTGTAGATGTCAAAAGTGATTAGTGGTTATAAGAATGTCACTGCACTTGTTCAGTTTCTTCAATGTAATTAAATATGGGAGAGCAGGGATAACTATAACACTTATCTTGTTTTTTGATCATTTATTCAGAAAATGTTTCATCCATGTGGCACATGGACATTTCTTGTGCCTATATCATGTTTTTTTTGTTTTTTTTTTTGTTTTTTAAATATGCATGTTAAACAAAGTTAAAAATAGTTTAATGTGTAAAACTAGGGCTGGGCGATATGGCCAAAAAGATCATATCTCTGTATTTTTGGCTGAATTGCGATATACGGTATATATCTCGGTATTTTCTACAAGTTTTTTTTTTCTATTTGGATTAAAAAAAAAAACTGTTTTAAAACATTTTATTTCATATCCTGCTCAATATTGTCCAGTGAAACAATGTTCAATGTTGTAATACAATGTAACATTGTAACATTACTACCTAAAAACAAAAATAATGCTTTTTAAAATTAGTTAAATTCGCTAAACTACAAATGAAAATAAAAACTCTTACAGAAAAAGCACATGAACTTCACATGTGCAATCACGGTCTAAACTTGTGAAACCCACATTTAGACCAGTGGTTTTCAAACTTTTTTAAGAGTGACCCCATTTTTTGCTTTTTAAATTGATGCGTGTTTCACATATTTCACGTGATTTTAACATGTGATTGCACATGTGAAGTTCAGGTGCTTTTTCTGTAAGGGAACATAAGCAGTCACTTTACAGTTACTGCTATCATAAAAATACACTTACTTGTAGATTTAAAATTCTACATATGGCACATTTATTTTTCAACTAGAAATATTTTAGCAAAATGTATATTTTAGTCAGAATTATTGCTCTCCTATTCTATTGTGTCTGTTCGGCATGCATGCGCACAGCAGCGCTCATTCACTGAAGTCTGTGAAGTTTACAGGAGACTCACATGCAGAAAGCTCATCAACTCCTAACAACTAAATGGAAATATTTCCATGACTTTTCTACATTTACAGATGGAGAATACACCTGTAAGTTATGCACTGAGGAAAACACCACATCTCAAACGCATTAAACAGCGCACATAGCAGCACATGTATCAGTCAGAACAAAAATATATTGATATATCGTACAAACTCGATATACTGCCCAGCCCTAATAAAAAAACATCTAAAGACCCGTGTTATGTTCCATTCCATCAGTTGCGCTCTGTTTAGCTATTTTTGAAGGTCACTGTGTAATGTGTTCACAAACAGTGAACGTTTCCCGTCCCAGCTCTATTTACATTTACATTTACATTTATGCATTTAGCAGATGCTTTTATCCAAAGCGACTTACAGTGCATTCAGGCTATACATTTTTTTTTTATCAGTATTTAGTCAAAGTTACCTCCCATTAAAGGGTTAGTTCACCCCAAAATGAAAATTATGTCATTAATTACTCACCCTCATGTTGTTCCAAGCCCGTAAGACCTTCGTTCATCTTCGGAACACAAATTAAGATATTTTTGATTAAATCGGAGAGCTATCTGACCCTCCATAGACAGCAACGCAACTGAGCGTCTTCCTTACGTCTTCCGCCATTTTGGGGAGTACCCAAGAACGTATTTGACGTAATCAGCGTTATTTACATTCAGGGGGGAAAGCGCGCATGAACGTATAATCTGCGTAATAAGCGTTGTTTACGTTTAGGGGAAAGCATGTGTATGTATTGTGATACTCTCTAAAATGGCGGAAGACGTAACTCGGGGGAGAAGAATGAGTAAATTATGTTATTTTTGTTTTCTTTGCGCAAAAAAAGTACTCTCGTAGTGTTGCAAAACTGAAGTTGAGCCACTGATGTCACATGGACCTGTTTTACCGATGTATTTACTACGTTTCTGGACCTGGGAACATTTCAGTTGCGTTGCTGTCTATGGAGGGTCAGATAGCTCTCCGATTTAATCAAAAATATCTTAATTTGTGTTCCGAAGATGAACGAAGGTCTTACGGGTTTGGAACGACATGAGGGTGAGTAATTAATAACATAATTTTCATTTTGGGGTGAACTAACCCTTTAAGCCAGCAACCAATATTAAAAATAAAATGTTTTGATGAAATATTTAAGCTAATGTCATTGCAATGAGCATATTCACCTGCCATCCACATTGACGGTGGTCTGGTACCCTGATGGCAGACTGATATGGAGATCCACAGAGGGTCGAAGCATGTTTTCCTTGCTGTCTCCCCCTGAAGATCCTCCTCCATCAGGAACGGCATTACGGAAGATCTTGCGGGGAGCAGGCTGAGGGGGTTGAGGTGGAGGGGGGGCCTTGGCCTTCATTCTCCTCCTGTCGAAAAAAATCAGAGGAGCAATAAGTAAGGATTAGGTTCAATGTTTAAGTGGTGTTTAAAGTAGAAGTTACATCACACATTCTCCGCCAATGGCTACACAGTATGCACTATGTATGAGACAGTCCATATTTGGCCTATGGGCATGCTGTTTGAGGCTGATACTAGAATAAACCTGATATCATAGCTGAAAGACTGATTACTTATAAATTCAAGGTCACCCTTCAGGCACTATCATACATTATCATAGTACCTGATGAGCAGAATGTATCTAATGGAATAGTGGGAGCCTATCATGCCCTGAAATTACACCAGTGATATAATACTTGATTGTTTAATGATCATAAACAAATTTATGCATATCAAAGAGCATTTTCTCATTCTCAAATTGTCTAGTGCTGGTGCATGTCACGCAAAGGTGCCGTTATGTTGTCTCATCCTAAAACCCACTGAGAAAACCCTGATGATGTGACTCCTTTACCTTAACCTAATGCCAAAATGAATTGAAAAGAGATGAAGCCATCACAAAAAAGTTGTTTACATGATAAAATCAGACTTAAATAAAGTTTGAGTATTGTATTTGTAATGTATTTTGAAAAAAGTGTCAATTTTGTCATTTGTAGTGCTCGGTGAAAAACCTGCAACCTACCAAATTAACCCCACCCAAAAGAAAATAATGGCAACAGAAACTTTGTATAGTTTTATGACAAATACATATGAAAACATTGAAGCAGGCGAATGTTTTGTTATGTAATTATATAATAATCAATATGAGCAAGCAGCATAGTGATGGAACAAGCCCTGCTGTGTGTCAGTATAACAACACCAGTGTGTTGCTTTGGCATCAACAGGGTGATGTGCAGGGCTCCTGCCAAGCCACAATATTTGACGCCTTAGAAGTGAGAATGTGTTGTATCACAACACTAGTTCTGGTCTTAATATGATTACATGTTTGCTTAAGCAGCATATCAATTACCCAAACATGAAAAAATCACTTAATAGCCAAAAAAACTGCTATGGCAGACAGAACAAGTAGTATATACACTGTAAGAAAAATGGTGTAGGATTTACTGAAAAATGCTAAGAAAGATTATAAACTCAGAAATTAAGTTTGCATCGTTGAGTTAATATCACCATTATATACGAAAAAGTTGACAACTAGTTTAGAAAATATATATTTCTAAGCATGTGAGCATATAAGCACTGGATCAATGTTTCAAATGGTTGGGCCATAAAAAGAGATTACACCTCCAGAACATATCCAAATTACCTATACGATCACAGTGTACTGTAGGATCATCATGATGTCATAAACAAGCAAATGTAGATTTAAGGAAAGATAATCAGTGTTTTCATTAAAGTCGCAATGCTTAAAAGGTCGATGTGATAATATATTATGTCACACTGCAGTAATAAACATAGGCCTATCTTTTTCAAGCCTGATTCAAGATCGCTCTGGTTGATTAGACTGAACTCCTCCTTTCTGACCATAAAAACACAACATTAAAAACTCTATCAGCTGACATTACATAATGAAGTAGAGGAGAGGACAGGCGATCTAAAAAACAATAATAGGAATACCTTCAGATTATCAAACCATAATCACAGAAATGTACCATAATAACCATAATCTAGAAATGTATTGACAAGATTGTAGATTTCTACATTTCTAAATAAGCAACCTGATGACAGGACGAAAATGTATCTATGGGAACTTTTTGTTTTGGCAAGACGCAAAATACATACCGCCATGTACGTTTCGTGACATACTGTATTCAATGTGAAATGTGGCGTTAAAAGAGTGTTTGTTTTTTTTTTCTTCCCTGGAACAGATGAATATCTCATAAAAGTTCCCATATGGTACGTTTTATGTGACGTTGGTTTTGTACGTGTAACCGCAGTTCTGACTTGAAATGTCCATTGAGTGGCGCTATAAGTGTAATGCTCAGTGACGGTTTAAAATAATGTACCATCTGCGCTACACCTAAACCTACCCAATAGTATGAACAAAAGCGAATGTGACTTAAAGACGCAGTCTCGAGCATGCTGTTTTAGCTAGTTTTTGATCTCTCATCTTTCAGCTCTTTCATCGTGAGTCATGTTTTTGATGGGATTCATACCCAAGGATTCCACATCCTAAGTCCAGTTCTGTGCCAGCTGAGCTACTGAGCAAGCTTGTTATGTTCAGAAAGCAAAACATATGGAGCTATAATCATAACTCTGTACGAAAATAATTACAAGAGCTCGATGTTTTACCACTTCAAGTGTTAATTTCTGTTGGAAACTGCAGTGATATGTACTTACTGGTATGTATTTCACGTCTTGCGAAAAAGTTCCCACAGGTACGTTTTCGTCATGAGATCAGGTAGCAAATAACAGATGTGTTACATACATTCCATAGCCAGTCAAAAAATAATCAATAGTAATTCATTAATCAAAACATTTGGAGGGAAAAAAAAAGTGTAAACTCAACAAAAAACACTTCAAATCATCAACCTTTAAAAAATAAAGAAATTTTGAAAGTTTTCCTTCAAATTAGTACACTTTTAGACTAACAGCTTTTAAGTTTTTTGGGTGGTGGGTGAGGTGAAGCAGCGGTGACACTTTTTTTTTTTTTTTTTTTTTACTTACTATATAAACAGATCAACAACACTTTCAGTACTGTAAAAACCTGTTGAAATATGAGAAATGTAATGTATTGAAGCAAACTAAGCAACAACTATATGCTCTATGACACTGCTAGCAACTAAGTTGTTTTCTCCAAGTTGTTATTAACCATAATGTAAGCGCAGACAGTAACATATGACTACAGATCTTGTTTCAAAACAACAATCTCTGTCATGACCCTGAAGGGGGAAACTGGTAAACCATTAACCCTCTTTGAAGTCAAAAGAATTAATATTTCAGCCGTATTTCATAAACTAGGCCCCAAACATCATACCATAAAACCTATCTTACTTTCAATGACACACCGACACCCAAATATACTGAGAACTGATAAGCACTCTTTTCATTTCAACTGATCAGTCAAGCAAATTCACTTTCCGCAGTGCAAATATTAGCAGTAGATAAAACCATCCTACTACTGTCAAAGCAGCCGTGAGAGTCTGTCTGTAGTCCGTTTCCAGGAACCACACAGAAGGCGAGCTACTGGAACATGGAGCGTCTATGATCCTGGAAGAGACTGAGATGTGTAGAGCATGTGAGAATGCCAAAATGCTTGGACCTCGAGCATGCCCAGTTAATGATTTATAAAGACTTGTGCCAAAATGTCTGCTATCAACACGCTGTTGTGTCATTCTACTGATTATGCAACCAAGACTGCCCTCTGCCCCGGAACTGGCAATGGAGTGACCAGCTACTCCAAAACAGAACAAATGAATGCTAAAACACAATGATTTCAAAGAAACAGAATATAGGAAGTGGCTGAAATGTCAAGAGATTTGATGTCTTTGCCTCAAGGCTGAATAAATAAATTAAAAAGGTTTTCTTTAGGAGTTATTTCACAAAAAAATAAAAATCCTATCATCATTTACTTTCCCTCATGTCAATCCAAGCCATTTTTTTTTCAGATTAAATATTAAAGGCAGGGTAGGTGATTTGGTTCAAAAACACTTTGTTATGTTGGTTGAAAGTCTCTTCACATCCCAATAGCAAACACTAAGTTAAGTGGTCTAAATTTATTTATATGTATTTATATCATCTGTGGAAGGCGTAGGACCATAGAATGTTCGTCCAATCAAAATGTTCGGTCCGAACATTACAATAGGCTGTCCTGCCTGCCTGTCAAAATATGTATTTGCACCCTGTTTGAGCAGACATGACGTCATCAGCGCATCCCAGAGAGAATGAAAGGCGCTATTATTGTGATATTATGCGCTTTGTACTGTAATGTTTTCTCACCGGTGAATAAGGCATGAGGTAATCTGACAGTGTTCCATTCAATCCTCCACCAATGCTGTTTCTCATTGTATCGTAGGTTAGTCTCTGGTCTGCCTGAGCGCGTTCATGTGTTTTGGAGGAGGCATGGCTTTGCAGCGTGATTATGCAGGGAGGGTGGGGATCTTGCATTCATGCAAGCTAACATGCTATCATTAGCCCATCCAAAATCGCCTACCCTACCTTTAATATTAAATATGGCAAACAGAAGGTCAATCGTGCTTGCTTGACTCACAAGAACCAATCAGGTTTGTTCTTGTGCATGAAGCATACACGGCTGAATATAAGTCTAAATTAAATCTGTTCATTAATTACTTTTTACAGTTTAACTAAACCATTGGATTACTTTTACAATGTTTTTATGAATTTTTTGCTGCTTGAAATTTCGGGTTGCGTGAACTTTCAAAGTATGGACAGAAATTATGAGAGAATATTTGTCATTTGTTACGAAGATGAACAAAAGTCTTATGGTTTCATCAGGTGTCAACATCAGGGTGAGTAAATGATTACAGAATTTTAATATTTGGGTGAACTGTACCTTTAAGGCATTATAATGCCTTGATAATGTCTTATACCATAAAAAGTTGCATGTTATTTTAAATATATTCCATTAAAACATTCCATTATTGATTACATATTTATGAAAAATCATAATATGAATGAATTCATAATATTTCTGAATATTTAATTATTTATGAAGATGCAATATTCAGGATTCAGATTTACCAAGATTTACCAACAGTACTTCAAATTATAAGTCATTTTTATTAGTTATGCCCAAGAAAGGCACGTTTGTAGGAAAACTCTGGCACTTGCTGGGATAGTGCTCTTATGTGCATATGTGTTGTACTAAGTGTGGAAGAACACACCTACGGTGCTGACAGAAACAGGACATTTTGAAAGTGTGGTTTTGTACCAAGCTCAGTGGCTGCTCAGATCGCACACCTTGTCCAACAAAGAGCCCTTTAGGCGTGAGCCAGCTTCCCTGATAGAGCAGGAAACTCTCAGCTTCTCAGCTGGCAACCCCAAACACACAGCCTTCACTGCGACTGGGTTACTAATAGGGCTGTCGCGGTGAAGTAATTTCCCTTGCGGTAATTTTGATTGTCTCAATAGCACGGTATATATATATATATATATATATATATATATATATATATATATATATATATATATATAATGATCTGTGTGTATGTGTTACGATGTAACGAGGTCATATTCAGAAACCGAAACTAAATCGCGTTGAAACAGGAAGTAAAGTAAACAGAAGAGAATGACAAAATAACGGTCCACATAACAGAACATAAACCTGACAATAAGATCGTTAGTCTGTTGTTAGCATATATATATATATATATATATATATATATATATATATATATATATATATATATATAACAGTTAGTTCTGATCCTCAAATCTGAATGGACGAGACTTTTTCTGTTGATATTTCACCTGCAAGTTCTAGAGGGCTGTCAGTCAGTGCAGTTTCATTGTTGCGCCCCAAGGTATACACAACAAATACTTTTTTCTCACTTCCGCTGACTGTCATACGTGCAAGCCATTCTGGCGGATGACGCAGGATGTAGGCGTTGAGTGCGCCTCTGAGATATGATGGTTTCGTGAGTTTGTTTACAGAAGCAAAGTTTCCTTACTTTAACAAAGGAAAACTAGTCTCCTCTTGGCTTATATCGAAATCCTCCTACATTTTTCTTCCCAAATCCTCGTTTTGTGCTTCAAATTCATGACCGGCTTTTTGTTTTGCTGTCTCTCCTCCTCCGCGCTTCCGCGTTCATCATGAATCACCGGTGCATGCACAACGTGTACGTCCTATGTCATCCGCCCGGAAAAGCTTGCACGTATGACAGTCAGCGGAAGTGAGAAAAAAGTATTTATAACATTTTAAATATGGATATTTTTCTTACAAAAACGCATTAATTTAATTTGGATTGGTCTGAAAGAAGAAAGTCATATACACCTAGGATGCTTTGAGGGTAAGTAAAACATGGGCTAATTTTCATTTTTGGGTGAACTATCTCTTTAAGATGATATGAAAAAATGCGCCAAAAATGTGTTTCTTGGTGAAAAACAAAGACTTTTAAGATGAAAATAACATGAAATTAATCAGTCGATAATGGCAGAGGATCACTCATTAGCTCAGTCGCCAATGCCATTTCTACTCCTTAGTTTTTTTCAGGTTTTGCTTTTAGACTTTTTATAAAATGACTTATAACAAGTTTTAGTACTTTTGCAGTACTGAAGTATAGCAAGTGCAGTAAGCCACAAAGTCTCATGTCATTCTAAAAAATAAATAAATAAATAAATTAATTAATTAATTAATTAATTAAGCCCAGACACCAACAGCCTGGAAGGGTTAATTATTTAAATACTTCACTCGTTAACTACAAATTAATTAAGTTAATTATTAATAGTATATTATTTATATATATATATATAATAATGCATTAAATATTTTAAAATGTTTTTAGATTTAATTAAAAAACTAAATTTTTAAACATTGCCTTAAAATGGACGTCAAAAAGATTGCGCCAAAAAGAAGTTTTATCTTTAACTGTAGAACTGAATATATTTAGCCAACACAGACTTGTTGCTGCTGTAGATTTGTTACTCTGAATTTGCTCTGCATCACTTAATGTACAGCTCTATTTTGACATTGGCTTGTCAGACGTTTTGTTCTGTCCATTGCTACAGTTATCACTGGCATTCATAGCAATGACTCATGGAACAATTAATCGGATTCACTAGCATAATTTTTTACACGTTTCTGGACATTTGGTCCTCTTTGACAAACAGAAGGTATCTTCAAATTGTGAATGGATTATGTACAGAAACTGAGCAAAGGGCACTCCCCTTATAGCGCAACTGACCGAGCATACTCATGCGAAAACTCCTGATATAATGAATGACTAGCTACACAATGAATCTCTTATTTACATGTTTACCTACAATTTCTACTTTTTCATCTACGCGAGTCTCGTAGGTGTCCTGTTTTGATCTCATAAAGGTAAATTTACACTGAAACGTCAGGAGTTTGCATCTATGAAAGAAGTGTATAAAAGGTTTTGTTAACATACCATTTTCAGCTGGAAACTGCAGTGACTAGTATGTATAGTCACGTTTTTGGAGTTTTGCAAAACAGGCAAGTTTATCTAATGAGTTTATAAACACACTTTAAATGAAAGAATTTGAATTTTCACTTGCAGCTCCATGAAAATGATAGTCAGAGAGCACAGGCTAAATTAACCTGAGTTACTGAATACTGAGATTACACAATGAAGTATATAACACGTTCAGAAATCACGGACGGATTACACTGAAGTTAAGATCATGCTTAATCAGTTGTGCGTGCGTGCCTCTGCCTTCACTTTGCCTTTTTGAACACTATTGGAGCACCAGCCTGATTAACAGATTAGTTAATGTGAGTGCCTACATGACCCAAATCAGGACTCAAACAAACTCCCACGAGTTCCACACCTCACCGCCCTTCCTGTCCACTAAACTCTCTCTGCTCCAGTTAACATAATCATCTGCAGGAAAAACAACATACAACTTTCACTAGAAGATTAATCTAATAAAACTTCGCAAAAAAAAAAAAAAAGAAAGAATGAATGAATGAATAAATAAATAAGGCTGCAACAAATGATTATCTTCATAATAGATTAAGCTGTTGAATTTTTATTTATTTATTTTATTTTATTTTTTTTTATTATCATTATTATTGTTGTTATTGTTATTTGTTTAATTTAAAGAATTTCAATATGGTAAATTATAAACAAATGTAAAGAATTAAAAGTATTTAATTTTCACACACATGTATTGCGTGACTTGCATTGTGCAATTTTTTCCACTGTGGTTCATTCTGTAACATCCCTGTTTTTCAAATGTTTTTTTTTTTTGTTTGTTTTCTTCACCAAACATTTCATTGTTTATTCATTGCAGCCCTAACCAAAACATAATAGTGCTTTCAGTGGTGTCAAACAATATGGTTGGCTAAATAAATCATTCAACATATCAACTGTTACACAAGAGAGAAGGAAGTGTTCTGATGCTGTTTCTGTCCACTCAAGAGAGCTGCCAGTCTATGAAAACAGGAAACCCTCACAAAATTATTTATATACTTCTAAGTATCTCTTAGAAGAATCTTGGAAAAAAAAAGTGAAATGGGTAAAACACAGGCTGTTCTTGTCTACAGTAGGGGGCGTTATGTCATATAGACTGTAGTCTGCTGAAGGTTAAATGAGTTTCAGCACAGGTCACTGCATATGGATCCATTCCACAAAGGACACACTCAACAGCTAAATGATATGGCATTATTTTATTCAAATGTTGGCACTGTTTCTTTATATACTTTTCATAAAACATTCAATTTAATTAGTGAAAGTACACTCTAAAAAACGCTGGGTTGTTTTTTTAACCCAATTGCTGGGTTATGCCTGTTGGGTCATTATGTTGGGTTGTTTTTCCAGTGTTGGGTAGTTTTTGTGTAACCCAGCTGTTGGGTTAGTGGCTGGGTCAATATCACTGACCATTGAAACTATGCACCCCTCCCCCTCCCTCCAACGAAATAACCCAGGGCGCGCACTTTAACCCAGCTGTTGGGTTACAGTCAAAGCGCGGGCTTTTCATTCTCCTCAAGAGAGAGCGAGTCCTCAGCGCCGCCGATTTAGTGGACTTCTTCAGTGAAATTAAGGTTTGTATACATTTTATTCCATCTATAAAGTCTTAATTGTGTTGTAAATGATTTTATTTCACGCAACGCAACATACACACGAGATGTCAGTCAGCTAACGTTAAATGCGTCAGCAACGGTCGTTTCGCGTGATGGAAATGTCTTGCCTTACATAAAATAAACTTATTTTATTCGTTATAATACTGCTTCTAATTAATTCGGATGTTAAAATATGTTCTCAAAACTCTGTACTGTTTGTTTATCGGCAGGTTATGAAGTCAGTCGCGGCATCTTTCAACTACAAGTGAAAGGCGAGGTAGCGGTCTGAAGTTCGCAGTTTCCCCGGGGAATAGCAGCCCATCGACGGCTCAGATTTCAGCGACACTATTTCGGTTAAAAAGGATAACAGAGAACCGTTTAATACACTTGAATTAAAATATTACTTTTAAATGTTATATTTTTATTTCTAAAATGCGTGTTAAATGAGTTTAAATGTATGCAAAGTTGAAATCTATGCTGCCTAATTCAATTTGTCTTATATTTTTGTCTATGGGTGTTTTCACTTATTAATAAATGTTCATGTTTTGATTATTACTGTTGCCTCTAGTAATTCTGTGTCTGCTTTTTTAATTTCCAACCTATTTTTGATTCATTTTAAGCCAACAGTAGTAATTTTCAATTAATATTTGAGTTAATTAAAACAACCCAACATGTTGGGTCAAAAATTTAACCCAACTGGCTGGGTTAAAATAACCCAACACTGGGTTTGTCCATATTTGACCCAGCGTTGGGTTACCAAAATAACCCAAATTGGGGTGTTTTAACCCAGCGTTTTTTTAGAGTGTACCTGCAAAAAGTATTTGGACTCTTCTTTTACAAAATAAAAACATACCTGCAAACAAATGATAAACCATAGTTGCAGTTCATTATACAGTAGCAGGTCTGTTTTCAAACATTTCCAGTGAATTTTGAGCTTCTTAAATTGTTTTAGCCTATACCCAAAAAAAAAAAAAAAAAAAAGTGTCAGCATTATAAAGCTCTGTTACTGGTGTAAGTATTGGTATTGCCCACTGAAATGTTTAGTGTGAACAGAGGAACGGGTGGTGACATCACACATGGTCACTCTCAAAAAGGTTTTTTGTTATGACTATTTTAACACATTTTGTGTAATTTGGTGTTAAATGTGTGTTAAAAACAAATAAGAAAAAAATGCAACAGTGTATCCAGCACAATATGTGTTAATTAACATCCAATCACATTGCTGCTTGCGTCACTTCATGAGCAGTTATTATTCTTCTCACGAGTAAGTTTCCACACGTTTTAACTATTCATCATTGGGGGATATCTTCAATGTGTGGAGGGAAGAAAATGCTTGTATTTGGCATTAGAAGCGTTTAAAATGTCTTTTGTGATCATTTGTAGATAGTCAAGGGGCATTTTACACACATACGTGCCGTAGCCGAAAACTGATCTCTTGGTGCCACATATTGTGTAAAAGACGCTTGCGGGTTCTTTTGGCTTTCAAGCTAACATTAGCTTGCTCTATTTGTTATGTGTAAATAACAAAAGTGTCTTTATTTCCACTCTTGCAGCTTTAAATGGAAGTTTAATGGCAGTTATTGATGTGACAGGGAGATAAACTAGAGACTCACCGACCCTCACCATCACTTGTATGCTCATGAAAATACATAAATTATAAACTTGATTAACCATTAACTCTTCAGGAACCTCTGACTCAAGCAACATTGTTAATGTTTAAATTACAATATTTTGATTGTGTACTTTTTTAATTTTGACTTTTTATGTAAATCTAGGTTTACTAAATTCTGTATGAACTACATGTGAGTTTGTTGTGTTTTTATTGCATACAAGTTTTGTTCAAATGGATCAAAAATAACATATTTGACACAAATTGTGTAACAACACATTAGTGTGTAAACAATTTCAACACACTTTCTGAGTGTCAATAACACATTGCTTGAGATAAAAGTAACTAAAAATGTGTTGTCCTTATCACAAATGTGTTTGTTGACAGTGCATACTTTTTTAAGAGTGTCAGTGTTAAAATTCATAGAAAACATTTATGGAAATATTTTGGATCAGCATACAAAAAGTTAAACACAATTTTGAACCAATTTAAGGAAAGATTTATCTGTTAAGCAAGCTAAAAGTTTTTCAAAACACAACTATAAGATTTTTTCAACATCAGCTTTTCTCGTACTTGTCATGACAACACTATCCTAAACAAGACCACAGTCAAACTATAAATTGAGTGAACTATGAAAACCATGTTCCTGGAGAAAAAACAAAACAAAACAAAACAAAAAAAACAACAAAAAAAAAAACAATGTGATTCAACCATCACACAAATAAACATTGACATTTCACACTAAACAAAGAAACCACAAAGCCATATTATTCTGGTTTAAAAAAATAAAAAAGAAAGTGTTTCTAACAAAAGTTAATCAGAAGAATAAAAAGTCAAGAGTACAAAGAAGTACTGTGAATTAGATTACTTAGAAAAAAGATATCTGACAAACATTCTATGGATGAATGAGTGTTAAATATGTATGTGTACGTGGGACATGAGATCTGACCTGGGCTCATGCTCTAGTGAACTGAACAGCACAGCAAACAATAGCACCTTTATTAGGCCACATTAATCCTTCTGTTGTTTGGGCTTTTCTGTTTTAGCCCAAAGCAAACAGTGGGATTCAACCTGAAGGATCCAGAGTGTTTGCTGTTCTCTTTTAGAATAGGCCTTTGAGTGTGAATCTATTTAAGTCATTATTCCCAGAGATCAGTGACTAAACAGGTTGACTATTGGCTTTCAAAAGGAAAGGAAAGCAAAAGCAATGGCATTCATTTAGCTTGATGCTTGATACCACAAATGGCTGCTTACGAGTTAAGTTTCCTAAATTTAACCCTGACAGCACAGTTTCAGTTTGCCTGAAATACATTTCAAGTCATGTCTGTCGGTATGATCAACAAAAGCTTTACAAATGACTGAAAAGTTGTGTCAGATTTAAATCTCTCAGTGATGGTCCGTATCTTTATATCTCACCACCTGCCTCTGGAGTTTTGGTGTGCATTGCTCCATTGAGGAAATGAGTTCCCTCACCCTCAGCAGATCAGCAGGGCGTAACAACAGGCACACGCCTCTGGGGAGTCATGGTGCTCACATAGCAACCTATTTTTATACCCAAGAAGAGAGAGCGTGAGCCCATACCAAGCAGCTGCAAATTTATGATTGAAGCTTCACGCAAACAGTGAATGACCCAGACGACTGGTGAATCTGGAGGGACATTCAACTCCTTACCAGTGTTTGTTTGCCATTGCTAAGCATGAAGCCTGCTGGCACTGGATCTGCCCTTGATCTCTGGTTACAGGGCCATTTCACTGGCAGAAAGCCCCACCCTTTTACTGCTGAGGGTGAAGCTTCCCTGTCTTTTGAGGAGCTATAAACAGCTCACAGAAATGCTACCATACTGACGACACTAACACTTGTAAAAGCTGTCCTGTTGTGAGTGTATGTGCCACCACAAAAACATTTAAGTTGGCATGCAATGGAAATTCACTCTATTTTCTAAATGAATGTTCATTAATGCATGTAAAAAATCTAAAAAAAAAAAAGTTTAAAAAAAAATTCTTATTTTGATTCTTTAAAAAAAAAAAAAACTTAATAGAATACATTTTTAAGATGATTCTTACATTAAAAAAAACATTACATTAAAAAAACTTTTATACTGCTATTGTTGTTCTGGTTAATGTGTAGTGCACAATAGCAACACATCTAACATATGTTGAACGACAAACACAGAACTGAGGAAACTATGGGTATAAATACACAAGGATGGCAATCAACAGAACAGGGAACAAGTGCGAAACTAATTAGAAACTATGGCAATAAAAACTGCAAACTCAGTCAAAGACTGGCAAAAAAAAAAAAAAACAGAATAGAAACTACAGAGAACAAGACAATCAAATTAACACGACAGTGACAGTTGTGTGAAAAAAAAAAAAAAAAAAAACACTAAACATATAGCCCACCTCCTATCCAATAACTGTAATAAGCTTTATTCTTTGTTAATTTTGATATGAAACCAAGTCTCAACTTTCAATGTCAATTTTATCACAAAATTCAAACAATAAATGCCATTTTGACACTCTTTATTATGGCATGAGACTGCTGTAGCCACCTCAGTTAAAGCAACAATGCTGTAAGTGAATCATCTCTTCCTCTTTACTACTAGTTATAGAATGAATTAAACATGAATATCAGAAGATTATGTTGAAAGAAACAGTACAACTTACTAAAATGTCTCATGTAATCACCCAATTACTGTTTCTACCACAGAAAGATGTCAAGACAACAGCTTGTAAACAATGGCATGTAAAGCCATTCATTTAAATTAATTCAACTCAGTAACTCTAGAGAGGAATGTTTTGCTAAATATATGTACTATATGACATACTCATTATACTTTTACTCAACCTATTAGTGATGTCTTATTTATTGTATGTTTGAATACATCTATTTATATTTTAAATGTTTATATTTCAACAACAAATACAAGTAAATAAAAACAACAAATAGAAAATAATTATATAATTAAAAAGTTCATAAAAAACTGGATTTGGACTATGTTGTTAATTTTAACATTTAATATAATGACAGGGTTCCTTGTATAGTTTACCGTATTTGTTTTTTTTTGTTTTTTTTTCCTTAAGTAAATAGTTTTTGTTCATTGTCATTTTTGCTTTATTTGATGTTTGATTCATAGTGGGTTCCCTCTTATGTTATACTCTGGAGTTACCTTAAGCATTTACACTGCAGAATCTTCAAAAATAGCACTTATTGAGGACACGCTAAAATATATAGATTGCAATGTACACACTATATATTTAAATGGAATTAAAGTAGGGCTGGGCGATATGGCCAAAATAATTATCACGATAATTTTTTTCATATCAGTCGATTTCGATAATTATCACAATAAATGTCAAATCTTGATTTCTTTCAAGTTTAAAGCCAGAATTTTGCGCCAAAGTGAAAGTTGTAGAAACCAGACCATTAATTTTTCTTAACAAAATAAATATCTAACTAGAAAAAATCATGAGTGATATTGTTTCAAATCAAGAAACAGGTTTGAGTTGCCTGATAATATTAATAATAATAATATCACTTTTTTGTCTCTTAGAAATTCACATTTGATAGTAGCTTGAGTTGGGATGCAGAGGTAAATTTTTGTTCATTTTTAAAATCCATAACATGTAAAAATTGTAGCTAAGTTAAATTTATTCTGACCAAGGTTTTTTTTATTTTTTATTTATTGTATTTTTTTTTTTTAATTAAGCATTGGTCTCCCATAGTAGCATACATTTAAATCATGATAAACACAGTTAAAACCACACATATAACACCTCAATACCATGGTAAAAATATAACTATATGGTTTTCAGGTAGCCTATTTGTATGAAAAACAGAAGTCTAAAAACAATCAGCATAAATGCACACACGCTATAGCTTAATCACAAATACATGCACTATAATGTATTTGTAATGTACAAATACATGCAATATACCATTATACCATTACTTTTTCTGTTTTTTCTCTTGACCGTCTCATCAGCGAGTAAACAAACACATCTGCTCTAGTGAGCTCGTGCCACGCGGCAGTTTGACTTTGATCCGAGCGGATAAACGGTCCGCGTGGCGCGATTCAAATGCGTCGCGCTGTTTCGTTCCGCTTTTGGCGCATAAACATTATATCGAACATTTATCGAACTCTTCATATCGTTTTATCAAGGAAAATTATATCGCGATAATTATGGTTATCGAATTATCGCCCAGCCCTAAATTAAAGATATAGCTGTACTGCATGTTAGGTTGCTTACTCCCAGCAGGCACAAAACAGGCACACAACGTCATAAGACGTTGATATTTGGTTAAATTTCGGTTGTGACGTCGGGTGACCAAAATTCAACGTAAATTCAACATCTAATGTCAATGTTAAATTGATGTCCAATACCGACGTCAGCTGACGTAGAGATTTTGTTGTTTTTAGGTTGTGCAACCAAAATCCAACGTTAAGTCAACATCAAATTGACGTCAAATATTGACGTCAACCCGATTTTCATTTTCAACCAAAATGCAACGTCTGTCCGACGTCATGTCCAACGTCAACCTGACGTTACATAGACGTCTGGTGCCTGCTGGGTTGTGCCAAAGAGCATGATCTATTTAAGTCCACATCATACTAACAAGAAACTATGCTTTTAACCACAGGTCAAAAGCTGATGAGAGCTCCAACCACATACGTTTGTGATGCTATTTGCGAATGTTCAGTTAAACATGGTTTCAGGAAACAATGAATCATTGAACTACGACAGAAATTGTGCCATAGCTGGCAAACAATACTTTTAGGAAATGCAAACCAACAGAATTTTCCTTTTTAAGTTCACTACCGCGTTAACCTAGCCAACTTAGCCAGTTAGAACAGAACAGCCACGCTGCATATTCAGGCAACATGAGTTTGAGTTTGTTCCTCTCTTTTCTCCTTGCCATATCTCTCACAGTCTCTGAAATAACAGTAGCATTTAAAAAGTTATTTCATTAAAAAATATCAGGCTATTCCACTGAAGAAAACTGCTGAGGTAACAGGGTATTCCACAACATAACAAAACACTCCTCACTCCCTCAGTCTACTTCACAATGCCATTCTTTCTCGATCCAAACACCCACAGACGGAAAGAGAGAGTAGTTAGTCTTTAAGTTCCATGGGTGCTGGAACAAACACAGTCTGTTCTCCAGGGAGACAGAAAACTCAGGTCCTCTGGTACAAACACACACTGGGATTCTGGGGCCAATTACTCACTTTCTCCAGAGAGAAGAAAAAGGTGATGGAAATAAAGAGGGTGAGAGAAAAGATGGTGCTGATCGGTAAGAACAAGTGCCATTGCATTTAAGATTTCTATAACATGATTAGACCAACATCTCAACACCACCTGACTGTTGAACAACCTGAGATGACTCACAGTCAATTGCATCTGTACACCAGATTTGAGGAAGCTGCTTGAAATTGCATCTAGCCAAGGTCACTCACACTTTAAAGTTGTTGTGCTGCAGTTATACTACCTTTTTGACTCAGTAATAAGCTATACTATAGTTTACAAATGAATAGTACACTACACTGAAGAAACCCTGACACTAACTTTTTTTTTCTGTGGCACTTATTTACAGCATACTGACAGTACAAAGCAGTACTTACTTATCTGGCACAAACACAATCAACTAGAATCTCAATTCACAGACAAACGTATACAATTTGCTAAAACATAATAGAATTAAAACACCCTATTTATACTGTATAACATAATCAAGCACATACTCCTAAACAGCAGTATGAAGTAAAGAAAGATATATCAAATATAACTTTGGGAACACTTCCGAATGCATCAAGCAAATTAGGAAATCTCATTTTTGGAAACAACTGAAACAAACCGTGAGATTGAGTTCTCAACACTACTTAAAAACGAGGACACTTTTGGAGATAGTGCTTGTTGAGTGTACCACAAAAAAAAAAAACATAAAAAATTTAAAAAAAAACAAACAAAAACCTAACATGCAACCCTGTAATGTAAAAAATAAATAAATAAATAAATAAAATAAGTGATGTAATGTTTTGTCACACCACTACTTGCTGGAAAAAGCTTCTTACTGCAGGGCTCTAGACTCATTCTTCCCACTGATCGCTCTTTTGCGACTAACTTTCTCAGTCGGTCGCACAAGCACATGATTTCGTCACAATATTTATTTATTTATTTATTTATTTTTATTTGTATTTTTTTGCTACATCATGGGATTAATCAATGTATGCTGATTAACTTTTAGCATAGTTTATAGTTATATGGTAACAAAATGGTTAACATTCAACCTGTTCTTTTTCATCAGTAGTCTAGTATTATTTGTGATTTGAATTTTGTGAATGGGAGTTCCTCTTTTGCTATGATATAAGCCGGGCTTTGAATGCTTTCGCTTTCAAATTTGCGATCTTGTCACATTTTACAAGAAAAGATAATTGTCTGTTTTGCTTACATCTATACACCTTTCACTTTTTAAGACTAAAACAAAAGATGGATTTATTGTTATTCTCAATTAAAAAGCACAACAACAATAAAACAGGATGCTACAATGACAAACTAGCTTGCATAAGGTTTATTTACAAAAACGAATAAGATGAGGCACGGCATACACCACATGCTGTTTTATATACCGACTAATAAATTACAGAATGTTTAGCAAACACTGAGGGAATCAGATAAATAATAAAAAAGAAAGCCTCCATAGCGTAACGTAAGGTAAACAGCAAAGATATCAAGCTTTTCAAAATGAAAATGGAAAGAAAAGTAAAACAAACTGGCTGTGGTGACAGTGCTTGCATGTTTTTTTTCCCCACAAGAATACCACTCACTCTCTCACAGTCTGCTGTGCGTCATGTCATGATCCATCCATCTATGCTGTAATTAGGGTCTGAGAATTAGAAGAGTATGTAGTTGGCTCACAATGTCTTTGTCACGATTTGGCTGCTACAGTGCGTGAACGAGGAGACGAAGGAGCGCTGAGACGTGGGAGATTCACATTCACAGTCTTTATTTGACAAGATAGCCATGTAGAGCAGGGTGAAGACATTCAATACCGGACAGGAAACACAGGGCAGAACACATAATAAATACTAAACGTAAACGAGCTTAAACAAACCCAGCTGGAACTGAATTAACTAATAAGGACAGGAACAGAACCAAATATGGGCATGTGGGGAACAAAACACAAGATACATGGAACACAAGACTGACAGTTACTCCCCCCTCCTGAAAGGCGCGTCCCGTGCCATAGAACATCCAACGGGGAGGGGGGGTGGGCGCTCTGGAGGCCTCAAGGGGCAGAGTTCGGGGACGGAAGGCCTCCAAGGCGGCGCCCGTTCCGGGACCCACGGCGGGGCAGGGAACACGGGAGGCCATGGCGGATCAGGAGACTCGGGAGGCCATGGCGGAGCAGAGAACTCAGGAGGCCATGGCTGGACGGCCTCTGTGGACTTGGCCTCTCTACTTGGCCTGGCCACTTCGATCGGAGCTCCGTGGGCTAAACTCGGGAACTGGAGCCCTCCGTGGGCTATCCACAGGAACAGGAGCCCTCACTGGGCTAGGCTCGGAATCTGAGGCCTCCTCGGGGCCAGACATGAGACCAGCAGCCCTCCCTGGGCTGAACGTGGTGACAGGGGCCCTTTCGGGGGTGCACTCAGGAAGCGCTTCTATCGAGGCAGCCGGAGAAGTGAGCAGCTTGGGAATGGCCTCCGTGGCCATGACAAGAGAAGCTGCTTGCTTCTGAGGGACCCCAACAGACAAGACATGACAAGGCAAGACCGACAAGATCTGTTCCTGTGGACACGACAAGAATTCTGGGGACATGACTTGACATTGGTCAGGGGCTAGAGCCATCTCTCGACTCTGGTCAGGGGCTAGATCCATCTCTTGACTCTGGTCAGGGGCTGGAGCCGACATAGGAGCGCGCTTTCGAGGAGCAGGCACTGGAGGGCACTCTGGCAGGCACTTTCGAGGAGCAGGCACTAGAGGGAGCTCTGGCAGGCGCTTTCGAGGAGCAGGCATTGGTGTCGGAGCGGCCAGCGGGCTTGAGTGAGCGGCGGCCCGCGAACTTGACTTCGGATCGGCCGGCAGGCTTGAGTGAGCAGTGATCAGCAGGCTTGACTTCATAGCGTTCGGCTGACTAAACTGACGAACAGCTGACAGACTTGACTGACGAATTGTCGGCGGGACTGACGGCAGGCTGGTTCTGGCTCGGGCCCGGACACTGCCCAGACACCAGAAGACCCCTTCCCTCCAACTTAGTCCAGTTGTGTCGGGGAGGTCCATGGGTTGGCCCCGAACCAGAATAAATAATTGAGTGCGGTGTTGTCCACTGCCATCGTCGCGGCGAGCCCTCAGAATTCCCCAGCGTACTCACAGAAGGGGGGATCTCTGCGGGCTAGGGCGAATAACTGAGCAGCAGTTTCCATGCCGCGGGGGAAAACAAGAAAACAAAAAACTTCAAAACAAACGGAAACGAAACCGGGGGAAAAAGGCGCCGCTCACTTGCGGTTTTTGTCCAGTATTCTGTCACGATTCGGCCGCTACAGTGCATGAACGAGGAGACGAAGGAGCGCTGAGACATGGAAGATTCACATTCACAGTCACAGTCACAGTCACAGTCTTTATTTGACAAGACAGCCAGGAACACACATGTAGAGCAGGATGAAGACATTCAATACTGGACAGGAAACACAGGGCAGAACACTATAAATACTAAACGTAAACGAGAAAATTAAACAAACACAGCTGGAAATGAATTAACTAATAAGGACAGGAACAGGAACAGAACCAGATATGGGCATATGGGGAACAAAACACATGGAACACAAGGCTGACAGTCTTCAGCATCACTAACAATAATGTACTCTGTCTATCAAAGGCATAGTGTGAGTAGCACCTCAGCTCACCTTAGCTCCTGACTTGAGATTCTTCCCGATCCTATTCTCCTTTCGCTTCTTGCCCTCCTTGTAATGTCCTGTCTAATAAAGGCAAAATGCCCGAAAACATCAGAAAATAAATATTGCACTCTGTCAACTGCAAGAGGTTTAATAGCCATTTCACTATCAATGACTATTTAAATGTTGATGTGGTCTGCTTTGCTTGCCATTATCACTTTCTGTCTTTACAATTATTATTTACACAGCAAATAAGAATAATGACCATGAAGCCATGTGGTCCCTTTGCATGCTGCTTGGCATCCTGTTCAGAGCACAGTACTGTCGTTTATTTGCCCATTGGTTTTAACACTCACTGTGCTCAGCTAACTGACTTTTCTGTGAGTTCAGGTTCTGACAGAGTCTGTGAAATGTATTTAAACTATGTGACCTTTAAAAAAAAAATAAATAAAAAAATAAAAAAAATAAAAAAAAGTAGAGATGTCCTGAGCCGATCTCATGGATTGGGATCAGGGCTGATCAAGCATTTTTTGAACTGATTGGTATCGGCTCTCCTCAGCCCGATCCTTATTTAATGACAGCTGTAATGCCGGTGAATGTAAGCCGTGAATGATGTCAAGTTGATCGTTACAATATGGCGGATACTGCGTGCTTGGAGCGGTCAAATTGGGAATCTACGTATACATATCTATTGTTCAGCTGCCGTTAAAACCAAAAGAAGAAGAAATGTGTGTGCATGATGTGCGAGAATCAGTGAGGTCTGTTCTAGCGCATCACACACGTTTGAGCTTGCGTGTTAAATGTATTTTATGCGCACTTTTGTAACAATCACTCAATCAGTTATCGTTTACTTTTATCTGCTGTCAGACTATCTGAGACATCGCTGTCATAACATGAGTTGTTAAAGGTTGCATCTTGCTTTGGATTTGACTGATAGACTAGCATCCTGATACCATGAGATTCATGCTTTCTAACCATATTACCATTTTTTTTTACCTACAGGTGCATCTCAATAAATTAGAATGTCGTGGAAAAGTTCATTTATTTCAGTAATTCAACTCAAATTGTGAAACTCGTGTATTAAATAAATTCAGTTCACACAGACTGAAGTAGTTTAAGTCTTTGGTTCTTTTAATCGTGATGATTTTGGCTCACATTTAATAAAAACCCACTAATTCTCTCAACAAATTAGAATATGGTGACATGCCAATCAGCTAATCAACTCAAAACACCTGCAAAGGATTCCTGAGCCTTCAAAATGGTCTCTCAGTTTGGTTCACTAGGCTACACAATCATGGGGAAGACTGCTGATCTGACAGTTGTCCAGAAGACAATCATTGACACCCTTCACAAGGAGGGTAAGCCACAAACTTTCATTGCCAAAGAAGCTGGCTGTTCACAGAGTGCTGTATCCAAGCATGTTAACAGAAAGTTCAGTGGAAGGAAAAAGTGTGGAAGAAAAAGATGCACAACCAACCGAGAGAACCGCAGCCTTATGAAGATTGTCAAGCAAAATCGATTCAAGAATTTAGGTGAACTTCACAAGGAATGGACTGAGGCTGGGGTCAAGGCATCAAGAGCCACCACACACAGACGTGTCAAGGGATTTGGCTACAGTTGTCGTATTCCTCTTGTTAAGCCACTCCTGAGCCACAGACAACGTCAGAGGCGTCTTACCTGGGCTAAGGAGAAGAAGAACTGGACTGTTGCCCAGTGGTTCAAAGTCCTCTTTTCAGATGAGAGCAAGTTTTGTATTTCATTTGGAAACCAAGGTCCTAGAGTCTGGAGGAAGGGTGGAGAAGCTCATAGCCCAAGTTGCTTGAAGTCCAGTGTTAAGTTTCCACAGTCTGTGATGATTTGGGGTGCAATGTCATCTGCTGGTGTTAGTCCATTGTGTTTTTTGAAAACCAAAGTCACTGCACCTGTTTACCAAGAAATTTTGGTGCATTTCATGCTTCCTTCTGTTGACCAGTTTTTTAAAGATGCCGATTTCATTTTTCAGCAGGATTTGGCACCTGCCCACACTGCCAAAAGCACCAAAAGTTGGTTAAATGACCATGGTGTTGGTGTGCTTGACTGGCCAGCAAACTCACCAGACCTGAACCCCATAGAGAATCTATGGGGTATTGTCAAGAGGAAAATGAGAAACAAGAGACCAAAAAAATGCAGATGAGCTGAAGGCCACTGTCAAAGAAACCTGGGCTTCAATACCACCTCAGCAGTACCACAAACTGATCACCTCTATGCCACGCTGAATTGAGGCAGTAATTAAAGCAAAAGGAGCCCCTACCAAGTATTGAGTACATATACAGTAAATGAACATACTTTCCAGAAGGCCAACAATTCAGTAAAAATGTTTTTTTTTTTTTTGTTTTTTTGTTTTTTTTTATTGGTCTTATGAAGTATTCTAATTTGTTGAAATAGTGAATTGGTGGGTTTTTGTTAAATGTGACCCAAAATCATCACAATTAAAAGAACCAAAGACTTAAACTACTTCAGTCTGTGTGCATTGAATTTATTTAATACACGAGTTCTACAATTTGAGTTGAATTACTGAAATAAATGAACTTTTCCACGACATTCTAATTTATTGAGATGCACCTGTATATGTGACCCAGGATCACAAAACCAGTCATAAGGATCAATTGTTTGAAATTGAGATTTATACCACATCTGAAAGCTGAATAAATAAGCTTTCCATTGATGTATGGTTTGTTAGGACAATATTTGGCTGAGATACAACTATTTGAAAATCTGGAATATGAGGGTGCAAAAAAATCTAAATATTGAGAAAATCGCCTTTAAAGTTGTCCAAATGAAGTTCTTAGCAATGCATATTACTAATCAAAAATTAAGTTTTCATATATTTACGGTAGGAAATTTACAAAATATCTTCATGGAACATGATCTTTACTTAATATCCTAATGATTTTTGGCATAAAAGAAAAATCTATCATTTTGACCCATTTAATGTATTTTTGGATATTGCTACAAATATACCCGTGCGACTTAAGAATGGTTTTGTACTCCAGGGTCACATATGTTGCAATTATTCTGCTTATTGTTTATATAAAATCAGTAGTCCCATATTCTACCAGTGTCTTTATACAACATGTGCAAATTTAAAATACAGAGTGTATCTTATATATGTATAAAAACACACACACACACACACACACACACACACACACACACACACACACACACACTAGAAAGAGAACTCATTTCGCTATATGCAGAGAAGTGAGCGCATGTGATGACGGTGCTCATAGAGTGCGGGAGTATTGAACAGAGTTATTTTTACCGCTTTCTAGGCCTTGTATGTCAAAATGCCCATCTTTGCAAATATGCTCATAAACACAGTAATTTAGGTCTGAAGTGAAAGAAAACAGCTGAGAAAGTAAACACATGCGTAACAGTATATTTGATCTGAGCAGCTCTTAAAGTGACAGCAGTCTGTCTGCCATTCATGGTAATCAAACAACAAGAGAGAGAAAATCTCTCACTGATCTTGACTAAATCACTTTAATAAGAGGAAATAAATATTTAATTTACACAGTGAAGAATATGCAGTGTTTTATACATTTGATTACTTTATACAATGTATGTAGTTCTTATTTATTTGTTTTACTGAAGTTTTTTTGTCCTATTGCTTATTATTAGTTTCTTATTGTTATTTAATCGCTGACAGTTTACTTGAGTTTTTACTATGCGAGTTATATATAAAATTTAGGCTAGTATTAGTTTTTGTGATATTGACACTGGTGACAAGAATGAAATTAAAATTCTAAGGTATCTAAAATTTTTATATCATAAAGACCTTATTAAAGCAAAAATAGCTTAAATAGCAAAATATTGTGATATATATCTTTACCGTGAAATAAAATTATTCATATCGTGATATAAGATTTTGGTCATATCGCCCACCCCTAGTTCACATACATACTTCTTCAGAAAATTGTGGTCAGCAAAATGTGGTCTGGTCATGTTATTTTTTATTTATTTTTATTTTTTTGTAAAAGTTTTGCAAATGTGTGGAGTGCATTTAAATATGGTAAAATGTGTGAAGTACAGCTGGAATTAAAGGGCAGTAATTAAAGATCTGCTAAATATCTGAGGTATTTTCCTAAATCAGTCTGTGGCTCAGGGTGTTTGGAACAAACTAATTATTTCCTGCTCTTCACCCATCCTCTAATCCCATTGGGGCTATTTCTCTCCCAGACTCGGCCTGAGCAAATGCTGTTTTTCCCTGCTTTCCCTAACAACTGCACCTCTCCTCAGGTGCAGGAGTGCTCCTGTTTTTGTTGGGCAGGATGAGTAATATCAGCTGAGAATGTGGTGAGGCTTGAAGACTGCTGTTTAAAATAATTACATTAAAAATCAATTTTCAGACTTGTCTCTGGATAATACAGCTCTCTTTACAGATCTGTCCTGCTCATGGTTGCATTATGTAATTGGTGCCAAAGAGAGGAATATCCAGTTATAAAGTAATTAGCCAATTGTAATCTCTTGGAGGCTGAAGAAGACACCAGAGGCCAAAGGTGTCAAACATCTACTCTTGTGTAACTCATGAACAGGCCCAAATGGAATTTGCACATGTAGATCTAGGCTGAAAACTTTGCCCTTTTTTGCAGAATTGGAACACCTGTGATTCATAAAGTTCTACACATCTCCTGCTTGTTGTAAAAATTGTTAATTAAATATTTTGTCAATTTTGATTGTTTTCAGCTTATAATAAATGTGTCTTAACCTGTGCAACCCAATTAACACCTTTTGCACCACTAAATCTTCTTCATTTGTTATGTAATGTAGAAGCGCTACATGGAATAAGTTTATCTGTAGCAGTTTCTACAGTTACAGCAGATCACTAACAGTAAAGTTCAACACTGATATTTAAAGGCCGAATTCCACTCGAAAACAAACATCACTATGCTCTGTTCACTCTGGAGGGTGGAACACTTGAGGGAGTACACTGAAAGGTACAGTGCATTACACTGTGTCTACACCAGACGGGAGTGGTGTGATGCGATACGGCAATATACAATAGAACCCATTTTAATCAGTGAGTCTGTCTACACTGGATCCAAAGCAAATTCTCACTAGTAAACTGATGCTTCGCTCTATTTTGAGTCCAGTGTAGACAGCCTTAAGCTTTTGTGGCACGATCTGACACCACAACTGTCGCATCTGGTATAGACACAGTGCTGCTGTCAGAATGTTACCTTGATAGCATATCATTTGTGTGTGTGTATGTGTGTGGAACAACTGTACAACTAGCATCCCGTTTAAGTCCCCTTGCTGAAAATCTGAAATTAGCCCAATGTTACATTGATTCTATGAGAGACAACATTATCTGAATAACATCAAGTTAAGCACAGTGCACACCTTGTGATTTTGGCCACAATTTTGCCATCTGAGACAAATTTATGGAATCATAAATGTGGTCACAGGGCAAAACAATGAATCTCTGATCAGCCATGCTCACAATGGTGAATTAATGGTCTTTGCAACGAATCTTTGCCAGGTTTTCACAACATAACCCGCCCAATTGCTACTCAAAACTAGCCAAAAACTAGCCCAATCGCATTACGAGGGGGTCCCCTGGTAAAAATTGTGTTCTGGAGGGTAAAATACACATTTTTTGGTGGGGTTCTCCTGGTAAAATGTGCATTCCAGGGGATAAATATCATGTATTGTGGCCACTTCAGCCCCGCGGACATGAAAAACAACCCGCGGTAACGGTGTTAAAATAGCCCAATTCCGCGGGAAAACTGCTGACATGGCAACACTGCTTCATGGGCAATAAGATAACTTTGAGACAAACTCTCTAGTAGACGTGTAGCTTCCACTAAAGGCTGTTGAATTGCATGCCGAACAGATCTCATAAAAACACCGCCTGACAGCAGACTCCCAAAACAGTTGTGGCATAGCAAGCTATAAGACAAAGACGATCCAGTCCAAAGTCCAAAGAAGACATAGACGCTACTATATCCAATTCCCATCAGGATTAAACAAGTTAGTCCAACTTCAGTAAGTTTGAATCACTTGCAATATCCATCTAAAAATACACTGGTCTTCCAGTGTGACCTGACATGGTTTCCAATCTACTGCAAAAGTGAAGGATTTAAGGCTGATTTATACTTCTGCATCAGACCTACGCCGTAGCCTTTACGCCATAGGCTATGCGTCAGTTTTCATTTCTACTTCTGCGTCGTTGTCCACGTCGACGTACAGTACACATGCAGACCGCTAGTCCGCAGTGTCCACAGACATGTTGCTTGTGTAACCCGCAGTACCATGGCAAAAGCCGAAGAAGAAGCAGCTCATCGGAGAAGCATTATAGCCGTGACGGCAGCAAATAAATATCAAATCATTAAATCATTATTTAAAACTACAAAAAGGAGACAACAACGGAACAGGAGAAGATGGCATTCTTTCGATCTCCACAAGGACTTGTACCACGGCAGATCAACATTGTTTGTCGCGGACAACTAGTGATGTATAATGCTATGTAGTATAATAAATGATAAGATACTTGTTCTTTGCTTTGTTTTATTTTAAATAAGATGTAACATTAAAATTTGCTAAAGTGCACATAAACACACAAAACTCAAGTACATACGGAGGGAGGGGTTCTAGCAGACCAATCACAGCGCTTGCGGTCCGCGTAGAAATGATGCGCTGTTAGATTTCTGGAAAGGTGAATGTCAGGCTACGGCGTAGGCTACGCCGTACAACACATAGCCTACTGCATAGCTTCGACGCAGAAGTACAAATTGGGCTTTAGTGTGGAAAGTTCACATGAACAAATATGAAGTTGGTCATGCTCCTCACATTTGGTGCTACACTAACAGACCACACAGACATGTTTGTGCCAAGAAAGCTGTTATATTTGTTGAGCTGATATTAAGAGAGAGACCATGTGCTGCTACCAGGTATGCAAAGCTTGTCTCTCAACTTTCAACCTATGAGACAAGTTCTTCTGTGAGTTTTGTGAAGCATTTTTACTTAGTATATTCAAAAGAATAAGTTTAAGTGTTGAAAAAAATCTTAAAAGCAATATAAATTCCAAACAAAAACCGAAACATTACTTTTCAGAAAATTAGACACTGGAGTTCATATGCAGGGTGTGTCTACGAGCTCCAGTAAGGATTGTGGTGGGTGTGAACAAGGAGAAGGGTGTAGAAATGCAGTGGTTAGTACAGCTGATGGACAGGATTATCTGTTGTGGGCTCTATTTTAAGCACCAGTGACAGGGAAGTTGACATACGAAAGCAGAAATATGAGCCGTAGTGCACTGAACCGAACAAATGAGATTTATGGCCGTGGTGTCAATGGAAGTACTCTGGACTATGGGTTCAACAATGAGTGTTCAGATCTCATGGAATTTAATCTTGCATAGCCACACTTTTCACTATTGGCATAAATTTGTTGGCACGCAGCATATTATTCTGGCCAAGAACCGCCTACTTAGACAGAAAGAGACTGTCTGACCAACATGCAAAGTGACCAACCACAATTCGTTTTATTTTTACATCATTTAGGGTGGAGTTTATCTGACATTGATGACACAAAAATCACAGTCTCCAACAATACACAGTTACTGGCCATGTCTCTTTTTAAATAA
Source organism: Spinibarbus caldwelli (assembly GCA_039654775.1). NCBI lineage: Eukaryota > Metazoa > Chordata > Actinopteri > Cypriniformes > Cyprinidae > Spinibarbus > Spinibarbus caldwelli. The sequence continues at coordinate 9,786,099 of CM077227.1, read as the reverse complement.
AATATTTTAAATGTCTCTTTAAGGAAGTATTATTGCATGTACTATATTAAAATAGACAAATACAGTATTATGGTATCTTTCCTTCAGCTGGACAGAAATACATTCAATCATGTCTAACTTGACAAATATACATTTTTAATTTATGATTAGGATATAGAAAAATGTAAAAAAAAAAAAAAAAAAAAAAAAAAAATTAAGAATACAGTTGTTGTTGTTGTTTGGAAAATGATTTAGGCTTTATTAGACCTTATAAATCTATAATGAATTTATTTGCATTTTCAATCTATCAGTCAATCAATATTAGTACAACATGTTGTAGTCCATCGGCCATTTTGAGCTGCCAAAAACTTCTTTTTGATCTCCTCCTAAACCACTTGACTGATTCACACAAAATTTTGCATGTGTTAACTGTAGACACTATTGACAAGAATTTTAATTAGTCAAACCGTTTAGAGGATATAAGCCAATTAATTTTGTTGCCATGGCTTAATATACTACTAGATATTCTGTTCAAACTATATCTTCTAAACCATTTGATGAATCCATATACTTTTGATAATTTTTTGTCTTCAGGGTATCTAGATGATAAAAAAAATTTATAAGAGCATTCTTTCCACCCTCATTAAATATATGCATCATCATTAAATTTAAAAGTTTTTTAAAATGTTTTATTTTAACAATAAATTCAATAAATTCAGTTCACGCCTCCTCCAAAAAACACAAACGCGCTCAGGCAAACCAGAGACTAACCTGTGATACGATGAGAGATGGCGTTGGTGGAGGATTGAATGCAACACTGTCAGATTACCTCATGCCTCATTCACCGGTGTGACATTACAGTACAAAGCGCATTACAGTACAAAGCGCATAATATTACAATAATAGTGCCTTTCATTCTCGCTGGAACACGCTGATGACGTCATGTCTGCGCAAACAAGGTATGCAAATACTTATTTTGACAGGCAGGCAAAACAGCCTGTCGTAATGTTCGGACCGAACATTTTGATTGGATGAACATTTTATGGTCCTAAGGCTTCCACAGATGATATAAATACATATAAATAAATTTAGACCACTTTTTGAACCAAATCACCTACCCTGCCTTTAATTACTCACCCTCATGTCGTTCCAAACCTGTAAGACCTTTGTTCATCTTCAGAACATAAATTAAGATATTTTTGATGAAATGTGAGAGCGCTCTGACCCTGCCATAAGTAATACAACTGTAATGTTCCCAGGTCCAGAAACGTAGTAAGGACATCAGTAAAACATCATGTGACATCATGTGACATCAGTGGCGCAACTTCAATGTAGCAAAGCTACGACAATACTTTTTGAGCGCAAACAAGGCCCCCCCCCAAACAACGCATGCATATGCATTGTGATATTCTCTAAAATGGTGGAAGACAGTAACTTGGGGGAGAAGAATTGTTGAATAAAGTCATTATTTTTGTTTTCTTTTTGCGCCCAAAAAGTATTCTCGTAGCTTCGCAAAATTGAAGTTGAGCCACCGATGCCCTTCCTATAGTTGCGTTGCTGTCTATGGCAGGGTCAGAGAGCTCTCAGATTTCATCAAAAATACCTTAATTTGTGTTCCGAAGATGAATGAAGGTCTTACGGGTTTGGAACTACATGAGGGTGAGTAATTAATGACAGAATTTTCATTTTGGTGTGAACTAACCCTTTAACTTCTTGTTTATTGTTGTATAAAATCTGCAGCAAAGGAACAGTGACACAATGTGTGATTCCCACTAGACAGCAGGACAAATAACTAACACAGTACCATCAATGATAAAATCTCCTAATGACTTCCATTTCAACATTTCAAGACTTCATCAGAACCATGCTCAACTCCACAATACTCAGAAAACAACTGTACTCTTCACAGGTTCTTGAACTACAGTCTTTCTTTATCTGAATGTGATTAGAGAAATATGCTTAACAAAACTTAACCTTTAACTCGACAAACTTTATAAAAATTTGATAAAGTTTTATTTATTGTTTCAATACTGTTTGACCTTCATGGCTGAATATACGAAACTCTAAACAGAGATAAGTGCAAGGACTGGCTGAATGGAATGTAAAGGTCCCTAACTAAATGTGCATTGACTTCAAATTGTGTGTTTTGTTGTACTGTGTGCACATTGTATTGTGCACACAGTAAATTACATATTAGTAGAAAACAATTAATTGTAGTGTGAGATCCAGAAGGAGTAAGAATTCCTAATAGAGCAAGAAAACAATTAGTGGTTAATTAAGAGTGAGACACCCACATGCAAAAGGAAAATGTATGCATGGGGGAAAATCCTGAGACTTGTTCAGAGCTTCACCTATGACTTTAAAGGAAATTTAAAGGGTTAGTTCACCCAAAAATTATAATTCTGTCATTAATGCAGAGCACAAATTCCGAGTATGGGTCACCATACTTGGCCACACATCACTTCACTTTCACTTTCACTTTTAATTACTCACTCTCACGTCGTTCCAAACCCATAAGATCTTCGTTAACATCGCTAAAATAGATACTGCATAAATAAAGCCTTGTAGGTAGCGCGCCAACATATAGTGTCATTGCGGTTTGGGCGTCCTGAGTTTGAATCCCAGCTCGTGGACCTTTAACGATCTCACTCCCACTTCATTTTCTGTCACTACACTGTGCAAAAATGCCAAAAACAAATCTTTAAACAAAAATAGTCAGTGCAAAATCAGTGGTTCAACCTTAATTTTATGAAGCTACGAGAATACTTTTGTGACTTTATTCAACAATTTCTTCATATAAAAGTATCCTCGTAGCTCCATAAAATTAAAGGAGTCAAGAACTGCCACTTTTTTATTTTGTACTGTTCTCTGAGATTCACTTATAATGTTATCAAGATTTTTTCATTAAAAAACATCATAATTTTCAGTAATAGGATATTTTCTGTCCTGTTTTTGACCCCCCTCATCTGAATGCTTTGTTTGAATAGGCATGGCAGATTGTAGACTCGGAAGCAAACACGCACTGCTATGATTGGCTAACAGTTGTGTATGTTTGACAGCCTACGTCCTTCACAGATGGATGCTGCTGTGATTTAGGTTAATGATCTGTTAAACAGACAAAGCAATAGTGATCACGTAATAAATGCAGGTAACTCACACTTGTGTGTTGCGACATTACTGTCGGGATCCAATATAGTCGGCACAGCATCGTCTTTCAGTTTAAATTTTTGTGAAAATCCCACGTCGAATTGTGCCTTGTTTGTAAACGAATCCGCGGTAAAATGAAGTGAACAAAGGATCAAGTTCTTACTGACGCAGTCTGGAACTTCATTAAAAATAAAGTTCATGCACACTTTCCTAATGTTGGAATCAGAAGTAAGGAAATGCAAAGATTACTTTTTCCACAACTTGGCACTGCACAGCGTCTTGTTGTCTTCGGAGTAGGGCTGGGTATCGTTCAAAAATTTCCGATATCCATACCGATACCGAAACCTTGACTTCGATACCGGTTCCTGAACAATATTTTTTTTGATACCAATTTTATGAAATCAATTTTAACAAGATTACATTATCTAAAAAAAATTTAAAAAAAAACTTTGGTTTTATTTTTCAGCTTGTTGAAGTTTATACAGACTCATCTCTTGAGCCACTGCACAAAGGAACAAAATGTAACCAACACAATAAATCATCGCAAATAGTTTTAATAAAGCTCAAACAGTCTTCAGTTTGTCTGTTAGGCTGCATTTACACTAGTGCGTGTTCATTTTAAAACACATAGCTCAGACAGAATCATCATTTCTATTCATTTTCCATGATTTACTGATGAGCATTAGCAGCTACCAGTACTTTCTGCCTAGTGTACAGGCTCACGTGTGCGACACGTCTCTGAGTGTAACTGGTGTAAACTAGTAGGTGTGTCTGACTTGACGCGGACCAACTGTGCAGGCCAATCGGTGTATTACAGTACCACGAGAGCAGACTGCTCCGTACACTTTCGAATCGCTCTCACAGATGTCAAACACTGATCGATCTGCACCACGCCGCTTCTAGTCGAACACACCTAGTGCTGCAGGCTTATTGGCTCGCTGACGTTGACAAGATTAACCCCTTGTATCGAAATTTGGTACCGAACGACAAGACGTTTTTCGATACTCGATGGTATCGAGGCAATTCGGTCGGTGCCTAAAAAGTATCGAACTCGATACCCAGCCCTACTTCGGAGACATCTTTATAATTTGGTTTCTGCATAGAACTGTGCGTTTGACTCTCTCATAAACACTACATTCATGAATTGGTGGGCGGGGCTAAACAGGCAGCAATGTAGAAACAGGCGTTGATATACCAAAAGCTGTCGTTTTGGCAGACTGGCTTCAATATTAGATGTTTTTAGACTAACAAGAAAGTTTTGAGTTCTGAAGCTTACAGAATGTTTTTATAGTACAATGACCACTTATATGTGAAAAGATCGAGGAAATTTTGGTTTCTCAGTTCATGACCCCTTTAAGGTTGAACCACTGATGTCACATGGACTATTTTAACAATATCCTTTGCTTTCTGGGCCATGAACGTAGTAGTTCCATTGCTGTCTATGCAGGGTTAGAAAGCTCTCTTTGATTTAATCAAAAATATCTTAATTTGTGTTCCAAAGATAAACAAAGGTCTTACGGGTTTGGAACGAAATGAGGGTGAGTAATTAATGACAAAATTTTCATTTTTGAGTGAACTAACCCTTTAAAAAAATAAAAAATAAAAATATGGATACTAGGTGTCAAACCCTTAGGAGTCTGCAGATTCATTCCTTTAATTTTCTGCTAACAAAGTGTTCCAATACAAGCAATCTTGTGTGTGGGTTAACACTTAAACTCACTTCATAAATAGATATTAGGATTCCTACCCCTTTTTGTAGACAAAATTCTGATATTACAATAGAAATACATGTTGTCTAGGTAGCGAAATATCTATGGTAACATCCTAAACTCTAAAAAAAACTATGATTTAAACAGCTTTACAGTTCAAATATTACAAGTTTTGACAAAAACAACGTGTTATAAAATGACAAACCTCACATTTCTGCCTAATAAATGATTATGTATGTTATATATAATTGATCTGCATTTTCATTCAATCTGTCTGCTTTTTTTGTTCAAATTCTTTGTGTAATATCTAGGGCTGCCACTAACGACTATTTTTATTTCGATTAATCTATTGACTAATTTATCGATTAGTCGATTAATCTAAACTATTAATTTCCCGCCAAAAAAAAAAAAAATAAATTTTACTTAAGAATATTTTATTAAACCAAATGAAATCCAAATTTCTATGAAATCCTTTTTTAAAAGCAAAAGTAAAGTGCAACATAGAGTGCAAGAAGCAAGTGTCCATCTCATATTCCAAATCACTGAAATCAAAGTTCAGTATTATAGTGCAAGAATGACAACATATCCACGTGTTCTAGTCTAATAATAATAAAATTATAATCAAAAAACACTTCTTAAAGGAGTATTTACCAGAAATATTATTTACCAGAATTTATTTATTAAAAAAAAAAAAAAAAAAAATTATGTAAAATCAATTAATTGGAGATGCTTTTGATTATTAAAATTTAATGGAACCATTAAAATGGAATCCAGAAAATAATGGAAAACAGAATTTGGTACAGATAAAACTGTAAAGCTCAATTAATTAGACAGGCTTTTTGATTAATAAATTTTAATTTAACCATTAAAACAGAGTATAGAAAAATGAAAATGGAAAAAAACTAAATTTGGAAATAAAACGGATTTCATAGGGCCCTATAATTATAATACTTTTTTTTTTTTTGTTATAATAAAAATAGATGTAAGTGAACAATAGCTTTTAAAATGACTTAAAATACATATATATATTAGCAATGATGCAATAATAATTAGTTCAAATAACGTATCAAAAGCAAGAAATCCTATGGTTTTATTGAACAAAACAGTTAAAATACATAATGTATTATAAACAATAGAGCTAATGTAGATTACGCATTACAACAAAAGCCTGTAGGGGGCGCCGACGGCCTGATGATTGTTTTTACACATTACTGTGCGATCTAATCCTTGTTTAATATTGACTAAGCACCATTTAATTCAAATGTCCACTTAATCTTTAATATTTGTCCATTTTTTTAGGACAGAAATGCTATAGCTACTGTAATTAAATGAATATGTGGACATCAAAACGTGTAAACTCAGAGTGAGGTTTTGAGCTTTTATTTTGAAATCGCGATGTATTCTCCTGTGTTTGTGTATGTGTAGATTTATAACTGATTTACCTTACAAATCTGATGAAATGGCGCACGTTGCGTTCCCAGATGAATGTTATAATAAACCCAAACTCAACAACATGCAGAGATGGAGTTTTAGACACTCCACACATGTAAATGATAACAGTTTCTGTGGAACTACTGTGACGCACGTACTTAACCTATGCTCATGTAAATAATTAAAGCGCATATACTGTGTTAGAACTGCATCGCATATAATTATTTAATTGAATCATAGCATTTGTGAACTCACAATTATGCTTAATTATGATTTTTAAATGGGTTTAATATATCATGCAGCCTTGGAAAATAGTCTAATAATGTGTTTATGGATTCTAGTCCGTGAAATGCGCCACTTCCGGTATTTTGCCGGTTAGTCAATGCGAGCAAAATGAAATCAACCTTTTTTTTTTAAATCGACTAGTCGACTAAAATCGACGAATTGCGACAGCCCTAGTAATATCAAAACTGAGACCAAGAACGTAACAAAAGTTAAGGACGATAAAAATGTCTCCACGATCTGCTTTTGAAGAAATATCGTAGTATCGTACTAAAGCCCATATTCTGCCAGATGCAGTTCTGGCGCGCCGTATCAATATACTGTACAACGCGACATACAGTCACATCAGTGTTAACTCAGCGGTAAAGTTACTCTCACGGGACACTGCACTTATTCGCAATCACAAAAGTACATTATTTGCATGCGCTTTAAAGCCTTGCCGGTTAAAGTTTTCATTCACGTGCTGTTCTAACGTGCGATTTTTATGAGCATGTACACCCGAAGCGCGCACACTAAAAACCCTGCCAAACAGCGCCTGATCACTGAACTAAGTTATCTTTTGCTCTAATACTGTAAAAACACACAAGGTTTATGTATAGACTTGGTTGGTTATGTCTAAAATGAAAGTAAACAGCTGAGAGAAAACGGATGCGCACCTGTATATTAGATGCCTGCAGGTCTTAAAGGGACAGTACTAAACATGCTGCCGACAGTCATTAAAGGGATAGTTCACTCTAAAATGTAATTTCTGTCATTATTAACTCACTCACATGTTGTCCCAAACCTGTATTAATTTCTTTCTTGTGCTGAACACAAAAGAAAATATTGTGAAGACTGTGGGTAACCAAACAGTTGCTGGTCCACATTGAATTTGATAATAGGAAAAAAATACTATGGAAGTTGCTGTGGACCAGCAACTGTTTGGTTTTCCACATTCTTCAAAATAGCATTTATTTTCAGCTGAAGAAAGAAAATCATTCAAGTTTAAAACAACTTTTGAGTGAGTAAATGATGGTATAAAAATAAAACACTATTTTTATTTTTGGGTGAATTATTCCTTTAATGTTAATAAAACAACAAAACAAAAAGAGAAAAATCACTCACTACTGTTGAGTGAAAAAAATTAATACAGTTGCTTTTATAGGAATCAATATATAGAGAGATTTATTTTTATAGTTGTTCATTCAATTTCTTGAATGCTCCTGCTAAATACACCTATTGTACCTGAAAATAAAACACTGTTTGTTTTATTTATATATTAAGTGTATTTGTAATATGTATCTTTGTTCTCATTTAGTAATAACAAAGATAAAATAATGACAAAGATTTTTAACTTCGCCCTCTTTGGCCTTAATATCCACCATTCTTTTTTATATTTTGTTACCTTGGAAGTCTTTGTCTTTATAATAGGGAAATTAGTTTGGCTGTAATGCTCAGACAACTTGCAAAATAGAAAAACCAACATGACAAAGAATCGTGATAAAATCGTGATATTTCTAAAAAAAAATCGTGATATGATATTCTTGCCATGTCACCCACCCCTACTGAGAAGATAGCGGTGGGAATGCTCAACAACTGTTCAAGCTTTAAATAACCACAATCGTCCACTGCTTTAGCTATGTAATGGGGTCTGATTACATAAAAGGAAAGGGGGGCTGTGGGTAAGATCCACAAAGCAGACTGTTGTGTTATCAGAGAGGGGACACTGGCTAACATTTAAATGGCTGCTGAGATACATTAACATCGCCAGAAGTTTCTGTGAGAATGCAATTCCAGTGGAGAGGAATTTATGTCACACATGTGTTTACTTCTTAGGAGGACTGACTTCAATACCAAATATACAGTCAATTTAAGGTACTTAATTTTGAGGTAGAAAAGCTCAGCAAACATGCCATTCAATAAAATGGAATAATGAGCAATTGAGTCAAGCGCAGAGGTGACAAAAGGTGTGAGAGGTGGAATACAAAAGCATCACTGGCAGATGAACAGACAGCTATTTGTTTTCCTCACCTTCAACTCAACCTTGCTAAGACAGAACTACTCGTGGTCTCAGCCAACCCAGCACTTCATCACAACCTCTCTATTCAAATAGGTTCGTCAACCATAACTCCTTCCTGGGCAGCCAGGAACCTTGGAGTTGTGATGGATGATCAGTTAAGCTTTACAGACCATATTGCTACAACGGCCCGGTCCTGCAGGTTTGCCTTATACAACATTAGGAAGATTAGACCTTTCCTAACAGAGCAGTCATCACAACTCCTTGACACATCTTTTTCGCCATCACCTGACCAATTAATACTAGCACTTACCTATTCTATTCTATTTGTTTTGGTCAAATTTATTTAATAAAATATAATAAATAAAATGCCTTGCTATGTGCACTGTGTTAGACTAACTGAGACTTGTCACAGCACTTGTATATTATTGCTCTCTTGTTGATCTTTGGATAAAAGCGTCTACCAAATGACTAAATGTAATGTCAACTTCTTTTGTTACAGACTATTAGATCAATTATTGCAAATAAAACCAAATTTCAGAATTTGGAATGTTAATCTATGCAAGTCATCTAATTGTGTATTGTTCAGATTTTGTCATTCCACTACAGAATGTCCTGATGTTCCAGTTACCTTCACATTAACTTAAAAAGAGCTCAGCAAGTCATTGGCGTGTGGCTTAATCACACATGGTGATCCAAGATAACTTGAAAAAAAAATTGTTTTAATAATGTTATGAAATAGGCACACTAGAATGCACCATCATCTGTCTGTCTATAGATAGATAGATAGATAGACAGACAGACAGTCGTTGTCACTGACATTGTTATATGTGGACAGTCAGTTATGACTCAAATCCAAGAAAACATTAACATCAATACACTCACCCTACAGGAGGTATGATCGTAGCGTCTCCCAAATTCATCTTTCATAAACTAAATCCGCTTTGTATCAACGCAATTTACTCGTACGCCCAGGCGGGGACATTAGAATTCATTCACACTTATTCATTTAAGTGTCACCTTTAAAGAAAGAACATGAAAATATACTTCAGCAGAACAAGTATAAGAACTCTTCTACAGAAAACACAGCTGACCAGCACCAAGGTAGAACAACTTTAACCATTTACCGCGCTCCTCTATGTAGACAAGTGTTTGATGTACACACTTCTGTTCTTAAATATGGAAACACAAATGAAAGCATTCAAATGTTTCACTTGTCACAAAAGAGATAACCAACATATGCAGTATAAGCTTAACGCAACCATAAAACAAGTTCCGAGTCTAATTAAAACTAATATCGTGACCACCAAAATATAAAACACTGAAATACTTACGTGGATTCGGTTTCATAGACAGACAACAACGGCGCAGGAGTGAATTCTATTCTAATCCGTCCACCAGGCAGCGGCGTTCCCGCGGCTTCTCGAGCCCGCGCTCAACGGCAGCCAAGCCAGGAATTCTGTGCGCGAGAACGCGCTCGAGAGAACGAGCCGCTGGAAGCGCGTGCTTTAGTAAACAGTACTGATCCACTGAAACTGTCAATAAATGACTTTCATCACCTCAAGGCGTTTATCTAACGAACAGTTAACATTAGCGTAACTGTCAAGACGTGAATTTTACGTAATTATCAGAAGGATTCTTGTGATATCAATATGGAGCTGCTAATGATAACACAAGCTTTTACCATGGTAACCGTGAAGCTGTAACAAAAAAGCCGTCCCTTAACATTCAAACAGTGTTTACTCCCAGCGTCCCTAGCGCTTATTATTCTTTTGTGAAACTCATGAATAAAATACTGTTACACTCACACTACAGAAGTGTCAATCTATATGTAGGACGCATTACAGTTTTCTATTTATTCATAAAGGATATTATATAACAAATTTCAGGACAGGACCTTCCTTGTCTGCTCATACAGCCACTACTGTACATGAACAATCCCCATCACTTTACAACTGTCTTCCCAGAATGACAGATGGGTAAATTCCGCTGCACCCTAACCCTAAGAGGGCGTTGTAACACCTTTTTTTTTACAGTTGAATATTTGTGAAAGTTAAAAGACATTTGAAGCACTGGAAATGTGTAATTTTACATAGAAAATAAGCTGCATAAAAGCTTATTCAAGCTAAAATTTGCATATACAATTTGTTCTGTGTTAATGCTTATTTTAAACAAATGATGTGTAAATGTGTGTGTGTGTGTGTGTGTGTGTGTGCATATTCATGTATTGGATTCACAGTTGTATGCCCCTTTTCCTTAATGCTGAAATGCTTCTGTACTAATTCCTCCATTTAAAAAGGCTAATGTGAATTCCAAAGCAATTGATTCAATGATACAGACAGCAGTCTGATCTTTTTAAATGGAATTAATATAAGTTTAAGACCCGCCTCTGGGAGGTTCAGGAAATAGCACCTCCTGTGTTTGTAAAGCTTTTTGACTGATAGGATCACAATAAATTTCACAGATTCAGCTGTCATAACCAAGAGACATGACAGAGGACCCAGGGACTGTGGCTGGTAGGTTACTAAACAGCTTATTCAATGTAATTATGCTACATTTAAAAGTCATTCCTACTTAATAATATACTTATATTATAGGACATTAGAATTTGTTTTAATTGTGTTTTTGTCACAACAATTATTACAATTTTAAATCATCATTTGTTAAAAAAGTAAACAATAAAAAAAACAGCCTTATGATTTTGATTTTATTATGAAAGTTCACCCAAAACGAAAATTCTGTCGATTCCGTCATTTACTTACCCTCAAATTGTTTCAAACTTGTTTTATTTTATTTGTTCTGTTGAGCACAAAAGAAGATATTTTGAAGAATCTCAGCCGTCTACTGTTTGGTTTCCTACATTCTTCAAAATATCTTTTTGTGTGTGTGTGTGTGTGTGTGTGTGTGTTCAACAGAAGGAAGAAACTCAGACAGGCTTAGAACAATTTGAGAGTGAGTAAATGATGACAGAATTTTAATTTTTTTGTGTGTGAAATATCCTTTTAAACATGAAAGATGTCATTTAGGTGAACATTTAAACTTATCAAAGTCATCAGTTTACAACATATAAAGAAAACCATCCTTACTCTGACCAGTAGATGTCAGGAAAGCACAAACTAAAATTCAAGTTCCTACTTGTGGCGTCATTTTATTTTGTCAACTTTCAAACCTAAAGAAACCAATGTTGTTAAGACTTCATAATACAATATAAACATATTATACATTATATATTATAAATATTATATATATTATAAATAGGCCTATTATATATTATATAACCTAACAGTGTTCTTTGTCTGCCCTCCAAGCTACAAGGACAGACTACAGTGATTATTATGACCTAATTGCCCAAACTGACAAAGGTTTTGGATCACCATGCAACAATGGCAACACAAAGGCCTTCAGCGAGGTTTTCCTTCCCACCCTGTACAGCATAGTTTTCATTCTTGGCTTCATCGGAAATGGCCTGGTAGTGTGGGTCCTGATCAGATACCGTCAAAAATCCAACATGACAGATGTGTGCCTCTTCAACCTAGCCCTGTCTGACCTACTCTTTCTTGTGTCACTCCCATTTTGGGCTCACAGTGCCATGGCCGAGTGGATTTTTGGCAAATTCATGTGTCATACCATAACAGGTCTCTTCATGTTGGGTCTGTACGGTAGCATCTTCTTCATGGTCCTTATGACACTGGATCGCTATGTTGTCATCGTCCATGCCCATAGTATCTTTTCCAGAAATCGGTCTGCAAAAATGGGTTTGGTTCTGGCCTCATTTGTATGGATTCTCAGCCTGTTTGCATCCCTCCCTAATATTATTTTTGCCAAAGAGAAAAAGGACGTAAACACCAAAACATCATGCGGATCTGAATTTCCTGAAGACACAGCCTGGATGTCATTTACGTACCTTAAGATGAACGTCCTGAGCTTGATGTTGCCTCTGATTATTATGGGCTTTTGCTATTCCCGGATCATCCCTACTCTGCTCAGCATAAAATCACAAAAAAGGCATAAAGTCATCAGACTCATCCTGGCTGTGGTGGCAATTTATTTCCTCTTCTGGACTCCATACAACATTGTCATGTTCCTTATGTTCCTGCAGAGGAACGGTCACTTTCTTTCTTGTGAGTGGCATACTAGTTTAAGCCTTGCCATGCAATGGGTGGAAACAATCGCCTTAAGCCACTGTTGCCTCAACCCTATCATCTATGCCTTTGCCGGACAGAAGTTCAGAAGAGCAGTTCTTAAAGTCCTAAAAGAGCAGTTTCCATTGTGCTTCAGTCAGTGCACCACTTTGTCTCGACAGTTATCTGAACGCAGAAGTTCAGTCTTCAGCAAATCTACTGAATATTCCTCCACACAGATTGCATAGAGCAAACGTATTCCCACAGAGTTATTTTCATTCTGAATAGCTTATTTTTTTATTATTATTATTATTATTATTATTATTATATTATTATTGTTATTATTTTACATTCCCTAAGTTCCCCTTTTTAATGAATGTATATTGTGTTCTTGAAAGTTGTCTTTGTTCTGTTTTTCGACAATTTTGTTAACAATAATGATATATGTTAAGTAGAAGAATGCAGAAGTTGAGGCTGTTGCAAATGTGTTCCTGCTTGTGCATGTATATTGCTTATATTTTAGATATGCAAATGACACAGATAATTTAGAAATGAATGATTTCATTAGGAAGTTTAAATAAACTCACTGTTAGTTTTTGCACCAGGGTTAAAAATGTTTTCAGCTGTGACTTTTTGGCATCTTTCTCAAAGAAATGCATTTAGCCTATATTTTAAATGTTGCTTTTAAGATTTTTAATGTTAAGTACCATTTAATAAAATATTTGATGGATTAAAATTCATTGTCCTGGTGGTATGTATGCAAACTAATATACAGAAAACACATTCACTGTTACATGACCTCAAAACTACACTGAAAAAAAAGATTTGTTGGATTTACTCAATTGAATTATGGACATTGGTTCCACACATTTAGTTTGAGTTCAGAGTGTCCTACACATTTATGTGGTTTTATTATAATACTTTTGTGTTAATCAGATGAATTTTCAAAAAGTAATGTGTATGTAGTCTTTTTAAGTTATCCTAACATAATTCAGTTATGTTAGCTTAACATTATTATTTTATTTAAGATATATGCTTCGATCATGTTAATTCTGTGCAATTAAATTAAGTTATCTTAACATAATTTTGATAACTTCACTAAAATTAAATTTTAATACAAATTTTAATGGCTTGTTTTTTCATTTCATTTTCAATAACAAAATCCTTCTGTGAAGCCTTTATTTAATCATTTGAAAAATGCGTCATTTAAATGACATCTAAACAACATTTTGCTTTCAAAAACTTAGCATGAATAACTTCTCTGATGATTAAATGTAATAAAACTACATATTAGTTTTAATGAGACAAGTATAAAAACAAAGACAATTACTGTTGTATGCATAACATATAGTGCACCAATATATGTAAACCTTCATAAGAACTTTTTGTAAACAAGATCATAAACACAAGTAACTGCGTGTTTAAAAACGAATAAAATAAAATATTGTAACACTAATCATTTATTTCATAAAATTAGTGCTCTCAGAAACCTTAAAAGTTATTTCAAGAAAAACACCTTTATTTCAAAGATATTTATATATAGATTCATTTCAAAATCTACTAGCAGTCTATGCTGAAGATCATAGCTTGAATATTTTTTATTATTTAATGCTGTATTGATCAATTTGTCCTGGAGCATTTTTAGAAGACTTGCTCCAAAAGGTCAGCCAAATTGTACTCTTCTGTCATTTTCTCCAAGAGCACTTTCTATATTAATCCTCCTCTTAATGTTTTAATAACTGAAATATATGTAAAAATAATGTTGACATACAGTATCTGACCCTTACTCAAACTATAAACAATGTATCTTATTTATGCGAGATCATCCATGTGTCAAAGATTCAGCTCTCTAATCAATCAACTTTTGAGCCAGTCCAAAGAAGGGCCAAACTCAGACAAAAAGGGATTAAGAAACAAGAGAAGGCAAAGGAGAACAGTCTAAACAATGATGAGATCACAGTTTGCACTCTGCAGTGGTGTCTTGCATGAAGGCTGCTGGAATTTTTCTGGGGTTGATCATTTATAGTCTCAGCAGTCATTCAAAAAGCGGTCCATCTCACTGATGGAGTTTAGATTTGAAATTTTGGGCCTTGATAGAGAGCTCCCCTCCATCCAACTCCATGATGAGTTTTTGCAGAATTTCAAAAGTAAAATGCAACTTTGTGGGGTACTGCAGGTTAAGAGCATAAAATAGACCGAACAACATTGACGTTGCAAAAGCCATGCTGTCAAGGTCCTGAAGCACTGTCACACCCTCTAGCACAATTCCCACATCATGGGCTTCATTGTCTGCAGTGTCCTTTATCACGAAGATGCCCATGGTGGTCTTCTCAGTGGCACTCTGTAAAAGATTTTCTTCCATGTCCTAAAAATAGAAAAAAAGATGAATATGTATTTAACACATGAACAAGAAATATGAGAGGTAGCTTTTTTGTATCATACTAGGCAAGTCATTTTTAAAAAATTTTAGATTGGGTGACCCCAATCTACTATCCTATCCTATTAAAAGGCATAATGGAATATTACTTAAAGAAAGGACCATCAAATTGTTATTTTACATTATATTTTGACTTAAGAACTACAAAAATGGGGTTACCTTCACGAAAAAGAAGTTTATTCAAGTGTGCTATTAGTATACATCTTTTAAACTAAAAACAGGAAAGTATACTTTGTCTACTTTTTATATACTTCTCAGAAATGTGTTTTATGTACTTCTCAGAAATATACTTAAAATGACATAAGTATACTTGACTTATACTTAGTATATAATATATTTAGACTTATAAAAGCCTAAATATATTGTATATAATAGTTTAGACAATAGTTCGTTCTGGTTCTCAAATATGACTGGTTGAGAACCGTGAGATATTGTACCGGTATCGCTACAGGAATGCCCTTTCACAATTTTGTATCACTCCAGTTGTTCTAGCCGGGTCTTTGTATGTTCAGATATTCATATAAAATATATACAAATTAATACCTAAATAGGGACATAGTAGTTTACTTAAAGTATGATGTAAAGTTCACTTAAAGAAAACTTATGAGTAATTACTTGTAAATTAATTAACAAAACATACACAAATTGTTAGCATATCACTTACTAATCCCTTATGAATGTTTTGTAAATGATTAGTTCATCATTAACTAATCACTTATAAATGACTTACAACTGAAAGTTATTATAAAGTGTTACCCTTTATGGTAGTAATTTATATTAATTATGCTATCCATCTCAAAGTGAAAACCATGTAGTCTACCAAAATTTCATTAACAGTAGATGTGAAATCTTAATATTATAATCTTAAAACCTGCCTGAGAGAGCTTTTTATGAGTTATGGGGCGAGGGCGGGGCTATCGAGTATTCGTTTACTTGATAAAAGAGGTCACTGTACTAAAAAAAAACATACTGTATGTTTAACTTGATGTTTATTTGTCGGTAAATCAGTCAGCGTCACATTGTTCCTCTCATAGACATACACTGACGGAGCATTGAGCGCTTTTGTCCATTGCTGTGATACGACGGCGATGAACCCCTCCCCCACCTAAATCCAAACCTAAAGTCAGTGGAGGGGAGCTCATTCTGAGAGGTAGCACAGATTGTCGAATCTGGTCCTAAAAACACATATCAGTGAACTTGGAAGAAGCGGGTTTTCTGGATACAAAGCACAATAACGTTTACATTTTTAAGACATTTTTTAACCGATTGCAATGCTTTACGTTCTACGTAAAGTGCAAAAACGTTTAACGTTAATCTCCATCTCGATAGTTAGACTTGGATAATTATTCATTATCATAAGGTATTATTAAACCTCGCTCTTATGAAGCATTAATAAATTCAGTTAGGTTTCCCCTTGTTATACGTACGCATTCTTTCCTATCAACCCTCAGCACAAAATGCCGTTAAATATTTATAATCACTTATACTGAAAATCTAAATTAACTCTAAACGCTGTGAAATGAACACTTTTTAGCCAATGTTGACAGGCATTAGCCTAATAGCCTGATGAAAACTTAGTATCCATTTGATTTAATCGCAGTTTGGTAAAATACGAGTAACGTTAATATTTACCCTTACCTCAAAAAAACTCAGCGATGACACTCGACGAAATATGCCGTCGATATGATTTAAAAGCGTGTGGAGCTATCTTAAAACTCTATTGTTGCATTTAATCTGACAATGACTGCATTTTTCGAATTATCATACTATTTTATTTTTTATTTTTTTAATGAAATTCTTACCTTTTAAGGAGCTTTGGAAACAAGTCAGTCAGTCCCCTCAAGTGTCCTTTCCCAGACCAACGGTCCTGGTTTTCAAAGCGCATGAGCGGATGCTCTCGTGCACGTTGCTCCCGCGTAAATTATAAGAGAACTTCACAAAACTGAATTAGATTAATTGTACGCAATGGAATTAAGTTGAGAAGAAAATGTAAAGTAATCGTGTGACATGAGCTAATTTTAATTAAGTAAATCAAACAGCAGAAAAAATCATTTTACGTGAACACCATTTGTAGGAAATCTGAATCAATTTGAACATTTTCTTGCAAAGTGATTATATCATGTTTTGATGACTGTGTTGAATTTCATTTAGACTTTACACAATAAAATCATGTTTCCATCTCACACATAAATTTATTAAGTAGACTGTAAGTGTATTGTTTAAGTGAATTCAGTAAAACTGCCTTTCCTTTTTTTCAGTGTACTCTTATTTAAAAAAAAAAAAAAAAAAAAAAAAAAATCCTTGAAATACTAGGGAATTATGTGTAGCGGTTGTGGGAGGGAGGTAACTGAATATGTCGCAAATAGGAAGAAGTCTGACGCATAGCTGTAAACCACATCTGCGTAAGTGCTTATCTCTATGAAACGTGGAGCCACAGTCTCAGGCATGTTAAGTTCATGGCAATTTCTTTAATAATACTCCCACATTATGAGAGACTTTGCTTTATAAAGTCGCTTTTTGTGTTTTTGCCTCAACAATATTCGTATGTTTCATCAAAAGAAAATGTTTGATCATTCATTTTAGATGCTTGTAGTGGAAATTTGGTTGCATTGTCATTCTTTGTCATGCTGACAAGGAAAAAATATTGTGGGCAACCACTTTGGGGGGACTTGATTGTTGTGGCAAGTTGCATTACAGGCTTTGTTTTCAATCCTGAGAGTTGCTTCTTGATTGTACCGAATCAGATGAGAGGTTTCTTATGCTGCTGGATGAGTGCAGATCAGTTTGTAAGATCAATAGTTACAGATGATGGTCCAACATCCTCTATCACAACATGTGCTTTACCTTCAAGAAAATGGCAGAAAATGGAGATTGTTTGTAGAAACGTGAAGTACAATAATACTACTCAAAATGTAATTAAAAAAGAGAGATGCTTAATATGGTACTCAAATGACAACATCATACACTGAAAAAAATGACAATGGGGGATTGTTGCATTTGCAAAAATGAATTTAGTATTTCCAACATGATTAATTTATGTTTCTCATCTAAACATATTTTAGTCTTGTGTCATTCAATAAATGTTGAAGGATGTTCAACTTTTTAGAATTAATCATGTTGAAATGCAATAATTTAGTTATGTTTTCTCTGGAAACTCCGCCCCCTTGGATCGCGCAAGGAAAACTAATTAACTGCAGTCTGCCATTTTCTCTCTCGCTTTGGAGCTGGAAGCTGGTGCATCGCGGTGGATTTCAACAGTGAAAAGGTAATTAAAACTTTGAACTGAAATGCCATTTGAGAAACAGTTATTAACGTTAGTCCCTTTGAAGGTGTTTCTTTTTTTTATTTTTTGCACTGAGGTAAAGTTTATGTACTGATTTTATCGAGCAACCCGACGGAGATGCAAAGTTAGTGCTAATGTTTAACGTTAAGGTGGTTAACCATGACGTGTATATTAATGGGCTTTTTTAAATTTGTTTTATTTTTTATTGTGTACAATCATTCAAGCAGTATACACATTTTTTTTTTCTGTGTATGGCGAGTAATACCGTTAGTTATGCCTCAGGGAGTGATTTGTGGCGCCAACTAATTTGAGGTGGGGGAGGGTATGTTACAGATCGTTTAAATCTTATAAAATGCTTGCCAACACTCAAATTTTAGTAACGTATTTTAAATCCGTACCAAAATCCTACATGCTTTGTCTTAAAGATGTGGTGTCTTATGTTGAATGGCGTTAATCTTCAGGTCGGCCCAGCCGAAGTGCGTGTCTCAGGCTAATGGAGCCTCTAGCTACGCGACGATTGGCCTTTTTATTTAGAAGGCGGACATATTCTGACATTTTGCGTGTTGCTTTTTTCTTCCATTCATTGTGTTAGTGCACTGTCTTGATTTACAGTCATTTTTACTGTTGAAAGACCTGATAACTGGCTTATTTTTAATGTCTTTTATTTTATTACCTCCACTCAATGAAAAGTTATATTTGTAAACGTTAATGCACATCGAACTAACAAACAATAAATGACTTTTTAGCTTAATAAATACTGTAACTTTTTTTTTTCATGTTAGCTGATCCGTTATTCTAATACTGTTCACTAATGAAAACATTCTTAAGTGTTACTAAAAAGGTTTTATCAGTTTAATTTGAAAATTAAGAAGGAAATATGCTGAATTCTAGGGAGCCTTAAAGGAAAACACCACCGTTTTTCCATATTCCAATATATTTTCCCCTCAACTTAGACATACATACCTCTCCCGTCTCAGTGCGTGCACTTAAGGCGCCACTATGCTAGCGTTTAGCTTAGCACCATTCATTCTTTAGGATCCAAACAGAGATGAATTTAGAAGCTACCAAACACTTCCATGTTTTCCCTATTTAAAGACAGTTACATGAGTAGTTACATGAGTAAGTATGGTGACACAAAATAAAACGGGGCGATTTTCTAAGCGGATAAAAATGATAACTATAATGTATGGCGGAAGAGTACTTCGCAGCACTTCGACCTCGGTGCAGTAATATTGGTTCTGTTGATGGAAGTTAGAGGGAGAGTTTTCAGGAGTGATGATATTACTGCGCCGAGGTCGAAGTGCTGCGAAGTACTCTTCCGCCATACATTATAGTTATCATTTTTATCCGCTTAGAAAATCGCCCCGTTTTATTTTGTGTCATTATACTTACTCGTACAACTACTCATGTAATCGTCTTTAGGGAAAACACGGAAGTGTTTGGTAGCTTCTAAATTCATCTCTGTTTGGATCCTAAGGAATGAATGGTGCTAAGCTAAACGCTAGCATAGTGGTGCTGCGCGCTAGAGCGATTAAGTGCACGCACTGAGACGGGAGAGGTACGTATCAACTCGTCTAAATTAAGGGAAAAACATATTGGAATATGGAAAAACAGTGGCGTTTTCCTTTAATTACCTCTGAGAAAATGTTATTGCTTTAAAACTAATGCATTGTTTTTAATATTTTACAGATATCTGATACTCATCTATTCACGTGCAATTTGATTGGCAAAGGCTGTATAGTAGTGGTGAGTATTTCTTTCAGTATACTGCAGTTATATTTGATCATTATTTTTGTAATTATACAAAAATACATTTTGTCTTTAAAATATTCCTCTCTATAAATTAATTTTTTTTTTTTTTTCCTGTCTCCCTCTCTAGTGAATGTAGCAGTGTAAAGGGTGCTCAGTAGCAGTTTCCAGTAGATTGGCACTACTAAACCATTATAAATTCAAGCATCCTCATTTTGTTTTTCTTAATTCGTTCATTGAATTTAAGCTTTTTTTTTAACTTCTCACAGAGAAAGCTTATTTTTTGTAGCCCATACTCTGTGAAAAATTTGGACTACTTGTTACACATTACTGTTCATCTTTTTTTCACTACACCTGTTTGATGGTGAATTGTTGCATTTTACTGTATCTGATCTGGTCTATTGACAGGAAATGTCATAGTTCATAATCATCCATTCATCCTATACGCTGAAAAATTAATTGTACTGTTAAAATTATACAGTGATTTGACTTGTCTTACTGCTTTTAAAACTGAAAACAAAATCGCCAAGGGAAGCTTTGGACTACTTAATGCTCGTCATTACTGTTCACCTTTTCCACTACACCTGTTTGATGGTGTCTCATTTTGTACTCAATGACAGTGGATATGTTGTTATTGTTCATGAAATTTATGCTATTTTTAACTTCACACAGAGAAGGCTGTATTTCTGTATCCAATACTCTGTGAAAAATTAATTGTAATGTTAAAAATACAGTGATTTAATTCAAGAAATGTTTTCCTTGTCTTATTACTTTTTAAAGTACAGTAGTAATGTTGTTAATGTTGTAGCTAAGACAAGTACAGTAGATGTTCAAAATGCATTTAAGGAAAGCCAGCCTATAGTATTATAAACATTTAGAACCAGGTGAGTTTTTTTGAAACCATTGCATATATGAATGAAAAACATAAAAATCATGTTTGTATAACAAATTATGTAGCTTTAACATGTATGGATCATGTTCATTTAACAAACCTAAATTATGTAGCTTGAACATATATAAATCATGTTCCTTTAACAAATATAAATTATGTAACTTGAACATATATAAATCATGTTCATTTAGCATATATAAATCATGTTGAGTAAACATAACTTTATTATGTGCAACCGATGTACATATTTTGTTTATGTTAATCCAACAAGTTTTTTTTTTCAGTGTATGCACACGTACAAGAGTAATAAGAATAGCACTTCTGCACTTATACACTGAAAAAAAAGTACTTTGAATTTACTTAAGTTTAATGTGTACATCAGTTGCACATGATCAGAATGTGTTCAACTGACATAATTGTCCTCTTTTTCTCAATGACTTATTGCTTGCCAAACCAAAATATTTCATTCACGTTAAGACTACTTAAAATAATCATGTTGATTCAAGATATTATTTGTCATTACTGATTGCCATTACACAAATGTATTGTGTAGTCCAGTGAGAAAACTATTTCACTTCACAATATATATATATATATATATATATATATATATATATATATATATATATATATTTTTTTTTTTTTTTTTTTTTTTTTTCCATCTCCAATGCATGTTGGCCACAATTATTGGCACCCCTAGAAATTCTGATGAGTTAAATATCTCTGAAGTATATTCCCATTCATATTTACATTTTTTTTAGCACAACAGGATGACTAATAATGAGGAACACAGAGGCCAAATTCCCTTATTCATCCATCACAAACAGTAAAACCAAAGAATATAGTTCTGATGTGCAGAACAAGATTGTTGAGCTTCACAAAATAGAAAGTGGCTGTAAGAAAAGAGCTAAAACATTGAAAATCCACATTTCCACCATCAGGGCAATAATTAAGAGGTTCCAATCAACTAAAGATGTTACAAATCTGCCTGGAAGAGGACGTGTGTCTATATCGTCCTAATGCACGGTGAGGAGGAGAGATTGAGTTGCCAAAGACTCTCCAAGGATCACAGCTGGAGAATTGCAGAGATTGGTTGAGTCTTGGGGTCAGTAAGCCTAAAAAAAATCAAACAGCCCCTACATCACCACATGATGTTAAAATTCTCCTAACCCATCCAAAAACAAACTTCAGCATATTCAGTTGTCAGACACAACTGGAGCTTCAAATGGCACTGGCTTCTATGGTCAGATGAAACTAAAAAAAGAGCATTTTGGCAGCAAACCCACCAGATGGGCTTAGTACAAACAGGGATAAAAAAGTACCCCATGCCCACAGTTAAATATACTGCTTGATCTTTAATGTTGTGGGCCTGTTTTTCTGCCGGAGGTCCTGGACATCTTGTTCAGATGCATGGCATCATGGATACAATTAAATACCAATAGATAAAAAAATCTAAACTTGACTGCCTCTGTTAGAAATAATGGGCTGTGATTGGATCTTCCATCAGGACAATAATCCAAAACAAACATCAAAATCAACACAAAAATGGGTCCCTGAGCACAAAATTAAGCTTTTGCCATGGCCATCCCAGTCCTCTGACCTGAACCCTATGGAAAATGAGTGAGGTGAACTGAAGAGAAGAAACACCAACATGGAGCTGTGAATCTGAAGGATCTGGAGAGATTCTGTATGAAGGAATGATCTCTAATCTCTTATCAGGTGTTCTCCAAACTCAGGCATTATAGGAGAAAACTCAGAGCTGTCATCTTGGGAAAAGGACGTTGCAATAATTGGGTGCCAATAATTGTGGCCAGCATGAACTAGAGAAAGCATTTATTTCACAATGAGATTTCCCCCCACTTTCAATTGTTTTACTTCAATGATTGGTTAGAATTTTGTGAATTTTTTTGAATGAAATATCAAAAGGATAAACAATGCAGATTTATTTTCACAGACGCCTTTTCTCATATTTACCAAGGGTGCCAATATTAGTGGAGGGCACTGTATATATATATATATATATATATACAGGTGCATCTCAATAAATTAGAATGTTGTGGAAAAGTTCATTTATTTCAGTTATTCAACTCAAATTGTGAAACTCGTGTATTAAATAAATTCAATGCACACAGACTGAAGTAGTTTAAGTCTTTGGTTCTTTTAATTGTGATGATTTGATGAATTGTGATGATCACATTTAGCAAAAACCCACCAATTCACTATCTCAACAAATTAGAATAGGGTGACATGCCAATCAGCTAATCAACTCTGGAAGGCACTTTCGAGGAGCAGGCACTGGCTTTAGGAGCGGCGGCTGGCGGGCTTGACTGAGGAACGACCGGCAGGCTGGAGAGAGCCGCGGGAGAGAGGCTTCGGGCTTGACTTCGGAGCAGATGGCGGGCTTGATCACGGAGCGGCCAGCGGACTTGACTTGGGATCGGCTTGCGGGAGAGAGCTGCGGCTGACGGACCCCACCAATGAACGGCAGACTTGACTGATGAATGGCCGGCAGACTTGACTTCGGAGCAGCAGGCAGGCTTGACTGAGGAACGGCCGGCAGACTTGACTGACGAACGGCCGGCGAACTTGACTTTGGAGCGGCCGGCGGACTTGTGGAAGCCGAGGCCGGCGGGCTGGTTCTGGCTCGGGGCCGGACACTCTCCAGACACCGAAGGATCCCTTCCCTCCAGCATAGTCCCTTGGAGTCTGGGAGGTCCACGGGGCGATGGTAGTTGGCCCCATGCCAGAACAGTGAGTTGATGGTGGCGTCATCTAACTCCGTCATTGCGGGTAGCCCGCAGAATTTCTCGGGCACACTCTATGAACGGGAGATCTCAGCGGGCAAGGGCGGAGAACCGAGCGGCTATTTCCATCGCCGCGGGGAGAAACAGGGAAAACAAAAAGACTTCTCAAAAAAAAAAACGAAAAACAAAACGGGGAGAAGAGGCGCCGCCAGAGGTGGGTGGTAACGAGTTACATTTACCTGAGTAAATTTTTTGGGTAACTAATACTTTTAGAGTATATTTAAAGGTGGGTACTTTTATTCTTACTCAAGTGCATTTTTGGTGAAAAAAACGGTACTTTTACTTCGTTACTGTGGGCGACGCTCCTCACGTTACTTTATCTTAATGCAATACAAGTTAAAAATGCTTCAATTTATTCCAAACACGCCGTCTACTTTTCTCTGGGCAATGAGCGATGCCCGTTCACGAATGATTCATTCTTTTGAGTCAACTCTGTTCAAAGGCTTGAGCAAACCAGTTGGCAAACCAGTGAATCGGTTCGCGAATCAGTTTGAATGATTCGTTCAGTTCCCTGCCGCACGCGCTGAGACGTCTGAAGCGGTTCTCACTCAGAGTTGTAACATCAAGAGCGTTGAAGACGTGGCTTTGGATCTACAGTCAATTGAAAGCAAATCTGCAAAGGCTGTTGTTTGCTAGCTATGAAGATCTTTATTAGAACACCGCGTGTGCTGTCTACGGTTCCACAGGTATAGATAGGCTACATTCGATTACAGTACACGATACCACTATGACATTACCAGTTTGTTGTACATGTACCTTATACATTAAATACAATGTATCATTTATACATTAAATAAGCTGTCACAAAGTATGAAATGAACACACGCCAAACCCGCGTTAGCTCTGCTCAGCGGCGCGCGACCTGTTTAAATGGCTTTGCCTAGACACAATTAATATAGATATTTTCATAATATTTACGCTTACATAAACATTTGTTTACATTTTGCAGAACAGACGGAAGAAGATCCGTCAATGTGTATTTGTTTCGTTATGTTCAGATGTTCAGTAGCGGTCATGTGATGAGTTTTCACTCTTCTCCGTGTCAGAGGTTATATACATATAAACATAGGCTATATAATACATAATTAATATACTTTAAAATATAATTTAAGCTGTTAACATCAGCTGTTACTCCAGTGTTCAGAGTAATATGATCCTTCAGAAATCATTCTATTTGCTGCTTAATGGTTTTTGGAACCGGTGACATTTTGTTCAGGATTCTTTTATGAATAGAAAGCTAAATAGAACAACATGTAATAAATAGAACAACATGTAATAAATCAACATATTGGAATGATTTCTGAAGGATTATGTGACACTGAAGACTGGCTTAAAGGCTGATAAAAAAAATTCTGACTGGCATCAATGAAATAAATTACATTAAAAGTATAGTGTGTGTGTGTGTGTGTGTGTGTGTGTGTGTATGTATGTGTATATATAAATTTTATCTATATATCTAAATAAAAATAGACTATAGCTATTCAGTATATGATCCAAAGTAACAAGTAACTAACTACTTGAGTATTTTTTTTATCCGATACTTTTTTACTCTTACTCAACTATTCAGACTATTACTTTTACTTTTACTTTAGTAAATATTTCTATAAGTCCTTTTACTTTTACTTGAGTACAGTTTTTGGGTACCCACCTCTGGGCGCCGCTCATGCACGTGCACACATAGACATCAAAGGGGGCTTGAGCACCTGCCCTTTTTCTTCCTTGAGAGAAAGTGCCCTTTTTTTCTGGGGAGTTTTATTTATTTATTTATTTAAATAAATGAATCCATGTATACATGTGTGCGTGCGTGTTTCTGTCTGCACAGCTTTCCCTGTCTAATGAAAAATCAAAATATACACTCTAAAAAATGCTGGGTTGTTTTAACCCAATTTTGGGTCAAATATGGACTAATCCAACTTTTGGGTTAAAAATTTAATGTAAAAATTTAACCCAACAGCTGGGTTAGTCCATATTTGACCCAAAGTTGGGTTGAAACAACCCAGCATTTTTTTTAGAGTGTAAGGTCGGGTCGGGAAATGTTGAGACTTTCTCCCCTCCGCGTCCTCTAAAGTTTAGCTAAGGCAATAGGAAGTCTAGTACACTCTAAAAAAAAAACGCTGGGTTATTTTGGTAACCCAACGCTGGGTCAAATATGGACAAACCCAGCGTTGGGTTAAATTTTTGACCCAACATTTTGGGTTGTTTTAATTAACTCAAATATTAATTGAAAATTACTACTGTTGGCTTAAAATGAATCAAAAATAGGTTGGAAATTAAAAAGCAGACACAGAATTACTAGAGGCAACAGTAATAATCAAAACATGAACATTTATTAATAAGTGAAAACACCCATAGACAAAAATATAAGACAAATTGAATTAGGCAGCATAGATTTCAACTTTGCATACATTTAAACTCGTTTAACATGCATTTTAGAAATAAAAATATAACATTTAAAAGTAATATTTTAATTCAAGTGTATCAAACGGTTCTCTGTTATCCTTTTTAACCGAAATAGTGGCGATTCTTGTGCCGGTGTGTCGCTGAAATCTGAGCCGTCGATGGGCTGCTATTCCCCGGGGAAACTGCGAACTTCAGACCGCTACCTCGCCTTTCACTCGTAGCTGAAAGATGGCGCGACTGACTTCATAACCTGCCGATAAACAAACACTACAGAGTTTTGAGAACATATTTTAACATCCGAATTAATTAGAAGCAGTATTATAACGAATAAAATCAGTTTATTTTATGTAAGGCAAGACATTTCCATCACACGAAACGACCGCTGCTGACGCATTTAACGTTAGCTGACTGACATCTCGTATGTATGTTGCGTTGCGTGAAATAAAATCATTTACAACACAATTAAGACTTTATAGATGGAATAAAATGTATACAAACCTTAATTTCACTGAAGATGTCCACTAAATCGGCGGCGCTGAGGACTCGCTCTCTCTCTTGAGGAGAATGAAAAGCCCGCGCTTTGACTGTAACCCAACAGCTGGGTTAAAGTGCGCGCGCTGGGTTATTTCGTTGGAGGGAGGGGGAGGGGGAGGGGGAGGGGTGCATAGTTTCAATGGTCAGTGATATTGACCCAGCCACTAACCCAACAGCTGGGTTACACAAAAACTACCCAACACTGGAAAAACAACCCAACATAATGACCCAACAGGCATAACCCAGCAATTGGGTTAAAAAAACAATCCAGCGTTTTTTAGAGTGTAGGTTAGAGCGGTGCGCGTTCTTTCACAGCGTGATTCAGTTCATTAAAATGCATTTAGAATTACCACAAAATTCAAGATATGGAGGCAGAAATGTATATATTTATATCATTTCATATAGTTAATCAGTATCACGCGAAGACTGACGTTTTTTCCACCAAAAAGCAGCATGATTACAAATGTGATATTGATTTTATACAGCAGTTCAATAAACAAGAATTTAATATTAAGACACTTACGTTTTAGACACAATATTGACTGTCTTTGCTCTATTTCGCCAACAAATATAATTCCAGTTGGCCTCTCTGAGCAACAGGACGGCATTTCGTTCCTGAACGAATCAAGCATTTAAATGATTCGGTTCAGTCGCAAGTTATTAACAGTGACTTGCTGCCACCTACTGACAGTTTTAATTTCACATTTAAAGTACCTTTTCATTTTTTTTTTAAATAATTTAAAATATCAGTATTCAACATTTTATGTTTGAAATGTCAAAACCGTATTTATGCATTTGTAACTGCAGGTTAAATACATTCATGTCCTGCATTAAAGTGTGTAAATGCATCTAAATGCCACTTCTAATGCAGCTTCTGTGTTTTCTCTACATTGCATAGATTAATTTTGTCAATGCTGATTTAATTTGCTTGGTAACAGCCCAAATGACTTATTATTCTAATTGACTGATTCAATTTAAGAATTTGACTGAAAAGATGATGTACACCTTTACAAAAAATGGCTTTATAAAGGTAAAAATGCCCATAAAAGGTAAAAATCAATTTAAATTTATTGGAAATTATTAATTTCCATTACTGCTGTGAACTGATCACCACAGAATATGAAGAATATCAAAAACTTTAGGAGTCAGCTGTCCAAGGTAGGCTAGTCCTTAAAATATCAGCACAGTAACACACTCAGCAAAATATCTAATTATCGTCATCGATAAAATCCCAGAAAATATTTAGAATTGTTTTTTTTTTGCTAATAATATATTTAACGTTTTGTTTAGAAAAAAAAAAAAAAAAGTAAATAAATATGAGAAGTGCCCTTTTTTCCACTTGAGCCCCTGCCCCTCTAAATGTCTGTGCACGTCCCTGGTGCCGCTTACAGTTTTGTTTTGGTCCGGTATTCTGTCACGGTACTTCTACCGTGGAAGAACGCAGAACGAGGAGATTCAGCAATCATAACAGTCTTTATTAAATCCAAAACAAGGAACAAGCAGGAACACACACGTAGCAGTGGGGTAGGACGTACAATACGAGATGCTGGAGACATGGAAAGACAGGGCTTAAGAACACAGGAGTAAATTAGATAATTAATAGAACACAGCTGGAACCTAATGAACTAAATGAGAACTAAACGAGAACAGGAAACAGGAAGGACCAAATATGGGCATAAAGGAGCACATGGGGAACAAAACACAAGACACAACACAAGCCTGACAATTGCACTTTATTTATTTAGTTTTTAATTTTTTTATACTAAAATAAAAAAAACTAAATAATAAAGTGTGATAATACTATTATATTTTAAAATAAAAAGGGAGTATTAAATACAAGTACAATTATTTTATAGTAAACTTAAAAATAAAATGCTAATATTTACTTCTTTTTTTAAATATGAATTTTCCTCATGTTCAAAATTAAAATCAGCATGCTTTTATTTTGGCGGGTTGCCGGGTTTAGCGCAACCGACTGAAGAGCATCAGTGAATGAAATGTCACAGTTTTGCATTGTGCTTTGAAAACGACAGCAGGTAGTCTAGATTTATGCTTTCAGTTTGAATAGAAATATTATACAGTACAGTTTGTCGATTTAAAATGGTAATTGTACATTAACAGCTGTCAACCATGTCGGTACCAAATGCGCGGTCTGAACTTATTTACACATCGCATTTTTTATTTTGGTCGCGCAGCACCTGCGTACCACTTATGTGCACCCCTATATATATATATATATATATATATATATATATATATATATATATATATATAATGAAAGTCAGTGGGGGTTGAAACAACTGGATCCCATGGACAAAATAGCACTGAGACATTTTCCACAGAAGAAAAAAAATGGAATGAGGCGAGGAGGAGTGAATGATGAAAATTTCACTTTATGTGAACTATCCCATTAAGATGACATTTAAGCAGGGCTGGACTGGTAATCTGGCATACCGGGCATTTTCCCGGTGGGCCGACGCACTTTTGGGCTGGTGCAATTTTTTTTTTTTTTTTTTTTTTTTTGCCGCCAAGGACCGGCCCATCATGCAGGGACAGCGGCCCATCACAAAGCACTATATAGACGGAGTGATACGGGATCTTGCTCCGTCTATGTAAATATCGCTTCACCTCTCTTCCACCTTCCTCTCAGTCTCTCAAAATGGACAGACCAAAGCGAAACGGTGGTGCTGAAAAGCTCCTTGTCGGCGGCAGTTCCCAAATGTACACAGCAGCTTTAGGGCTGTGCGATATGACGATATTTAGGAGACAGAACTATGGCAAGCCCTTAGGGTCAGAATTACGCGTTCTAAACAGTATTTGCGCCGCAAAATACGCCGTTGTGATTACAAACGCCGTAAAAAACGCGCGAAAATACGTCAATGACGCCGTATTTGACGGCGTTTTAGTGTGCATGAAAAGCGCCGCTATTTACGCCGTTCATATTGCCACAGGACGCCAAAAACGCCGTTTTGGTTGCACAGAGCGCGCGTCATTTACGCGCGTTTTACTTATAGTATAATGAGCCACGCCCACTGATTTCCACAGCCAGTAATATTGAACTGTTCTCACCCAATCAATGATGAACAGAACCAGACCAGACTAATTCACCATGCATCGTTTTAGCGGAAGAAGTGCCTGTGAACCGATAAGAAATATTTATGTACGAAGTCACTATCTCTACTTGAACATAGGCCGATTCCACGTCTTTATCATACTTTAATTGTTAATTACATAGACAGCATTTTAGCATACCAACCCCATCTGCATGCTGCTAAGCGATTGCGCTGCTGTCCCCACAGTCCTGACATAAACGAGCATTTGCACGCTGCTGTAGTTATAAAAATACACGGTTTTAAACATATTTTAATATTTTTATTGTAGCGTCATGTTTAGGATTAATCTTCAATCTGTCTATAATATGCTATCCAATAACTGCACTCAGACCCAGAGGATATGAGTCATTGATGATCAGATCAAACCAGTTATTTTTCAATAATACCGACTCTAAGTTTGGAATACTATTTGTTTATTTGAATGACTCAAGTTTGATTTAACAACAAATCCAAATACCAACAAAACAAAATAAAGAGAAATGACAAACGGTTTGATTTTATTATTATTATTATTATTATTATTATTATTATGTCGTTCTGTATGAATAACGGAAAAACGAAAATTAAGCTAGATCTTTCGTAATTTTTGTTCGTGGATAAAAAATTAGCTTATGCATTTTATGATGATGATTATTAATAATAATAATAATAATAATAATAGTAATAATAACAAAATAGGCCTATAATAATAATAATAATAATAATAATAATAAAATTAAACCGTTTGTCATTTCTCTTTATTTCTTTTTAAGTAAAATCTAACTGTCAAAAATGTTCGTATTTCGATTTGGTGTTAAATCTCAAACTAAAATCATTCAAATAAAGAAATATTCCAAGGCCCGTTTATTCAAAATAACTGCTTTGATCTGATCTTAAACGAGACAGACTGGAGATTAATACTATTAAACATACCGCTACAATAAAAACCATTATATTAAAATACATTTAAAACAGTGCATTTCTATAATGCAGTTCTTCAGCAGCGTGCAGATGCTTGTTTATGTCAGGACTGTGGTGACAGCAGCGCGGACAGTCGCTTAGCTCACATAATGTAACCATTTCCTAAATCACTGGTGAAGCAATGCGTCACCGTAATGATTGATTTTCAATTTTTTATTTATTTTTCTTTTTGTCAGCAGACACCCTTTGGCCTAAATTATTTACTTGAAGGACCCCCTGAGATTTTAAGTAAATATTTCAGTAATTTAAAATGTGCTGGAATTAAAAAAATTACTCATACACACAAATCATTTCACCAAGTTTTATGTCTAAAACCAATGGATTTTAAACAAATAGAAAATTTTGGTTCATCTGATCTTGCTCAAAGTCGCAAGTATAGACAGATACAATGTGCTTAAGTAAACACAATCAATTTTAATCTTTCATGTCTTAACCACTGTGCTGCAAAAAAATGTATGTAAACTCAGTGTTGCCATTACCTGGAAAACTTACAAATGTTTCGTTTCATGTTGAGTTTCAGGATTCTGTTGTTTGTTCCTTCATATTCTGCGTATTTGAACACTTTACAACATCTTAAAAACATAGTCACTCACTGTTTTAATGTGCTCAAATATGGAGGATTTTTCTGAAGAAAAAAAACTGCCCAGAACAAACACTCATGAAACTAGTCACAAAACAGAGTAGTTGTGGGTTTTCCAGGTAACAGCAACAAGGTAGTCACTTATTGAGTTGACATACATTTTCAGCAGCACAGTGAATGTTTAAGACATGCAAAATTATGATGGTTTGTGTTTTATGCTTAAGCACATTGTGTCTGGCTATACCTGTGACTTTGAAGACCAGATGATGTTTTGTGAACAGTAGAATGCAGAAAACCAACCAAATTCCAAAGGGTTTACATTTTTATTTTTTATTTGCAAACAATCTGAGTCTTTACTTTTTTTTCAGCTCTGTTAAACAATTTGCTGCAAGATTTAAGTGGATTTCATGGCCAAAGAATAAATAAATCTTAACACGCTTGTATGGGATCTAGGAGCTTTTTATTTTAACAACATTAAAAGTTCACATCCCCAATGACACTCGTGAACATAAATCAAAATGACAGTATCTTACATTGTAATACAATGGCAATCAAAAGAGTTCAATAGTATAAGTGACAATTATTGTGACAAACATATGGGGGTGGAGTAGGGGTGTGGAAACATTTGACTAAAGTTTTGTGGATGATTTGGACAGTTGTTTTGGTATCACAAACATTAAGGTGGAAAACACAAAAAGAGTAAAAAAACAAAGAAAAACAAAACAGCATGTGATTGTGCAACGCTCTCTTCCACACTCAATAACCATGGCTGAGGTGTCCTTGAGCAAGGTACTGAACCCCAACTGTTCCCTGGGTGCTGCAGCAAAAATGACTGCTCCGTGCGCGCGTGTGTGTGTGTGTGTGTGTGTGTGTGTGTGTGTGTGTGTGTGTGTGTGTGTGTACACTTGGATGGGTTAAATGCAGAGCACAAAGTCAGAGTATGGGACATCATACTAGGCCACACATCACTTCACTTTTTCATCTTCCGACATAGTTGTGTAAGAAATAAAAAGATACATACTGCATCACTTATACCTGGTTTCACAGACAGGGCTTAGACTAGCCAGGATTAGGCCATAGCTCAATTAGGACATTTATGTAGCTTTTATTAACAAAAAAAAAAATAAATAAATAAATAAAAATAAACACTACTGGTGTGCATCTCGAGACAAAAAAAAAAAAAAAAAAAATGGCACAGACAATTTAAGAACAGTCAGTGCAAGTTTATTTCAGTTAAAACAGCTCAAATATGCATTTTAGTCTGGGACTAAGCTGAAGCCTTTTCTGTGAAACCAGGGGTTAGTGTTAAAAGAACCGTTGCCAAATATATACCATACCAGTATTTACTTTTTTATATAAATGGAACAAATGAAGAGCCCAGAGGTGCATTTCATTGTCTACGTCCAATATACCTTCACTCTCCAGGAAATGGAAGAGTTTGTAGTAAACATTAGTCAGTCCCTGCCACGTCACCCCAGAGCCTCTCAATTCTTCGGTCATGAGTGCTCCTGCCTCTTCCAGATCCCCTGAAAATGTTCATAACACAGAAAGCATTGTCTTCTCCTCCATGATCCGTCCTATCCCTAGAAGGCACTCCACATTTGGCCATGGCGTTTAAGAAGCAATGCATTACAATACTGCTGCGGTTGTTGGTGAAGGCATGGAGGAAGACTATAAGATGGCTGCAGCTATTGATACCCTCATGAATGACAATTCTCCATCTAAACCAAAACATAAATGAGAGAGAGACATTAGACAAACAAAACAATTGTACAGTACTTATTTTAATGTCTCATGCTTATATATAGCAAAATATATTAATATTGTAGAATTTTACAAAAAAAAAAACAAAAAAAAAAAAAAAACACACTATTGCTACGTAACCCATGTATATTTACCTCATCAATTTATGGTTGCCAATTTGCCATCAGGGTGCCACAGGGTGTCCGGTCCAGCGACACTGTAGTGTCTTTGTGGTCTTTGGGATATTGCCCTAGGGTCAATTCAAACTAAACTCCTCTGCACTGTTTCTCTTGACCCAAACACCATCTGCAGTAACTGTGCCCTCACAGCCTCAGATCAAAGCTGGTCATTCCCCAGCCATGAAGTCAGCAACCCTTTCATCGAGCGCAGCATCTCTTATGTCGGAACCACTCAAATTGAACTCCCTGGAACAAACATATGCAAACATAACTACTGTTAATTTTCAATATATAATTCATGTTAATGCAGAAACAATTATATACTACCGCTCAAATAGATTAATGATGTTGAAAATTCTACTTTGAATCACAGGAATAAATTATATTTAATATATTCCAGGGATAGGCAACAGCGGTCCTGGAGTGTTGATGTCCTGCAAAGTTCAGCTCCAACCCTAATCAAACACACCTGAACAAGCTAATCAAGGTCTTCATGATCACTAACCTTGCGTCCCAATGTGCATACTATCCACCCTATCTGCCCTAAATAGTATTGAAAATTACTACTATCACACAGAATTTAGGATGGATAGTATGCACATTGGGACGCAGGCTTAGGCTATAGGCAGGTGAGGTTTTTTCAGGGTTGGAGCTACTCCAGGACTGATGTTGCCTATCCCTGATATATTTAAATAGAAGTGTTATTTCAAGCTGTAGTACTTCAGAATATTATGGTTTTTACAGCATTTTTACAGTATCAAATAGATGTAGCCACAGTGAGAAGAAAAAAAAAAAACTTCATTAAAAATATATTTTTAAAAAGTACAGTTTACCCAAAAATAAAGACTCCATCATTATTTACTAACCCCCCAGGTCATCCATAATGTATAACAGTGGTTCCCAACCACATTCCCAGAGCCCTCACCCTTTTCAGGTTTTGGAGTTGCTTAACGGGCTGAATCAGTTGTGTTTGATTAAAAGAAACATGCAAGATGTGCCGTGTTGGTTTGGTGGGGTGGGATCCAGAAATGTGGTTCAGTGCCACTGATGTCCTTTTTAGCGGAACAGAAAATATGATTTCAGAAGAAAACATTTTTCTCCATTTAATGCAAGTGAACAGAACTCAACTTAGACCATGATGTTCCAAAAGTCTTTGTTTAGGTTATTAAGCATCTTCTCTAGCAAAATGAGCAGTTATTTTCAGGAAAAATAATAATGTATATATGCACACTTTTTATATATAATTGCCACCACATCACGTATGACCCTCTCAGCTTGCATACATCACAGTTGTGAATTGGGAAGTAAACCATCTTGTGAATGGATATCACAGAGCTTTTTGTTTTTAAATAAAAATCTTACTTGTGCTTAAAATATGGATTTTGGGCTGTCAAATGGTCTATATTGAGCCCTGTTCACTTGCATTAATAAAATCCTGGAATGTTTACCTCAAAAACAGGGGTTCTCAACTCTGGCCCTTGAGTGCCACAAACTTTCACCTCAAACCTTGATCAAACTCACCTGCTTGTAACTTTCTAGTGATCCTAAAGACATTGATTAGCTTGTTCAGGTGTGTCTGATTAGGATTTTTAATGTTTCACTCACCTTGTTGTCCATGCACTCTGTCATTGTTAGTGACTTCTGCTATATACTCCTCCATGTCAGGAGTAACTGATCAGCTGCTGGTACAGTAATCAGCCACGCTTTTACCCATTCAAGGCTTCTTTGCAATGTTTCCAATCTAAAACCAAAAGACGACGTTAAAAATAAGCAATGGAGATGCCAAAATATTGATGCCATTTTATACTAGATCCTTTTAAAAACACGAAACACAAATACACAGTTTTAAGATTCAAAATATGATATTTGATGTTACAAAACGCTTATCTAGCACCCCTAATCAAACCGATCGTATGGAGAATATTCGACTATTAAGATTGATATCACAAAAATATCATATTTCAAATATGAAGTTAACAAGCATAACATTATAATCCTTCGGAATAATAGTAATTTTACAAGAGTTTAAAGACAAGGTTTTAAGTAATCACTAATGTCATGTGTTGGATAATAGCAAAGGGTTGGTGTTAGTGTATTTGTGGGAAGTTCATAAAACTTAACAAAAACGATCCGTGGAGTAAAAACTACGCAAAATTCGTTAGACCATCAGACCTAGCAGAAAGCTAGCTTTATGTATGTTAGCTTTAATGTAACTGTTAACCATCGGTGGCCGCTCCTAAACGAGCTGAATGAGTGAAGACGGTAATTAAGAAACAGATTGACAGACAGCAATGTTTTAACAAGTCTGAAGAAACAATCCTTACCTCAATAAAGTTGATTGGAGCACATTGGGTCCAGAATCTCCTGTCAGTTGTCGATTACAATCCTCCAATGTCCGCTTACTAAGCAAAATAAAGTTTCGATTTACCATGATCTTAATTTGATGTGAATTACTAAAATGATCAGTTGGTCTGGTCTGGTTCTGTTCATCATTGATTGGGTGAGAACAGTTCAATATTACTGGCTGTGGCTCTGCGATTAAGGTATTGGTCTGGTGTAAAGGGACATCTGGAAAACCATCCAGTCAGACTTCTTTTGAAAGATTGTTGGGAATATGAATGTAAAGAAATGGCAAGCTTTGGTTGGGTAGTAAGGAAGGAGGCAAACAGCTTGGAGTTGAAAGATCATGAAATTGCTCCTTCGGTTGCTATACCAGCAATTCCCCCTTGGTTGTTTCCTATGCCGATAATAGACTTACAAATTCACGAAATAATAAAAAAACCGGAGATGAACATGTCAACTGAATTAGTAGTTCAACAATATTTAATGCAGGAGTATTATTCTGTGTTACAGGTATTTACAGATGGGTCTAAGGAACCAGAGTCTGGAAGAAAAGCAGCAGCAGCAGTATATATTCCTACTTTTAAAATAAAAATGGCAAAAAGATTATCAGATCATGTGTCAGTTTTTACTACTGAAATATTAGCTATCATAATAGCACTACAATGGATTGAAGAAGTTCAACCTGAAAGAACTGTGATATGTAGTGATTCAATGGCTGTGCTCACTAGTTTACTAAGTGGTAAATCTGAAGCAAGGCAAGATTTAATATTTGAAGTTTTACAAAGTTTGTTTAGAATAAGACAGATAAGGATAGAGGTAAATTTCCTCTGGGTACCTGCACATGTGGGTGTGGATGGAAATGAGGTAGTAGACTTGCTAGCCAAGGAAGCATTAAATCATCCACAAATAGAAATTAAGTTAGCTTTAAGTAAAGCTGAATTCAAGAAAGTGATATCATTTGAAGTAAGTAAGAAATGGCAAAAGTTATGGAATAGTGGGTCTAAAGGAAGACATCTTTTTCAGATTCAGGAGTATGTTGGAAATGAGAGGAAAAGATATGGAAATAGGAAGAAAGAGGTCATTATTACGAGACTAAGAATTGGACATACAGCATTAAACCATAGTCTTTATAAAATAGGTAAACATGAATCGGGAAAGTGTGACAAATGTGGAGAATTAGAAACAGTGATGCATATTATTTTGAGTGTCCTGCATATGAAAGGGAGAGATTTCAATTAAAACAAGAATTAGGACGGTTGGAAGTTGATAATATTTCTTTAAAAGTATTATTAGGAAACGGGCCAAGGCAATTAAGAGTACATGAAGTACTATTTAAATAGCTGAAAAACACAGGAACCATAGATAGAATCTAGGTTTTTTTTGTTTTGTTTGTTTTTTTTGTTTGTTTGTATTTCTTTCTTCCAAATGTATGTACACTCCACACTC
This sequence comes from Spinibarbus caldwelli, assembly GCA_039654775.1. Lineage (NCBI taxonomy): Eukaryota > Metazoa > Chordata > Actinopteri > Cypriniformes > Cyprinidae > Spinibarbus > Spinibarbus caldwelli. The sequence continues at coordinate 9,748,971 of CM077227.1, read as the reverse complement.
CAGATCAGTAGGTGGCGGTAATGCACCTTTTTGTGGGTTTGCCAAACCGCCATAAAACACCAGAAGAAGAAGAAGAAGAAGACGCGCGCTCTGTGCAACCAAAACGGCGTTTTTTACGGCGTCCTGTGGCAATATGAACGGCGTAAAAAGCGGCGCTTTTCATGCACGCTAAAACGCCGTCAAATACGGCGTCATTGACGTTTTTTACGGCGTTTGTAATCACAACGGCGTATTTTGCGGCGCAAATACTGTTTAGAACGCCGTATTTGACGGCGTTTGGCTGTAAACGCGATCAATCTATAGCGTAATTCTGACCCTAAGGGCTTGCCATAAAAAACGAGGAGCTACATGTGTAGCATGGACATGCGTTTTTAAGCACTGCAGTTTTAAAACAACCGATTTTAAGCCGTTGGAACGCAAACAACAGAGCTCTATGCGCGCGCCGTCTCTGTTTCTGTGTGAGAGGAGCGTGCTTTTTTTTTTTTTTTGCCGCTTTATTTGCTTTGAACGATTACATAAACACACATATATGCGTAATAATCCCCGTCTTTGCAAGTATCCTCATAAACACAGTGAGTTAGGTCTTAAGAGAGAGTGAACAGCTGAAAAAAAAGCATATGTAACAGTTTATTGGATACGGACTTCGGTCTTAAAGGGGAAGCTGTCCAGTGTTCGCCCTGTCTGCCATTCATATTAATCAAACAACAATGAGAGAAAATATCTCACTCCTCTTGACTAAATCACTTTTGTAACTTTAATAAGGAGAAATTAAAAAAAACTATATTATATAGACTCTATACATAATACGTGTTAATTATATATCTACTCGATAGATAGATAGATAGATATAATTAACACGGTTAAGACTAATTAATTTACACATACAATGTATGTAGCGTTTCTTATTGTAATTTTTTCCTATTGCTTGCAATTATTTTCTTCTCCTTATTTCATCACTGACTTTTTTATGTTCAGTAAGTTTGAGAGTTTTTTTTTTTTTTGGTCTCTTTTTAGGCTTGTATTAGTTTGATATTGACATTGGTGACAAGGATTATGAAAATTATACGGTATTAAAGATTTGAATATCATAAAAACCTTTTTAAAAGAAAAAAATAACTATATTGTGAAAATTAGTCATATCGTGATATAAGATTTTGGTCATATCGCCCACCCCTAAGCAGCGTTATCAAGAACAGGCTTGCTCTGTTGTGAGTGATGCGGGCCAAAGGGACAGGCAGGAAGAGAGGAGAGATGTTTAATCTGTAAGGAGCTTGATAACGGGCTCGCATGAAGGGGAAACAGAGGACTCTAACCTGTCCTAATGCATGTGCGTGCCACGAGTGTAGAATATGTAAACACTTTTTTAATACAACGAAAATTCGTCCCTTGCGCTTTTTTGGCCAAGTCAAGTGTGTTCACAGAGGTTTCCATGGGCCAATGTGAATAAATCTAGATTTAAATATGACCTGACATTTTATTCTTATCCAAAACAACGAGATGGGATATTCTTACAGACACACACACACACACACACACACACACACACATACATACATACATACATATATATATATATATATATATACAGTGTTCGAACTATACCGTGGACTTTGGGGGAGCCCACTTGTTTTTTTGTTTTGGGGGGGGCTAGCTACCCAGGCAGCTACAACACATAGTTGCGAATAACATGCCTTACCTTAACACAGAATCGACCACAGACACCAAGGACTCCATTTCAAGGACTCCGCGCAAAGATCAATGGCCTCCAACGTTTATACTTTTTCTACGAATCTTTTGAGTTAACGTACTAAACATGAGTGGGATTTGCACCGCAGCGCCCCACACCTTGATGCTCATGACAAGAATAGCATGTATAGTTATCTTTATTGAAGCGAATTAGGTTTAAATCGCCGTCATGCATGAATGAATATTTTTGCAATTTTACACATGATGATCACATTACACAAAACTGAAATTGCACGTCAAAATAACACATTGTCAATATTTTTTGAGACCCCCCAAAATTTCACAAATCACGTTTTCAGGGGAGCCCATGTCTTATTAAGGGGAGCAGAGCTCCCCCTAGCTCCCCCGTAGTTCGCACCCTGCATATATATATATATATACAGAACCCATCTCACCCGCAAAGCCCTCTGCCATTGCAGGTGATCCCACCCACCCGACACACAGCTTCTTCAGTCTACTGCCATCAGGGAGGAGACTGCGGAGTCTGCGGAGTCTCCAGGCTAGGACCAGCAGACTGAAGGACAGCTTCATCTATCAGGCTCTCAGGAAGCTAAACTCCCTCCCGACCTTGCCCCCCTCCCCTCTTTTGCCCCACGCACCCCAGAATTGACAATAAAGCAGACTTTGACTTTGATATATATATATATATATATATATTTATAAATATATATATATGTGTGTGTGTGTGTGTGTATGGTATGTGGTGGTGGTGGTGGGCCGCCTGGACCAAAAAATGCCAGGGCCAATTTTTTGTCCCAGTCCAGCCCTGCATTTAAGTAAGGTATAATGCACGGCTAACTGTGCATTAAATGATTTTAATGCACGATGTGGAGGCCAAGAACCACCTGACGTGAAGCGGAGAGAAATAACAGTTGTGTGTGTGAGTTAGCCTACCTGTGTCTGCGCGTCTCTCTCTACAAGCAATGAAGCTGTGTTTAGTTACTTCAAAAACAGCGATTTTACCACCTTGTTGCTGAGGAATATTATGTAGAGATCTAGTAGCTAGGCTATTTTATTAATAAAAGTCGCGGGGCAGCGCTGATAACAAGTTTCTGTGTGTGCGCAGTGCGATTTGCTATCTGCGACCTCTCTTTCTCTCTTTCTCTCTCTCTCTCTCTCTCTCTCTCTTTCTCTTTGTGTGCAGGTGATTTGTGTGTGTTTGTGTGCATCAATTAAAGCAGCGCATTAATAGAGAATGGTGATTAAACTGACTTGGAACTACCTGTGCATTAAACAGTTTTAATGCATACCTGCCAGCCAATCAGAATCGAGTATTCAGACAGACCATGATATAATAACAATTTAATTTATTTCTTTATTTCTTTATTTTTCAAGCCTTTTGTTAGTTAAGATTTTTGAAAGTACTGAAAGGTTCACATATAAGAAGTCAATTAGCCTATAAATACCATGACAAGCCAGAAAAGGGGAAAAAATCTTGAAACCTATAATTAATTTTCCATGAAAAAGCATTAGTTTCACTTGTTCTTTATTTTTTTTCAATTCGTGAAAACTGACTCACTGTTGAAGGAGAAAAGAGCACAAATATTGTTTTTTTTTTCAGCATTACAGACATATCATTCATTGGTGTGGGATGGCATTGGTTGTGAACATTATCTATGTAAAATGCCTTTTTCAAGACATTCGCTGTGGGTGGGGGGACTTATTAGCGTTCATTCAGTAGCTGTCACAGCATCAAATGACTCAGATTTATTGTTTTATCTCCTTCACAGGAATTTCTTTTGTGCATCCAAACCTGCTAACCTCAGAGCGGTGACAGGAAATGTGTTCACATTTCACCTTCGCGCAGCAAGATAAATTTTGCAAAAAAGCACTCACACTTGCACATCCCTCATTTTACAGGAAATTTGCTGAAGGCAAATGTACAGAAAGACAGTGAAATGTACTAGACTCACTTCCATAAACACACGAACCAAGTCTTAACAACATCTCAACAACTAGAGTGATAGCAATTTGTCATCATGACTGAAACATATACGGACAGGTAAACATAATTTTTATTTATTAGATTTTCAACATGTTGTGTTTTGATCGATCAGTAATACATTATGATAAATTATGGAGACTGGCTCAAGAACGTAACCTTGTTCCTTAAGAACATCCCAATATATTACAATATAATGTTTTTTATCCAATTATTATATCACATACAAGTGATTGTATGTCTGATCTGCTCAGTATTAGGAATATTGTAGGACATCTTGATTGTACTGTGAAAGTACTCTACTTTACAAAAACAGTACATGAGATCACAGACACTGATGTATGATAGTGGGATTGCGGTGGGATGCTTGAGAAACCTGTGGTTAATCAACTTACTGCGACCTCCTTCTGTTTGTATGTAATGATATTTGAAAACAATGTGGTCTGCATGTGCCAGCTTTGAGGTCTGACTTTAAATTGTTTTCCTTGTCAAATTTTGTATTACAAATTTAAAAGCATTTATTAAATGCTTACTTTTTGAACATGTATTATAAGACAAACTTGTAACACCCTTGATCAGGTTTAGGTATTGAAGTGCTACCGTACTACCGTACTACCAGTGTATCACTGCCTGGCATTATAACGCAGTTATATCATTATGAAACTTTGTCTGCTGTATAGTCGCTAACCCCATTAAACAATGAAATATTGTTACTCTCTACAAATTATTAAGGTTATTTTTATGTAAAAACATAAGTAAATTGGCATATGCCTTCCGACTCAAAATTTCCCGAATTATAGCAGTCCCCATGGTTTGCTAATGAAAACATTGCAATTTACTGACATCAACTTTCACACCGATGACATTATTGCACATCAGTGTGGCTTTAAAATAAAGTATGAAGAATCATCATATAACAGAGTCAAATGAGAGGTTATGGTCAAGTGGCATGTTAGTTTTGGAAACAGAAGCAGAGAGTGCTACACGGGTGTCTTTATAAAGCCCCCGGTGCTCATTGGGTATAGTAGAGGTAAAGATCAAATTATGTAGACGAAATACTTCCAAGGCACTCACGGGGTAAGATAAAAAGCCTTTAATGTGCTGGGCTTAAATCATTACAAATAGTTAAAAGTAGATCTACGCGTTTCGGCACAAAGCCTTCTTCAGGACACACATCAATTGCTTAAACAGGTGTTCTTAAACTAGTGTTAATTACTGAATCATCCAAGACAGCTGGTTAATATGTAGATGTGTCTAATACTAGTATCTTAGTCCCAAAAAAAAAAAAAAAAAACCTTTTATACATATAACAATGCAAATATCAAACTCCTGGGGACTTAGTCGCCCAGAGCATATGGATCCAAAAAGTCTCTCTTTGTGGAAGCTGTTTCTGTCTATTTTCACCTCTTATTGAACAAGGGATAGATTCAAATTCCAATAACTTTAAGAGAACTCTCAGTGACATGGCCCTCCTCATTATAATGCCTCGCCATGGGATATGCCATATTTTTCACACGAATAGCATATTTCAGCCACTCTTAAACGCAATTTTCTCTTGGTTTGACCTATATAGAAGTATCCACACTCACACTCTAGCCTATAGACTACATACGAAGAATTACAATTAATAAAATACTTAATTGGATATATTTTCCCAGAGGACACATCAGTAAAACAATTAGTTTTCACCATATTATCACAATGTTTACATATTTCCTGCTAAAGAACCAAGCCACGTTATCTTTTCAGGGGCAGGAAGATAGCTGCGTACTACCTTATTTCGTATAGTTGGTGAATGTCTATAACTGACCATTGGTTTTGCTCAAAAAATTTCCCTAAGGGTGCTGTCACTTTCAATAATGTTCCAATTGGAATTTATTATACGCTTAATTTGTGTTGCTTCATGGCTATAAGTTGTAGAAAAAAACACCCGATTATAATCATTGGAACATTGTTGCACTTTTTTCTTCTTGCACAAAAGTTGTTTCCGATCTATTGATTTGACTTCCTCTGTGGCCCTAGTTAAAACTCTAGAATCATAACCCCTCTGTTGAAATCTGCTGGTAATGTCCTGTAATTGAATTTCATAATCATCTTCCCGATCACAAATACGTTTCAATCTTTGAAATTGGCCATGAGGTATGTTCTCAATCAGCCAGGGTGGATGAAAACTATAAGCTCTAAGAATCGTATTTCGATCAGTTGGTTTCCTAAAGATTGAAGTATGTAGCTCACCATTGGCCTCCTTAGTTATTTTTAGATCGAGAAAATTGATTTTAGACACTGAATATTCAAGGCTCAATTTCAAGTTTCTATTGATGCCATGAATATATCGATGGAACCTATGTAATCCTGATTTTGAACCAGACCAAATCATCAGGACATCATCAATATATCTACCCCACATAACAATATTCTCCAAAAAGGAATTATGAGTCGAATAGATATATCTTTCTTCCCACAGTCCTAAAAACAGATTGGCATAATTAGGAGCGAAACAAGCACCCATTGCCGTCCCTTTCATCTGTTTGTAGAAGACATCTTGAAATAAAAATACATTATTTTTAAGGGTCCACTCCATCAGTTGCAAAATAAAAATAGTAGGTGGTACACTTTCTGGAGATCTATCACTCAAAAAATGTTCAATAGCTTCAAGTCCGTCCACATGATCAATATTAGTATACAGGGATTCAACATCCATGGTCACTAACAAGTATTTACCTGCATTTTTTATATCGTTAATCTTATTGAGCACATGTGTACTATCTTGAATATAAGACAGAAGTATACATACATAAGGTTTAATAAAAAAGTCAACATACTGTGATGCCGGTTCTGTCAATGATCCATTCCCACTGATTATGGGTCTACCTGGTGGAGTCTCTACATTCTTGTGAATCTTAGGCAGCATGTAAAACGATGGAACACGAGGGTCTTTACAAAGTAAAGTCATTTTTAGTTTTATTCATTGTGTTCAAGTACAACTACATTTAGTTTTTCATGCTACTCATAACTTTTCTCCAGCTATCTTTTTTTTCAGCAAGTATTGATATAAGCAATCAATTAATCAGCCTGTCACTAAATAACCTTTACTGTTTGTTGCAGCATGAGTACACCATCATATGATAACTACGAAACAGAAACCATGTGCATGATTGAAGGTTCACACCTGAATCCACGTCTCAAGGCTGCCATTTTCTACATGGTTTTTGCACTTGGCCTCATTGGCAACATCACCGTCTTATGGGTCCTCTTGAAAATCATGCACGTGAAAAATATGACAAATCTCTGCCTGCTGAATCTGGCTCTGTCAGACTTACTGATGGTCCTCTCATTGCCCTCCTGGGCTCTCTATGCTCAGGGCCACTACTTAAAAGCCAATGAAATGTGTAAGGCAATGGCGGGTACATACCAAGTGGGATTTTACAGCGGGATCTTATTCGTGACTCTGATGAGCGTGGATCGCTATTTGGTCATCGTACATGCCGTTGCGGTGCTGGGGGCAAAGATGCTGCGTTACGGAATTGTGGTGAGTCTCATTATATGGATGGTTTCGATCTGTGCCGCCCTTCCAGAGGCCATCTTTGCAGCAATGGTCACAGAGGACAACATCACCAGCTGTCAGAGAATTTATCCTAATGGGACAGCCCAGAAGTGGAAGCTTTTCCGTAACTTTGGTGAAAACACAGTAGGACTATTCATCTCTTTGCCCATTTTAGCCTACTGCTACATCAGGGTCCTGATGATTGTGAAGAAGACAAAAAACTCAAAAAAGGAACGGGCCATAAAGCTCATCTTAGGCATTGTCATCGTGTTTGTGGTCTTCTGGGTGCCCTACAATGTGGTTGTGTTTCTGAAAACCTTGCAGGAGTTTGGCATTCTAAGTGGCTGCGAGGATTATCGTCGTATCAACATGGCCATGGACCTGACAGAGACAATTGCACTCACTCACTGCTGTGTAAATCCAGTCATTTATGCTTTTGTTGGAGAAAAGTTTAGGAAATGCCTAACAAGTGTGTTTTCAAGATATCTTGGATGTGTGAAAACCTACCAATCGACATCTACGCAATCCAAAGTTTCAGAGAATGAAACTTCCAACACGGCTATTTTTTTTACATCTCTCATCAAAAGTACACAAGTTTAGATTGAACAAGTTTTTGTTTCTTTGTAAATATTGCGCTTATCATTTAAGATGTTCCGTCTTTATTCATGCATTGCAACATAATAATACATTTGTTGATTTAATGATGGTAATATCATATCAATTATACTACCTCAATTTGTAAAACCAAATGTCATTGATAAAAATGAACCATCATACAAACGTGAAATCATACAAGAATATGAAAATTCCTGCTTCAGGTTGGTGGGGCAAGAGATACTTTCTGCCTTCTAGTGTTTATGAATAAACTAGTGTTTTACACACAGGCTTAAAAATGAACTGATGCATTAAATGTAATGAATTTACAAATGATTTAATGTTAATAATATATCTGTTCCTCAATATCTCTAAGGTCTCATTACATGACCTGCTAAAAAGTTCATCACTGTTTCCGTACAATAGTCAATAACCACAGGAATAGAAAAAAACATCCTTAACCACACACACATTTCAAAGGCAAAACCAAACACAAAACATTTGTCCCCTCACATGGGCTAAAAGAGGATGTGTGAGTGCAGTATTGATATATAGAGGAACTTAACTTTGAATGTATTCTTTACTGAATCGATGTCTGTGAATATTGTGTATTCCTAATGTCTGTAACATTTTATACCTAAACTACTTATTTCAAATGCACTGATACATATATCAAGATGTTTATCGATATGTAAATAAACAAATAAATAAATCAAAAATATATTTCAAAAGTCTGTTTCAAAAGTATATTGTAATGCTACCGGTTACCATAAGAGCCCTCCCTAACACATATGGCACTGCAGTCACATACACGCCTACTCTCACTTTAAATCATTGACAAAAAAAAAAACTTTTCAGTTACAACATTGTCTCTGTAGCCTCACAGTATACTGAATTATGTAATTTTAAACATGTACATGCAGAAATTAACAATTTAATAAAGTAACTGCATAATTGCATATCAATGTATGCAATGATATGGCATATATGGCATAATATTTGGACCTTGGAATATTAGATTTTATTTTTTAGAGACATTGTATTACAGTACCTTCATGGGGATGTATTTACATACTATTTTTCATCTACACTGTAAGCAAAAATTGTACCTTTAGGGGTACAACAGCTTGTCACTAGGGCAGTATCCTTAAAGGGACACCTTTGTAGCTTCTTTACCCTTAAAGGGTGCATATTAGTACCTTAGAGTAGTATATCCTTAAGGTAGCAATATGGTACTTTTATAGTACTATAATAATGAACACTAGGGGTAAAGAAGGTACAAAGTTGTCCCTTTGAGGATATTGCCCAATGACAGGTTGTTGTACCGCTAAAGGTACTTTTTTTTTCTGAGAGTGTACTGTATATACACACAGTCAATTATTTATTTATTTATTTTTTATCAAATGCTTGAATGATGAATGAATTAAAAAAAGGTTGTTACCTGTATAATCAATACAAAACACAAGATCAACACAATAATAAATCAATAATTTATTGTATATAATTTATTTATAGCTTTTACTTATATATACTTATATAGCTTTATATAATTTTATTTATTTATTTGGCCATAATTGTTGTTATTCTAATGTGTAAAACATCAGGAAGGTAAAAGTGTGAACGTAACTATGTGAAGCTTCAGGGAAGTAACTTCACCCGAACCTTTGTCTTTACCTCTAAAGCTAGAGCAGAAAGCCACAGGTTTTTGAAGAGACATGCTCTGCAGAGTGAGGCGGATTTCCTGTGTTCTTTGGCTCTGATACCAACACAGTACATTAAGACTGCTGACATGACTGTTATTTAGTAGCACCAAACAGACTCAGAAAAGAAATTAGAAAGAAAGAAGAAGTACTTTTTATATAAAAAAAAAACTGCACCCAAACTGTTGCAACATGCAGTAATGTGATATTGATAAAAGCATTTTATAGTAATAATACCCTAATCAAAACTATAACCTAAAACAATGTGTCAAAAACCTTGCAAAAATGGTCTATATAAACATGAAAATGCTTATATTTTCTGACTATAACTACATTCGGTATTTATCCAAATCTATTAACAGGATATTTTTGATCGAGTATCTGATGCAAGGCATGTTGCAAGTTCATTCATTGATGTTTTTGATTGGACCATGTGATCACACACAACCACTTCCTCGTTATGAGGTACATCTGATTTTATCTGCATGCAAAAGCTATGGTTAAGACCACATTCTGGGATGATCAACACACACACACACACACAAAAAAACAAACAAACAAAAAAAAAACACTGTTTAAGCAAAGGTAACAATGCATCATCCGGAGCAGTCAAAAGGAAAGGAAATGTGCAAAGTATTGATAAAAATGCATGATAAACCAATTCACCTCCTCTACAGTAATACAGTAGAATTCACCAGTTTACATCATAATTTGGTTCTGGTCCTCTAATATGATTGGCACCCCAATTAAGAGCACATGTTTTCACTGTTTGTATCATTGTGCTTGCGTTCCCAGTCCTCCAGACCAATGAGAGTGGTGCAGAGTAGAAACAAAGTTGGCGTTATTTTGCCTGCAGCTGGCAAACTGGCAACTTACAAGCAACATTGTTAAAAGCTATATGTGCAAGAACATGTACAGTACACTGATTGATGTGATACCAGATTTGAAAACTAAGATGAGTTGAATAAATTAACTCTAGAATGCCACCAACTGTGTCATGGTTGCTTGACTTAAACATCACATAATTAACATTCCAACAACTCTTTTAGCTATTATTTAAAAACATGAGTTTACCCAATTTGTGTGATAATGTTTAAAGTCCCTGATAAGCTCTTTATTCCTTTTTAGCCACTTGTTAGCAATCGCCTTTTTCAAGAAAAACAGGTTAATGTTAAAGGGGTCATGACATGGATTTTTTTATTAAAGGCGCTTTATGTAAGTTTTTGGCTCTACTAAAGCATAAAAATACCATAATATGTTTGCAGATATTTAAGAAACATGCTAAGTTAACATACTTGTTTATCTGAAAAACAATGCTACAGTCAGTTATTCTCCTTTGAAAATGTGTGTTCCGGGATGGAATGTCTGTCTTTGTTTTGGTCTGTGTAACCCGCCCACTGCCAGTTTACCCAATTGTATTTCGGCACCCAGTTAGCAGAAAACACAGAGTATTTATTTCATTCAACATCATGTGCGCTCGTTCCTGTTGGTGTCATTAATCTGGCAACCTGCATGTGCGTCAAGTCTGAGGAGGGGGGGCCGGGTGAAAAAAACCCTCTCCAATATTTTGAATTTGGACTGCAATACCTAGTTCAGCCGTTGTCAATCCTACATACAACACCTTTAATATGTTTCTTCAGGTTTAATTATAATGTTAATCATTTTTGCAAATTTGTAATATTTTTTTTAATAATTTAGAAATTTATGCACAATAAAACAAACAAATAAATATGTGGAAAAAATGATAATTTTCAACCCTCCTTCTGACCCTCTCTCTAAAACGACCTGTTTTAAGGGGCGGGTCTTTTAAGGCTTGTCTTGAATCAGCCACAGTTATGATGGCTAACATCATTGCATAGGAAACAGTATCAACGCCCCCAATTTCCAGACAAAGCATTATAAAATAATTTACTTACAGTTTGTGATGCAGCTGCAGTTAGATGTAGTACCACTTAATCTTTCAACAAATGTTTCTTTGTGAACTTTCCATGACACTGTACCTCCTTTACAAAACAAAATGCTCCGATCAATCTTCTGACATGATCTGGCATGCCATTAAAAATAAACTATCCACTTGTTCCTTAGGATAAGATCCTTCTGATATTTGCACAAATACGCGAGCGAGCTGTTTAAACCAAACACCTCGAAGTGAACGTTCGTTCACTCCATTTGTCCAACTGACAGCAGACAGAGGCGTGTGGACCGTGAGCCGTTAAAGGGGTCATTCTGCCTTTGTTTTTTTTTTTATTTTGTACTGTTCTCTGAGGTCTGCTTATAATGCTATTAAGATTTTTATATTTTCTTGTGGTTTGTAGAAGTAAATGCCCACTGTGCCCACTGTGCCTTGTTTGTAAACAAATCTGCAGTAAAATGAAGTGAACAAAGGACCAAGTTCTTACTGATCTTCATTAAAAATAAAGTTCATCCACTCTTTCCTAACACTGGGATCAGAAGGAAGGAGATGCAAAGACTGTTCCCTTTCGAAAGGGAACGAGACTCTGTGTCCTCTAGAGGGCTCTAGGGGAACGCCTTCAGCGTGACCGGTGTCTGAAGCATGAATGAAAAAACGACAATGAACTTGACGTTGGCAGGCGGCATCCCATAACGTAAACAATAAAGCGACTACAGTATAAAAAGCACCTGCGGAACAGGTCATCCACTTCTTTGTCTTCAAGCCTTGTGTACGGAAGAGTACATGCGTTTGACTTGAGAGAGAAGGATGCGCTCACTGTTTGCATTCTTGAGACTACTAGAGCAGAGTTCTGTACTCGAGTTTTTAGTCAGCACGACCGCGTTAGCCTCTGGAGGGAGTTGAACAAGCTTAATGCGTTGCATTCGCGGCGGTTTCTGTTCTTGCCTGATTCTTGAGGAACTTAGTGTTTGAACAGACTGTGTTTGGCTCTCAAAGGAGATATAGCCATGCTGCGAGATGCGATCGCGTTGAGAATGCCTTGTATGCTTGATTCTCTTTGAAAAGATTGAGAATTGAGTGCCACTCAGCCGCGTTTCGGGTCTCGAGGCTGCCGAGGCAGTTAGTCAGACCGATCACAGGGATTGTAGGCGGGGCATAGAAGGAATCTGACTAGGAGTGTTTTCTCTTTCAGAATTCCCTTTTTTTTCTTCTATTTTATTTAACAGAATAGGAACTGTGTATTATGTGAGATATGTACTGACTTGGTGTAATAGCAAGTTTTTTGAGTTGTTAGGCTCTTGTTTGAGCCTCCTCTGAGCCTCCTCATCCTCTCAGCCCAGGTATGTGGATTTAGGTTGAGCATGGTTTCTGCTTCTCTCACCTGAGAGTTATGCTGAGCACTCTGCTCCCTAGTATTTTTGTTTTGCAGTTATTTCAGGTTGTGAGGCGCTCTGTGAGCCTCCCTGATCAGCTGTCCTTGAGCCTGGTAGCTCCCCTCCCTTTGAGGGTGAGCTACCAGGATCACAGTTCCTAGTGTTCTCTCAACAGTGCTCTGTTCTGTGGCTGTTTTAGGTTGTTAGGCTCTTGTGGGCCTCCTTGATAAGTTGCTCTTCAGGTCGAGCTTTCGAGCACTCCACTCACTTGAGGGTCTTCGTGCTGTGTGCGCTGATCCATAAGGGTGGATGATTGCACTCCCCTCGCTTTAGAGGGTTGTTATGCTGAGTGCTTGCTCTCTAGAGCTCTGTTCGGCACTTAGGAGCATGATTAGTACTCCTAGCTCAGTACTCTAGTTTTTGAGTCGTTATGCAGTGTACTCCGCTCTCTAGAGCTCCGCTTAGACAGTACAATTAGTATGTAGGCTCTATCGTGAGCCTCACTAACTGTCTCTAGTGTTGAGTGTAGTCAGGTCTCCTCTCGTTTTAGAGAGTCGTTATGCTGAGACCTCCACTTTTTAGAGCTTCTCATTTAAGGCTGAGTGTTGTTAGGCTTCCTCTCATTTAAGAGAGTCATTTTTCTGAAGCCTCCGCTCTCCAGAGCTCAGTTTAGGCAGTATTATGTGTAGGCTCTTTCTTTGAGCCTCACTAACTGTCTCTAGCGTTGAGTGTAGTCAGGTCTCCTCTCATTTAGAGAGCTGTTATGCTGAGACCTTCACTCTTAGGAGTTCCTCTACCTGGATTGAGTGTTGTTAGGCTTCCTCTCTCTTTAAGACAGTCATTCTGCTTAAGTCCCCACTCTCCAGAGCTCTGCTTAGGCAGTACTTTTAGGCTCTATTGTGAGCCTTGCTAACTGTCTCTGGCATTGAGTGTAGTCAGGTCTCCCCTCGTTTTAGAGAATCGTTATGCTGAAGCCTCCGCTCTCCAGAGCTCAGTTTAGGCAGTATTAATGTGTAGGCTCTTTCTTGAGCCTCACTAACTGCCTCTGGCGTTGAGTGTAGCCAGGTCTCCTCTCATTCTAGAGAGTTGTTATGCTGAGACCTCCACTCTTAAGAGCTCCTCATCTAGGGTTGAGTGTAGTCAGGTCTGCTCTCATTTAGAGAGCTGTTATGCTGAGACCTTCACTCTTAGGAGTTCCTCTACCTGGATTGAGTGTTGTTAGGCTTCCTCTCTCTTTAAGACAGTCATTCTGCTTAAGTCCCCATTCTCCAGAGCTCTGCTTAGGCAGTACTTTTAGGCTCTATTGTGAGCCTTGCTAACTGTCTCTGGCATTGAGTGTAGTCAGGTCTCCCCTCGTTTTAGAGAATCGTTATGCTGAAGCCTCCGCTCTCCAGAGCTCAGTTTAGGCAGTATTAATGTGAAGGCTCTTTCTTGAGCCTCACTAACTGCCTCTGGCGTTGAGTGTAGCCAGGTCTCCTCTCATTCTAGAGAGTTGTTATGCTGAGACCTCCACTCTTAAGAGCTCCTCATCTAGGGTTGAGTGTTGTTAGGCTTCCTCTAGTTTAAGAGAGTCATACTGCTGGAGCCTCCACTCTTCAGAACTCCGTCTTTGGCATTAATATGAGTATGTAGGCTCTTTTTGAGCCTCACTAACTGCCTCTGGCGTTGAGTGTAGCTAGGTCTCCTCTCACTTTAGAGAGTCGTTATGCTGAGACCTCCACTCTTAAGAGTTCCACTACTAGGATTGAGTGTTGTTAGGGATCCTCTCGTTTAAGAGAGTCATTCTGCTGAAGCCTCCTCTCTCTAGAGTTATGCTTAGGCAGTATTATTGTGTAGGCTCTCTTTCTGAGCATTATTAACTGTCTCTAGCGTTGAGTGTAGTCAGGTCTCTCCTCGTTAGAGAGTTGTTATGCTGAGACCTCCACTCTTAAGAGCTCCTTGTCTATGGGCTGAGTGTTGTTAGGCTTCCTCTCGTTTAAGAGAGTCATTCTGCTGAAGCCTCCACTCTCCCGAGCTCCGCTTAGGCAGTACTTTAGTATGTCGGCTCTGTTTGAGCCTCGATAGCTGCCTATGGTGTTGAGTGTAGCTAGGTCTCCTCTTGCTTTAGAGAGTCGTTTTACTGAGACTTCCACTCTTAAGAGCTCCTCAACTAGGATTGAGTGTTGGTAGGCTTCCTCTTGTTTAAGAGAGTTATTCTGCTGAAGCCTCCGCTCTCCAAAGCTCTGCTTAGACAGTACTATTAGGCTCCATTGTGAGCCTCGCTAACTGCCTATGGCATTGAGTGTAGCTAGGTCACCTCTTGCTTTAGAGAGTCGTTTTACTGAGACCTCTACTCTTAAGAGCCCCTCGACTAGGGCTGAGTGTTGTTAGGCTTCCTCTCCTTTAAGAGTCATTCTGCTGAAGCCTCTGCTCTCCAGAGCTCCGCTGAAGCAGTATTAAAGTGTAGGCTCTTTCTTTGAGCCTCACTAACTGTCTCAAGCGTTGAGTGTAGCCAGGTCTCCTCTCGTTCTAGAGAGTTGTTATACTGAGACCTCCACTCTTAGAGCTCCATACGTTGGTGGGTGAGTTAGTCTATGACAGGGTTGAGGCTCCGTGAGTCTTTTGACTTAGAGAATCCAGTCATTTGGGCACTCATCCCTCAGCATGGCGGCATTGGTATACCATTCCCCTAGCGCCCTCTAGAGGACGCAGCGTGGAGTTCCCTTTCGAAAGGGAACATCTCAGGTTACACATGTAACCATGGTTCCCTGAGAACAGGGAACGAGATGCTGCGTTCCCTTGCCATGCTTCGGGCATTCCTGCCTGCATCTCCTTCAGACAAAGAAGTGGATGATGTGTTCCGCAGGTGCTTTTTTATACCCACAGTCACTCTATTGTTTACGTCATTGACTGCCGCCTGCCAATGTCAAGTTCATTGTCGTTTTTTCATTCATGCTTCAGACAGCGGTCATGCTGAAGGCATTCCCCTAGCACCCTCTAGAGGACGCAGCGTCTCATTCACCATTCTCAGGGAACCATGGTTACATGTGTAATCTGAGATGTTTTTCCACAACTTGGCAAGCTATGAAACTTTTAGGATGTTTTAATGTTACAAGGACCTCTTATATGCCAAAAGATCAAGGCAAATTTGATTTCTCATGTCATGACCCCTTTAATTTGTATACTCATTAAATTAGGTTAATGTGTAGTTTGGAAAAAAAAAACAAAAAAAAAACTTTTAGATTAGGGAACCCAAACTTTATGTAATGAAAAAAACATTTAAAGAACACCAGAGGCTATACAATTTAAGATATGTCAGGTTATACAGACTATGGACATCTCTTTTAAAAGCACTTTTAAGTGGTTGGGTGTGTATGGTGTGTTAAACCACATGCTAACACATTGCTCAGCTGTTCTGAGGACACATGCTTTCCTCTAGTCTAAACTGTAGTTGAAACATGGTGGGAGCCAATAGAGTCATTGCTATTGCAGCCGATATGAACTACTTCTGCAATCTGCCAAGCCCCTACTCCAGTTTACCTATATATACAGAGGACGTGCCACAAACCAATAGCCTGAGAAAATTAAAAAAAAAAAAAAAAAAAAAAAAAAAAACAATAACAGAACTTTATTATTATTATTTTTTTTGACCGATATCATATGATACAATTTTATCTCATCTCATCTCAACTTCCTGACTTACTCTCGGAAGGTCACGCTTGTGAGTATTCCTGGCAAGCACATTATTGATTTAACATCTTTTTAGGTAACACTTTAGAATACTGTTCCAACATTAATGAATAACTACACAAGAACATATGAGTAACGCAATATTAGCACTCTAGTAACTGCTAGTAACTAACAAAAAGCTCTGATTAATGAATTAGAAAGTTCACTATTAGTTAATCAGTAACTATTATTTATTCATACCTCCCTAAGAACTACTAAGAACTGCTGTATATACAGGTTCATAATTAATATGAATAATACATAAAGTATAATTAATTCTGAAGTGAAGATCATGATAACTTCCTAGTAATGACTGAAATCATTGTAAGCTTTTGAGAGTTTTGTAAAGTATTGGATAGTAACTATTCAGGTGGCCCTACCTCCTTCTAAAGGAATCACAAATTTTTTGGATCAGTATTCTAAAGTGAAGATCGTGATAACTCCCTAGTAATTACTGAAGTCATTGTAAACTTTTGAGGTTTTTGTAAGGTTTTGGTTAGTAATTCATTTTGCTAGATTTGGTAACACTTAAATCATTACTAGTGGGCTACCATGATCTTCACCTTAGAATACTGATCCAAATAATTAGTAATTTCTTCAGAAGGATGTAGTAACACATGAGTCATTACTATCCAAAACCTTAAATATGTTCAAAAGCTTACAATGACATCAGTCAATATTATGGCGTTATGATGATTTTCACTATATACAGTAATACTGATCCAAGTAATTAGAAGTTCCTTTAGAAGGATTTGGTAATTCTTGGGTCAATACTAGTGGATTACCATGATCTTCATTTTAGAATTAATTATACATTATGCATAATTCACATTAATTATGAACCTGTATACAGTAGTTCTTAGTAGTTCTCCAGAATATATATAAAAAAAATAGTAGTTATTGATTAGCTAATTGTGAACTACCAGTTTCAACTGAGCGCTATTACTTAGTAAATCATTAATCAGTTTCTTGTTAGGTAATAGTAGTTATGGTTGCACACTTTTTTATGGTAATTTTCTTAATAATAAATCAATTATAAGACTTTATTTATTAAATTAAAAATGTGGTAGAACAACTTTCTTATTTCCACAGAATACTAATGCAGATGGTTTTTTTTTTTAGGATTTGAATATAAAAAATATATATATTTCTCAGCAAAAAAACATGCTTTTATGTGGTGGATAAAAGGCTAATTTAAAAAAAAAAAAAAAAAAAAAAATATATATATATATATATATATACATACAGTGGATACGGAAAGTATTCAGACCCCCTTAACTTTTTCACTCTTTGTTATATTGCAGCCATTTGCTAAAATCATTTAAGTTCATTTTTTTCCCTCATTAATGTACACACAGCACCCCATATTGACAGAAAAACACAGAATTGTTGACATTTTTGCAGATTTATAAAAAAAAAAAAAAAACTGAAATATCACATGGTCCTAAGTATTCAGACCCTTTGCTCAGTATTTAGTAGAAGCACCCTTTTGATCTAATACAGCCATGAGTCTTTTTGGGAAAGATGCAACAAGTTTTTCACACCTGGATTTGGGGATCCTCTGCCATTCCTCCTTGCAGATCCTCTCCAGTTCTGTCAGGTTGGATGGTAAACGTTGGTGGACAGCCATTTTTAGGTCTCTCCAGAGATGCTCAATTGGGTTTAAGTCAGGGCTCTGGCTGGGCCATTCAAGAACAGTCACGGAGTTGTTGTGAAGCCACTCCTTCGTTATTTTAGCTGTGTGCTTAGGGTCATTGTCTTGTTGGAAGGCAAACCTTCGGCCCAGTCTGAGGTCCTGAGCACTCTGGAGAAGGTTTTCGTCCAGGACATCCCTGTACTTGGCCGCATTCATCTTTCCCTCGATTGCAACCAGTCGTCCTGTCCCTGCAGCTGAAAAACACCCCCACAGCATGATGCTGCCACCACCATGCTTCACTGTTGGGACTGTATTGGACAGGTGATGAGCAGTGCCTGGTTTTCTCCACACATACTGCTTAGAATTAAGGCCAAAAAGTTCTATCTTGGTCTCATCAGACCAGAGAATCTTATTTCTCACCATCTTGGAGTCCTTCATGCGGGCTTTCATGTGTCTTGCACTGAGGAGAGGCTTCCATCGGGCCACTCTGCCATAAAGCCCCGACTGGTGGAGGGCTGCAGTGATGGTTGACTTTCTACAACTTTCTCCCATCTCCCGACTGCATCTCTGGAGCTCAACCACAGTGATCTTTGGGTTCTTCTTTACCTCTCTCACCAAGGCTCTTCTCCCCCGATAGCTCAGTTTGGCCGGACGGCCAGCTCTAGGAAAGGTTCTGGTCATCCCAAACGTCTTTCATTTAAGGATTATGGAGGCCACTGTGCTCTTAGGAACCTTTATCAAAGGAAGATGCTAAAATGTTACTAATTCATTTTCTTTTGATAATTAGTAATACAGGAAACAATAAAGGGTTACATTTTGCATTAAGGTTAAGTCTGTTACCATTAATGCATTGGGTATCATGAACTAACAATAAAAAATTTTCCCACAACAATTATAAAAATAGGCTAATTTAATGTCAATAGTATTGTTCATTGTTCATTTGGGTGCTAATACTTTTGTACTAATGCCTTAAAGAGTATCTGTTACCAGCATTGTTATGCTAACACTCTCTATTTTCGTTTTTGGTCTAATCCAGTTAGAACACCTCTGGGTCTCTGATTATGAATTCGCCAGCTGTTTTGCCGAGGTAAGACGAAACATTATCTCCAAATGTAATTAAAACAGCAGAAAAAGAACACAGAGAAAATCGGACACTGGAGAAAATAAAAATAACATACAACAGTCTATACACAAGTTCTGTCCAATGAAGATGTATAATTAATTTATTTTAGTGTGGAGAATCACAGGACGGAAACCATGACTGATGGCAATTATTGTAAGAGTGTTGTTCTGACAGCATGTTTGTTGATCCATTACACTTGCAAATAAGTTTCTTTGTCTCTTTGTCATGAACAGTACCACTGCACAGCATCCATGGACAGGGATGGTATCCAGCGGTATCCCTTATCTAAATAATCATGCATCATCCAGGTGAGGTCATATCACATATGTTAGTCACATGTAAAAGAGGATCTCTGCATTGCTTATAGTATATTTTTTTTCTTTTCCTTTTCAAGTGTGGATGGACTAGTTTCAGTTGTGCCACAGAATGATGCACCATTCTGGGTACTACGATGATTTGGATCCATCTGTATTGCCCTGTGATTATGGAACTCACGAAGCTAGCATCCTCCCTGTGTTATATTCCCTGTTTTTCATTGTGGGCTTTCTGGGTAACACACTGGTGATCTGGGTGGTCTTGATGGGTGTGAAGCTTAGAAGCATGACTGACATCTGTCTTCTGAACCTGGCTATTGCTGACCTGCTCTTGATCTCCTCACTCCCATTCCTGGCACACAGTGCCAGAGACCAATGGATCTTTGGAGATGTTATGTGCGCTATGGTCCGTAGTGTCTACTACATTGGATTCTATAGTGGGATATTCTTCATTGTACTGATGAGTGTTGATCGGTACTTAGCTGTAGTTCATGCTGTGTTTGCCCTGAGAGTCAGAACAAGGACATATGGGATCTTAACCAGTAAGGTCATATAGATTATTGCAGTTTTTGCATCCTTTCCTGTGCTGATACATCTCAAAACCACAAAGATGAGTAATTTAACTTATTGTATATATTATCCAACAAATGATCCAGATTCTAGTCATTGCACAATGATTTTTGGCATCTTTAAAATGAATGTCATAGGTTTTATTCTTCCACTTATTGTGATTGGATATTGTTACTCAGTGATTCTGATGAGACTCCTGACAGCTCACTCTTCCAGGAGGCAGGCCATGTGTCTTGTCATTGCAGTGATAGTGGTTTTCTTCTGCTGTTGGGCTCCATACAATATTGTAGCTTTTGCCTTAGAGCTGAATAAACGTACAGTAGGTGTACAACCAGGACGTGCTTTTTACCGCCGTGTCTGCAAAATACATTTGCAGCTTTTGACTGTTGAGTGCCGCTTTAACCACAAGTCATCAAGCAAACGCTTCAAAGCGCATTTCACAAATGGCCGTCAGCTTTGCCTTGCCGATGTTTTACATCTGACGGCTGCAGTCAGTGGAAAATGAAAGAAAAACACTGTAGTTAAAAAATTTCATATTCACGACTGCAAATTTAGTGGCTTATGAAGTTAGGTGCGTTTCTCATTTAGAACAAATTCAAGCAGGATAAATGTCAAGTCTATGAGCTTGTGCTTATAGCCTATTTACACTAAGCTAAGTAAGTCTATTACCCTACATTTTAGATTTTAAACATTTAACAGGTGTGCAGCATTATTTATATAATATGAATAATGTGTTATATTACCTTAAAGAAATGGTGGTTTACTTTGCATTGGAGGATTAAAAGTGGTAGCCTATTTCAGTAGGCTAGGCTACATACATGGATTAATATGCTAAATATCAATATTCTCACATTACTTAATATTTGTCACAAATACGTTTTTAATTTATATTTTAAAATTCCTTTAATAAAACAGCATGCATTTTTGTCACGCACATAGGCCAACTTTGTTATTCTTTACCTGTCCTTTATTTTCCCTGCTGAAAAAAAACAAACCATTACAGAAATCCTAATGTTCCATTACAAAACCATTACAAAACAATAGCCATTACCATTAAAACCATTACCAAATGGTTTCCATTACGTATAGTGTGTTTTGGGCGTATTCCATTAGGATTTACTGGTTTGTATAGGTTTCCATTACAAATTTGTATTGATCATGATTTGCACACAATGGTTTCCATTGCAGTTTTGTATTAATTCTGATGGTTCCATGGGAAAAAAAAAACAAAAAAAAACAAAACAATAGAAACCATCACAGAAATTGTAATGGTTTCCACTACAAATACCATTACAAACCATCAAATTTAAAAATTAAGAAATATGAATGTGTGTTTTCTGGCTTTCACCTGGACTTGCTGATTAATCCTGCAAAAAGAAATAAGCAAGCTTCATTGAGATGTTGAAATAAGATACATATAGAGATTGTAAACTTTATAGTTCATTCTTAAGGCTGCATTTACACTGCGGGTCTTGATGCTCAATTCTGATTTGTTGACTATATCTGTGTTGCTTAACTGTCCATTTAAACTGAGCGGTGTAACTTTCGAAATGGTTATGCAAATACTCACCACTGACAGTCTTTGCACGGTTTATGTAACTGATCTTCTCAGCCAGGTATTTGCAAACCCTGAAGAGGTGCTTGCTCATGTCCTCTAAGGTGTGACCTTCTTTAAGTCTCTGAGACAGACACTCTGTTTGGCATACCAAACACACAAACAAACACAGAAACTGAATCTCAAGTATTGATGACCACTGTTTATCACATAATTTGTAAATAAAAAGTTGTTTGCATTAATACAAGGGTTTTCAAAGTCTGTGTGCCTCCGTTCTGTCACAACATATGTGATGAAGGATGAAGTACTGTTTTGAATTACAAAGTTAAACACTCTGAGTTGACCTGGGGAGACTAAAGCTACAACATTCATGTCTTTTACAAGGAAAATAAAACATGGGGAAATGTTATATACATGCTTATTTTTGAGCTTTGTTTGTTTCGAATCCAGTGTAATCCTCCCACAAACATTGCAGTATGATTGTATGATTAACACAGCATGCTAAAGTACACACACATGAGTAAAGTGGAGGCAGAGTTTGAGAAGGAAATTCTCACACAAATGTGCATTGCTGTTGAATTATGATATTAAATATTTAAGTCCATGTTTGATAATTTGATAATCAGACTGACCCGGAAGAGAAGAAATTGTTGAATAAAGTAATTATTTTTGTTTTCTTTGCAGATAAAAAGTATTCTCATAGCTTCATAAAATTATAGTTGAACCATTGATGTCACATGGACAATTTTAACGTTGTCTATACTACGTTTCTGTGCATTGACTGTGGCAGTTCCCTTGCTGTTTATGGAGGGTCAGAAAGCTCTCAGATTTCATAAAAAATATCTTAATCAGGGCTTGAAATTAATTTTTTTTTACTTGGTAGCACTGGTTCTCCCAACTTCAAAAAGTTAGGAGCACCAGCAAAAACTTAGGAGCACCCACCAAAAATTAATGAGCACCACAACTACAAATTATATTTTAACAGATTTCAATCTTTACATTCTTAACTTTAAAGCAGAGTTTAGATTGGTTAATATTAGCTGTCAATCACTCACTTTCTGCTCTCAGGTGACAGGGAGCTAACTACTGCGGGTAATGTAAAAGCCCGTTTCCTCCGCAGGAACTTTCCCAAGGAACTAGGGACTTTGGGCTGGTACTCGGTGTGTTTCCACCGCAGGAACCAGGATCTAAATAAAGCTCCAGGTAAAAATTTCCCCCTCAGAAAGTCCCTGCTCGCAAGGTAGTACTTTTTCAAAGGTCAGAGGAGTTCACGCAGCATTGTATTTCAACCACCATTTATTCAAATAATTTTCAAAATATTACTGTCATTGTGTCATGAAATGTAGTTTTAAGAGTATTTCAGGTGAGAATGTAGTTGTTTAAAACTCAAATCTGTGGTTTGTTTATAAAGACAGCACCTATTTGAACGTACTTTGCCGATTTTGGAGATGTGAGCTCCAGGCGATCACCGGGCGTTCAGTGCTCATGTATCCCGCCGAGAGCAGCCTCATCTCGGCTAGTCCTTCTGACATTTGCCGCTGGCTCTGATGTCTCTGTAGTGGCTAAACATGAGATATAATTTGTTTTGTGTAAATCTAACAGGTAATCTTTGGTCTCATGAATCTATTATTTGTTCCAGGTCATATCATTTTGGCTGAGCACAAAGTTATGTTTCATAACTTTAAATTTTATTTAAAACCGTCATTCGGCACTGACTTTGTTGCATACGTTTTACTGAACTGTTTGCTTTTTCCTATTATCTATATACTTATTAAACCAAGTTAATGTATGGTTTGAAAAAAAAAAGTTTTCCTTAATAAACTCAATAAAAATATATTAATTTGCTGTTTATTGATAGTAAGAAAGGTAGTTGTTTGTGGCTAAGCACACATTTCCCTCACAGTGAAGAGACTGTAAAACCAGAAAACATTGAGTTAAACAACACAAACAAGAACACAAAAAAGAGCAAAAGTAAACCATCCCATCTATTGGTTTCATGTTTTCTGTTTCAGTGTGTTATTAAATAGATGGTGCAGAACCCAAACTTTATGTTATGTAATGAAAAAACTCTTAACGAACACCAGAGGCTATAAAAATGTAAGATATGTCAGGTTATACAGACTATGGGCATCTCTTTTAAAAGCACTTTTAAGTGGTTGGGTGTGCAGAGTATGTAAAACCACATGCAAACACATTGCACAGCTGTTCTGAGTACACACGCAATGCTGAGCATGTTTTTTTTTATTGGTTATTTATTTGCATAAGATTTTTTTTTGCACCATTAAAGCACTATTAAGATTCATGTTGAAGTGCTGCAACACTTTTTTATTCACATATAAAAGACAGACCATAGATGCAATTTAGCTGTAGTGGAAAAATGGTGGGAGCCAAGAGTCATTGCTATTGCAGCCACTATGAAACTGTTTCTGCAATCTGCAAAGCCCCTACCCCAATTTACCCATACAGAGGAAGTGCCACAAACCAATAGCCTGAGAAAAAAAGAGGAAAAAAAATAACCTATAACAGATCATGTTTTTTTTTTTTTTTTTTTGACTGATATCATATGATACAATTTTATCTCATCTCATCTCATCTTCCCATCTTTGCTCGGAAGGTCAGGGGGCAACATCAGTTATCACACTTGTTAGTATTCCTGGCAAGCACATTATTGATTTAACAGCTTTTTAAAATAGTGTTCATCACTATGCCTTTAATATGCCTGGAGGGCACTTTAAATAGCCCCAACCCCCACTTTTACAGCAAACACCTTTTGTATCAGTTTGAAATGGTTATGGTTTCACACTTTTTTATGTTTGGTAAACCAGCTGTTGGAAACATTCAGTGTCTCAGAATAAGTTTGAATGTCACAGGTGGTTTCCACCACAGAACGAAGCTCATAAGGCTCATAGGTATGTGAACTTTTCTGTTACGCTAATAAATCATTCATAAGACTTTATGTATTAAATTTAAAAGTGGTATAGGGTGACTTTGGTATTTCCACAGAATACTAATGAAGATTTAAAAAAAAAAAAAATCTAAAATAACATTTTTAAATAAAACATAAAATTGCTTAGCACAAGAAGGCATGTTTTTATGTGGCGGATGAAAGGCTAATAAAAAAATATTAAAATAAATATTATTCAGTGTCATTAATACTATGTGGCTCATATCAACAATAATGCACAATTTTGTGCTTTTGTGTGTGTGTTATATATATATATATATATATAATATATATATTAAGGCATATTGCTTGTAAATATGTATTTAAGTGCTGTACTAATAAACTGAATTTAATAAAGTATTCCTACTTTTACATTTATCAAAGAAAGATGCCAAAACGTTAATGATTCATGTTCTTCTTTTGATAATTAGTAGTAATTTACCAAACTAGTTTAATGTTAATTTATATACTATTGTTCATTGTTCATTTGTTTTTATTTATAGTACATGCATTTCAAACACATTTTGATGATAAAATATACATAGAAATTAATCCAGTAAAGATCTTTACTACTTATTTATATTTAAATCTAGACATCAGGTGTCATATCATCATCCAAATGATATAATGACACAAAGTAGTTTTTCAATCAAATAATTGCATTTTGTTGGCAATTTAAACATGTTTATTTATATTTTTATGAATATGTATATTATTATGTTTGTATTATGTATTTAAAGCAGTCACATATTGTCACATAAAGCGGTCACATATTGTAATACTTTTTTACAAATGCCTTAAAGATGCAGCATTATGCTAACACTCTCTGTTCCCCTGTTTGTCTAACCCAGTTAGAACACCTCTGGTATTCTGATTATGAATTCTACACCTACGTTGCTGAGGTAAGACCAAACATCATCACCAAAATGTAGTTCAAACTGCAGAAAAAGAACACTGAGAAAATGGGACATTGGAGACAATAAAATTAACATAAAATAGTCTCTATATACAGAAGTTATTTTGTTTTATTTTTTGATTACAGATTTCTTTATGAAAGGCTGCCAGCATTAAAGATGGTTCATTAATTTCTTTTTAGTTTGAGGAAGCACAGGACGGAAGCCATGATCGATGGCAATTACTGACAATTGCTGTTCTGAAAGCATGTTGATTGAAGATACATTTGCACTGAGAATTAATTCTTTTTGTCATGAACAGGACCACTGCACAGCATCCACGGACTGAGATAGTAACCAACAGTATTCCTTATCTAAATGATCATGCATCATCCAGGTGAGGTCATATCACCTATATTATTCACATGTAAAAGAGGAGCTCTGTTTTGCTTATATTATACATATTTTTCCTCTACTTTGCTTATATATATATTTAAGCATAAAAAAACATATATTTTTCTTTTTCCTTTTTAAGTGTGGATGGACTACTTTTGGATGAGACATACAGTGCTGCACCATATGATTATAATTATTTTGATCAAGCATCTCCATGTTTATATGGAAATCCTGGAGCTAGCATTCTTCCTGTGTTATACTCCCTGTTTTTTGTGGTGGGATTTCTGGGTAACATACTGGTGATCTGGGTGGTTTTGATGGGTGTGAAGCTGAGAAGCATGACTGACATCTGTCTTCTGAACCTGGCTATTGCTGACCTGCTTTTGGTCTCTTCTCTCCCCTTCCTGGCACACCATGCTAGAGACCAGTGGATCTTTGGTAATGGTATGTGCACTATAGTCCTTGGTGTCTACCATATTGGATTCTACAGTGGGATATTCTTCATTGTACTGATGAGTGTTGATCGATACTTAGCTGTAGTTCATGCTGTGTTTGCCCTGAGAGTCAGAACAAGGACACATGGCATCTTAGCCAGTGTGATCATATGGATCATTGCAATTTCTGCATCCTTTCCTGAGCTGATACACCTCAAAACCACACTCTACAATAAAACAAAAATATGCACGTCTTATCAAACAAATAATCAAGATTCTTATCGTACTTCAAAGGTAATTGGTATCTTTAAAATGAACATCATTGGTTTATTTCTTCCACTTTTCGTGATTGGATATTGTTACTCAATGATTTTAAAGAGACTCCTGACAGTTCGCTCTCCCAGGAGGCAGGCCATGCATCTTGTCATTGTGGTGATGGTGGTCTTCTTTTTCAGTTGGGCTCCATACAATATTGCAGCTTTTGTAAAAGCTTTAGAGATGAATGAACGTATAACTTCATCTTGTGAGAGGAGTAAGGCAATCACTCTAAGTCTGCAGATCACAGAAGCTTTGGCTTATTCACACAGCTGTGTGAATCCCTTTCTTTATGTGTTTGTGGGAGAGAAATTTAGGAAGCAACTTTTCAGACTCCTTTATAAGACACCCTTCAGTAGACTGCAGTTCATGAAGAGTTACATTATACAGGCCACAGGATCTGTTTACTCACAGACCACCAGTGTGGATGAGAGATTAGCTACAGCTGTTTGAGAAGATCAAGGATGATACAATATCATTTACAAGCCTCATAGTGTTATTTGTGCATATATCTGTAAATGTTTATATTTATTTTTTATTTGATCGTTTAATTTTTATTCATCATTTTTGGTTGTTTTCTAGCAAATATGTACTTTTTTTTTTTTTTTTTTTTTTTTACACACAAATATTTTACATATATACATACACACATGTATTTTACTGTTACTGACTTTTTTGTTCACTAAAACTATAACTATATGAATTGCACTTGTAAGAATACACAGCTTCAATAAAAATGTATATAAGTGTGTGGCTCACATTGAAGAGTGATCATTTTAACCAGTGATAACAGCAAGAATGTCAGATGGTAACAATTTACAACAAGGACCCATTAGTTAATGTAAGTACATGCATTAACTAATATTAAATTAACAATGAGCAATACATTCATTACAGTATTTATAATGATTTTGTAGCATTATTTAAAACTTATACAGGTGCATCTCAATAATTTAGAATGTCATGGAAAAGTTCATTTATTTCAGTAATTCAACTCAAATTGTGAAACTCATGTATTAAATAAATTCAGTGCACACAGACTGAAGTAGTTTAAGTCTTTGGTTCTTTTAATTGTGATGATTTTGGCTCGCATTTAACAAAAACCCACCAATTCAATGTCTCAACAAATTAGAATATGGTGACGCGCCAATCAGCTAATCAACTCAAAACACCTGCAAAGGTTTCCTGAGTCTCTCAGTTTGCTTCACTAGGCTACACAATCATGGGGAAGACTGCTGATCTGACAGTTGTCCAGAGGACAATTGACACCCTTCACAAGGAGGGTAAGCCACAAACATTCATTGCCAAAGAAGCTGGCTGTTCACAGAGTGCTGTATCCAAGCATGTTAACAGAAAGTTGAATGGAAGGAAAGTGTGGAAGAAAAAGATGCACAACCAACCGAGAGAACCGCAGCCTTATGAGGATTGTAAAGTAAAATCGATTCAAGAATTTGGGTGAACTTCACAAGGAATGGACTGAGGCTGGGGTCAAGGCATCAAGAGCCACCACACACAGACGTGTCAAGGAATTTGGCTACAGTTGTTGTATTCCTCTTGTGCGTCTTACCTGGGCTAAGGAGAAGAAGAACTGGACTGTTGCCCAGTGGTCCAAAGTCCTCTTTTCAGAAGAGAACAAGTTTTGTGTTTCATTTGGAAACCAAGGTCCTAGAGTCTGGAGGAAGGGTGGAGAAGCTCATAGCCCAAGTTGCTTGAAGTCCAGTGTTAAGTTTTCACAGTCTGTGATGATTTGGAGTGCAATGTCATCTGCTGGTGTTGGTCCATTGTGTTTTTTGAAAACCAAAGTCACTGCACCCGTTTACAAAGAAATTTTGGAGCACTTCATGCTTCCTTCTGCTGACCAGCTTTTTAAAGATGCTGATTTCATTTTCCAGCAGGATTTGGCACCTGCCCACACTGCCAAAAGCACCAAAAGTTGGTTAAATGACCATGGTGTTGGTGTGCTTGACTGGCCAGCAAACTCACCAGACCTGAACCCCATAGAGAATCTATGGGGTATTGTCAAGAGGAAAATGAGAAACAAGAGACCAAAAAATGCAGATGAGCTGAAGGCCACTGTCAAAGAAACCTGGGCTTCCATACCACCTCAGCAGTGCCACAAACTGATCACCTCCATCCCACGCCGAATTGAGGCAGTAATTAAAGCAAAAGGAGCCCCTATCAAGTATTGAGTACATATACAGTAAATGAACATACTTTCCAGAAGGCCAACAATTCACTAAAAATGTTTTTATTTAAACCTTTGCAGGTGTTTTGAGTTGATTAGCTGATTGGCATGTCACCATATTCTGATTTGTTGAGATAGTGAATTGGTGAGTTTTTGTTAAATGTGAGCCAAAATCATCACAATTAAAAGAACCAAAGACTTAAACTACTTCAGTCTGTGTGCACTGAATTTATTTAATACACGAGTTTCACAATTTGAGTTGAATTACTGAAATAAATGAACTTTTCCACAACATTCTAATTTATTGAGATGCACCTGTATATTTGGTTCCACTTGCATTAACATAAGACTGTCTTAAGAACTAGTATGACTTACTATAGCCTATATAGGGCCTAGGGATAATCAGTAATTACTATTAATTGAATATGTTTTATTTTCCAAACAAATGTTTAATGTAAAAATTAAGCACCTCTGAAGTGTATTCTACCTCGTTTTTATACCATATGTATATATAGAAAAAGTGCAATTTAAACACACACACACACACACACACACACAACACACACTCACGTTTGTTTTTGTGGTTTACAGGGACTCTCCATAGGCGTAATGGTTTTTATTCCATACAAACTGTATGTGCTATTGCCCTACACCAACCCTACACCTAAACCTACCCCTTACAGGAAACTTTCTGCATTTTTAGATTTTCAAAAAAACACCATTTAGTATGTTTTTTTAAGCCTTTTGAATTACGGGGATATAGGCAGTGTCCTCATAAACCACCTTCAAATTGTAATACCTCTGTCATACCCATGTCATTATACAATTTTTGTCCCGGTAAACCACAAAAACCAGTACACACACAAACACACACACATGCACACACACACACACACACACACACACACACACTCACGTTTGTTTTTGTGGTTTACAGGGACTCTCCATAGGCGTAATGGTTTTTATTCCATACAAACTGTATGTGCTATTGCCCTACACCAACCCTACACCTTAACCTACCCCTTACAGGAAACTTTCTGCATTTTTAGATTTTCAAAAAAACACCATTTAGTATGTTTTTTTAAGTCTTTTGAATTACGGGGACATAGGCAGTGTCCTCATAAACCCCCTTCAAATTGTAATACCTCTGTCATACCCATGTCATTATACAATTTTTGTCCCCGTAAACCACAAAAACCAGTACACACACAAACACACACACACACACACACACACACACACACACACACACACACACACACACACACACATCAGTTTATTCACAAGTAAGGAAAGCAAAACCTGAATGCTCCCCATTTGCTAGCATAATATCAAAAATCACTTTGGGACATTCATGTTTAAAATAGATGCTGTATTTTTGGACAACCAGTAAACAGGAGAAAGTCACAATAAAGAAAGTGTAAGCTTTGCAAGGAGTTATTAAATATAATGTAATGAGTGATAGTGATGAAATAGGCAACTTTGTGAAGCAAAATAACATGTATTGCACTCTTCACAAAACAGGTAAATATGTAATCTATATTAAAACACATCACAAAAACAGCCCTAAACTCATGTAGAGCCGAAGCGTTTGAAACTGGGTCACAGGCATAACCACAGACCCCATCCACTTCTCCTCCTCAGA
This sequence comes from Spinibarbus caldwelli, assembly GCA_039654775.1. Taxonomy (NCBI): domain Eukaryota; kingdom Metazoa; phylum Chordata; class Actinopteri; order Cypriniformes; family Cyprinidae; genus Spinibarbus; species Spinibarbus caldwelli. The sequence continues at coordinate 9,718,442 of CM077227.1, read as the reverse complement.
AGCATGATTCAAATTGTGCTCAACTATGTTTCTCCCATGATGAGCAGATTTTACACAGACTCAAACATAGATTGTCATTAAAGCAGACATTATGATTCAGAATATCCCCAGTACAGCCCTTCTAATGAAATTATGTGTAGTGTTCTCATATCTGTCCATTAGAGTGATTAAGCTTTCATTAGCTAGTCAAAACATTATGTGATACACATCACTCATTCACAGGACAAGACGCACTCACACCTCCTGAGGGACTATCCCCACTACCATAATGAAACTGGTGCTTGCTGTTTTTGCTCTCTACAAGTTGAGAAAGTTTTGTCACCAGAGTCACAGACACTACAGACAAAAATAAACACACATGTTGTGGCTATGGCATTTTCATTAAAAACTACAAGGAGTATCCATTAGTTGACATGTATCTACACACCCCTATCATTTCTTAAAGAAAATTGGTTGAGGTTCATCCAATAAAACCCAAACCATCCTAAATTGGGCACCATAGTTTGAGCCTCAACTGTAATGAACGGTCAAACTCAGCAAATTACTATATTATAATCATTATTAAATAAAGATTCTAATCCTTATTCAAGGAGAATTGGTATATTTAAAATTAATGTCACAGGTTTAATTCTTCCTCTTTAGATTAGAATTTGCTGCTCGGTCATTCTGAAGAGACTCCTGACAGCTTGCTCTTCCAGGGGGCAGGTCATGTGTCTTGTCATCACAAAAACTGTGACTGGATGTGTAGAAGTAGGAGTATGATTTCACACTATAACAATGGGTTGTCATTTTACTTTGATTCATGAACTTTAAATGAAAAACTTACACAGTTGTGGGGTAAGATGTCACAACAGTACTCTTTGTACCTAATTCACACAGTTTAGGGATTTAAGTTGTACATTACAAAGCTAATTTTAATGTGCTTTTATTATGCACCTTTAAAAAAGTATATTTTCTTGGTAGGTATGGTAGAATACATTTACATGATTTAAAGTTCAAAATCAGATTATTTTTTCTCATACTGTACATTGCTGCAGCACCTCTTTTCACCCTCTTCCTGATACACTCTTTTTTTAGTTACTGTCTCTTTAAACTCCACCTTTTCTGCTCTGATTGGTCAACCACTTAGAGCGTGTGTTGGAAATGTAACACCTCTTACCATAACCGGGTTTCAGCTTCAGAGGCCTTTATGAGCAATTGTAAACAGTATTATATCTATATGGTAATTATGGCGTCAGTATTGGAATTCTGGAGGAAGGACTGAGAGAAAAAAGAAGCAGAAGTGACTGAAAATTCTAAAAACAATCAAATAAACAAGTATTCTTTCCCTGCCAGATTTGATCTAGCAACCACCAAAATACACTTTTTTTGAAAATCCATTGTGCATTTTGTGCTTATTTTCAAACTTGACCATCCTCTAGGGTTGCCATGTCCCAGAAAAATTTCCAGGCCAAAATCAATGCAAACATGTCAAAAATGAAACTACCCTATTTTTTCAGATTTTTTTAAATTTTTTTTTTAATTTTAATTCTTCACTTACTGAATCTTTCTTTCTTATTTATTTATTTCATTAAACACTTCAAATTACACCAGCAAACTCATTTAACATGCCTTAAAATTCCTGATATGTAATTCATGTAATCTCTAGTTTGTGAGACCCCCAAGGGGTTTACCTGACCTGCTTTTTTAGTGGTCTGTATGTTGCAGAGTTATTATCGTTACCTAAAATCAAAACTATTAAAAAAAGAGATTACTTACAATAAAATAAACATTAACTGAAATAATTACATTGAAGTACTATGAGGTATTAAATATATAAAATATATATACACAAAAAAAATCACTAAAACTTTAACTTAAAATGAAAACAGAATATATAATTCAGAATATTAACAAAAACAATAATAGTACATCAATCACACTAAAATAACACTAATTCCAGGTATTCATTCCCAGGATCTATACACATTTAGGAAAAGGATCCATTTTAATTTGGTCTACAAACAATATTTTAGTGGCTATGGTAGCAAAGATGCATGAACAGGAAATATAGAAGGATCCTATGGAGACACTGTCATGGTCTGGTGCAGCAAGGAGACTAGGAGATGAGGATATTTACTAAGCGTTTTATTAAATTAAAAGAAAAAGACTCTGGAACACGGACACAGAGGGAAAACGGGAATACATGAAACCAAGCCTTATATCAATCCAAAAACCAAAAAAAGAACTGACCAAGCACTGAACTAAAGAGAGAAACATACACACAAACGAACTGAGGAAGAAAACAAGGAACAGGTGGGACTACAATCAATGAACCAGTGGGTAACTAAGTAAACCGGGGCTAAACAAAGGTCAAGAACTAAAAAAAAACAAAAAACACAGAAATACACATTTTATGAGAAAAAAAAGCATGGTACTACACATTTAGAAACATTAAATTAAACTGGAACTCGACTCACTACGTGTACATCCGGTAAACACATTTCTTAACATAACAGAACATTGTCATGCAATAAAAATAAAGGTCCATTATGGGTCCTGCTCACTTTTATGAGGAACAAGTCAAAGCTGTTATACTATATATATATATATATTTCTTTATTAAATATATTTATATTTATTTATTTTTGTTATTTTTTCATTTTAGCAAGACTTTTTTTCCCCTTTGCAGCTGCAGTATTGTAAGTGATTTCACATGAAAAGCATCAGCACAGTGGTAATTGTTTATGCAGGTGTCGCCTCCTTCAGGTCTTCTGTGCAAAAGCAGATAAAACAGATAAACAGATAACAGATAAAACCAGCACTAAAGTCAGAAGTAAGTCTTCTTTTTTTTGGCAATTTTAATACACATACTGTATGTTAGCAAATCTACATGGCACACTGAATCTATCCATAATAAATACATCACAGTCTTTACTGGATCGCTGGTCCTCAAAAGGATGCATTTTTATTTTCGATCTATTGGATGCAAAAAAAAAAAAAAAAAAAAAAAAAAAAAAAAATATATATATATATATATATATATATATATATTTTTTTTTTTTTTTTAAGTCAGTAGACTACATTGTCATTTTTACATACAGATTTTATTACAAGCAGACTGCATAACACAATTAATTAATATCACAGTATTTGTTTGCTTTATATAATTTGACACTAATTAATTAGATATAAATATATAGTTCTGATTATCTTAAATGTTTGTCATTTTAAATGAATGATATTTAAATAATTGAAATCATAATATTAAAGTAAACAAAACATAACAAAATAACTAAAATAACTTATATAAAATATGACATTAGTATGCCAGATATTTTAAGTGTTCTAATAACAACTGGTAAACATTTTTTATAAGTAATTACTATGCAATTAACTTCTATGCACACACTTTTGCAAATCTTGAGGAATTAAATTTTTGATTATTTCTATACAAGACAAGGAAGTTTGCTTGAGTGATTTGAAATTTTATTTAAATGACCCCAAGCCTGAATTATTTCCACTCATTAACATGTTGGTTTGAAACTTTATAAAGTTCAAATTTTCTGAAAGCATTTAATTGCATGCAACTGTTTGCTTTGGACTAGATTTTTAGTCTAGTCTATGTAATAACAAGGCTTAAAATGTTATGTTCATTTTTGTTAAATAAAAACTTGGAATAGAAAAATTAGTTTTATAACTACATTATTCCAATGTTTTGTACTGAAATAGAATTCATTAAGATCACAAGAAGCACTCTTACCTTTTAAACATTGATGTATTTGAAGTACTCTATGCGTCAAGATCAACTAACCCTAGGACCGTATTGTTTCCACGCCGCATCAAAGACTACACTCACAGAGAAGATATGAGAACTTTGTATATTATCTTAGGTAATATAACCTATCACTCTTTCAGGAAGATATCTGATCAAATCATGACCACAGTTACAAACCACAAATACAGCATTCTGATTAGTTTCTTATGCACTGACACCATATCACTGAATTATTAGACCACTTGAATGATTAGACTTCTTGATCTAGTTAAAGTGTGCCTCCTGGTGGTATATCTACAAGCTTTACTAAGCAATTTTTAATAATTGCACAAAGTCACAGAAACCCCATTATTACGAGAGTGTCAACAGACAACTTATTTCAAACCTAAATTAGCAAAATACAAAAATGAGTCATGGAAACTGTGTTCACGATTTCTTAGAAAGCAACTTGAGAGGGGAAATTTTGATTCATACTTCTTAAAGTTTGAATTTGAAGTTTTATTTTCAGTGTGAAAAGTTCATACAGATCATTTAATTTTATTCAGGTGGTTATCTTACACCTCATAGTCTGGGCTGGGCCCCTAAATGGAATTATTTTAATGTCAAAGTCTTTTTGAGAGTTTGAAACTTGAAAACAGACCGTGGCACACTGTTTCTCAAGAGAAACAGACTGCATGTGTGGGTGACTGCAGAACAACATTAGCCACAGTTTAAACTCGACACCAAACTTCTCCTCACACCTCATAAAAAACAAAGCAGTTATATTCACACAATCAGACAAACAACCACAGATGCTACAAGTGTCAAAAACAGACGTGAATAGTCTCACGAACCTTTCTGTAAAAGGCATCATTTTTTATTACAGGTATTAAACATGCTCACAAGAAAGCACTAACATAAATACCTTAATTGGATATTAACTGTAATTTCTTAATTAACAGCATGCATAATAAATATAATAAAAATGTGACCGTCCAAATGCATTGGTTTTGTTACATTTAACCAAACAGGCAATACAATGTGCAAGTATGAATTCTTGATATTCTTTTTGATCTGCAAAACAATTCACTGTAATGCATTTACAGTTGCCTGCACATGCCCACACCACTGCGATGATAAGATCAGGGTGAGTTTAATAAGTCATTAATCTGTTTTGGTATCTTACCAAGATCACAACACCTGCAGATGCAGTTTTCACACCTGCCTGTTTTTTCAGCCGCTCCGGATGGTTTTCACATGGTCTGAGGCCTCAAGAGACACAGACAGGAAATATGTAAACTTCTAATCCTCAGATCAGCATAGATAAACGCGACATCAGACCTACTGTACAGCAACAATACTGTTGCATAATTCTTCCAATCCCACACACACAAAATGGAAAAACACCTTATAGACAAAGACACTGGAGACCTGTTGTACGAATAAAATGTTTCAGATGTTTAATCTCAAAAATAACTGAGGGTAAACTAACTTATGTACAGCACAGAATGTGCAAACATGTACGCTTTCTGTACAAAGAAATATACATGCAAAATTAATATCAAGTCAAAAACATTCAAAATGACATTGTTATGTAAAAAACAGGGTGTCACTACGTCCAGGTTTTTTTTTTTATTTTATTTTTATGTGGTCTGTACATCTATACATTATGAGAAACTAACTTAAATAAAACATGAAAAATCATACTAACATTACTGACCCAGCACGTTATTTACCTCCTTTATATTCAGCAATAAAATAATTGCAACTAGGTTTTAGTGACAAGTTGTTATTTTGGATTATTAGAGCATTGCAATTTGCCTCTTAAATTTCAACTCACAATTTGGAGGCAATTCACTTGGTACTTTCTCCCTGTACAGCAGATACAGTACATGGGGAACGATTCATCTCATTGTATTTAAAACAAAGTGAACTGAAAACAAAGAACAATTCTTGTCATTTAGTCATGCAAACTTACATTAACAGACTACTGCTACAATGAGCAGATATGGAAATTAAAATTCCTAATAATCTGACAATATGAAGCACTACTTCAATTAAATTCGATTAGCAGAAACCGAACAAGACACAATAAATAAATCAACAATCAGTACAAGTAAACTCCTGCTCCAGGAGTCAGAACTGCATTCATAACTTATTGTTACAAATTATAACCACCAAACAGGGAGAAAAAGCATTTAGGTACATGAGGAGTAACTTTGGTTTAACGATAAAAATAACGACATTCATAACGAAAGTGTGACGAAGACACAAATGATTTTTCACCAATGAGGCTTAAGCTTACAAAATAATACCGAACACAGAAAACTCAGGAAAAGAGCCACGGACACATCATATCTCAACTCGCGGTGGCCGATGCATGTACTTAACAATGTTGATTTAACACGAATCATTATAAATAGCTGCAAAATGTTAAAGCCCCAACATTGCACATTTCAACAAGTTACAAAGAGTGCACATTTGCTGTGGTTACCGACACTTCCTGCCTTCGGCGGCCTACCAGCTTGTATTCTAACTGGTCAGTTGAAAGTCATGATCAGCCAATGAGAAAGCATTTCAAACACTGCAAATTAACATGAATGAAGGCAGGTCCAGTTTATTTACAACATAAGGCTGATAGACAGATGCGAGTTGAAATGAAAAGCTTATCTTTTACTCTCCTTGTCTGAAAGAGTTGCAGCTGTTAAAAGTTGTTTCATTTGTCATGACTGATTTCCAATATGTTTATATATTTATCAAACATGGAACTTGAGATGAATGCCATAGTTTAACCGATTTCACTTCCCTTTAAATAAGCTTTTTTTTTTTTTTTCTTTTTTTTTTTTCTCCAAAACGTTCAGGATAAAGATATCTTTACTGTGCTTCTATACATGGTTTGTAAAAAATGTAATCTTTCCTGAATGTAGCTATTCAAATTACAGTACTCCACTGAAACAACCTGATTGAAATACTGTCCGAACATGAGGCTAAACCTTTCTGGCTCAGGGAAAAAAACCTTCAAAAGAATCTCCCCGCCTTCTTAATTCACATTTTTTTTTCTTGTGAGTTTTGTCCATACAAAGAGAGAACATATACATGTGGCTGAAATTATTTTTTGAAGGGTTGGAAAAGGGGACTTCAGAGTTTTGTCAGCAGCAGTTACAGTAACAGAGACCCAGAACCGTTTCAGAATGACTCTAAAAGGAGGATGAGATTTCAGCATATTTCAGCAACCTATACTTTCCTTAATATCCTACTCAGAACTGCAGAAGAACAAGTTTAGGATTGGATTTGTGCTCTACGTTTCTCTCAGGTCTGGCTAAGTAGGCGATTATGCAGGAATGCTCGGAAACTGGCCACGGGTCGCAGGTCGTTCTGATGTTTCCTCCGCTCTATAAAAGAGATGAGTCTGGAAGTGTCGAGGCGAGCTGCGCCAGAGGCTGCGTTGGGCTGCAGCCATGGCTGCTCACGCAGGCAAACCTGCGCAGAGGGACGTCTACACGGCTCGCCTTGGAGTAGGACGCATACGAAGTCCTGCGCAGCCTGACTTACGCCACAGAAGTAGTCCTCCGGGAAGCTGAAGTCGAGACGGCAGATGTTGAGGCAGGTCTCCTCGACACTCTCATCCAGGAAAGGGGACGCCCCACTGAGCATCACATACGCCAGCACGCCTAGACTCCAGAGGTCAGACGCCAGAGCCGCTGGCTCACCCAACACTAGCTCAGGGGCGGAGAACTCTGGGCTGCCCAGCAGAGGGTGGATGTGCGGGGTGTTGAACAGATGTGCAGCATCACCAAAGTCCGTCAGTTTGACTAGAGGCTGGGTTGACGTTTGCTCGATTAATACATTCTCGGGCTGAAAGACACATAACGCTGATAAGTATGGGGTAGCAGACACATTACAGGTTCAAAATATAAAAATAGAAATTAAAGTGAAGTGAAGTGAAGTGAAGTGACATGTGGCCAAGTATGGTGACCCATACTCGGAATTTGTGCTCTGCAATTAACCCATCCAAAGTGCACACACACAGCAGTAAACACACACACACCGTGAACACACACCCGGAGCAGTATATTAAATAGCACGCTTGACTTCAGAATGATGTAATCCAGTCAAATAATACACTTAAGAGAGCAAAGTAGTCTCTAACTTAAAAAACTTCACAAATTTGAATTATTCAGTAGTATAGGGAAGATGGGATAAAATGACCTCCCACCTTATTCTTTTAACCACAGACGTGACAAAATCTCTAGGAGTGGCAATATATTCAAATAGAAGCAATCAGTGTTTGCTTATAGGGTGTACATTGGATGTTTCATCACTTATGAATATATATATATATATATATATATATATATTCAGAATGATCAGAATAACAGTCATTTATAGAACTAAATTAGCAAATATTTCTATTTATTTCCATTAATAACACATTGACTGATGCCCCTAGTGAAAAATAAATATACTAAAATGTATTTTAAATAAATTTATTTAATGCTAAGTATACTACAAATAAATGTACATATTTATGTATTTAATAAAAATACCTTGTAATTCTATTTTTGGTATATTATAGTCTGCTAAATTGGAACAAATAATTTTGTACTTAATGCACTTTAATTGATTAATGAACTGAAGTATATTTGATTGTGCTAAAGTGAAACTATTGCAAGTATACTTCAGGTACACTTGAAATATATTGCATTTAAGGACCTTTATTATTCAAGATCATACAATCCTCATCAATAGTGACATTAAAACACATTTTAGGCTTAATATTAAGAAATGTGCATTGCGCACAAGTAGCACTCCATATAAACTTTAATTATGATTTTATATCAGTAAGTCTCTAGCGATATGTCAGTAAATATGTTAATAGATTTGAACTATACTTAGTTTGAAATAAATGTATTTTAAATATATTATTTTTTCTTACTAGCATCATGCATGTATTTTAAGTCTCTTATTTACTTCACTCATTTTTAGTCTTATTTACAAATGTCTGATAAACATTAAAATATAGGCTATTTCCATTTATTCTAAATATTATACATAGTAAATACATTTACAGAATGCTATTGTAAGATCCAGTAGAGACATCTCAGCATATTACACTCTAAATATGACATCTTAATCAGTGGTTCTCAACCTTTTTGACTCCAAAGCCTATTAGGAAAAAATAAAATGAGGTACTCCATAGCAGAGATGGGCACTCGAGTTAGTGACTCAGATTCGAGTCGCTTTTTTATAGACTTCAGACTTGACTCAGACTCGACCTTAAATGACTCTCGACTTGACTCGACTCGAGGAAAAGTACTCGTGAATATTTTAAAAGCAACTCGAGTCTTTTATCTTTAAATACTTATATAACTGATTTTCAAAAGGCGGACCGCATCCGAACCCCGGCATCCATCCGAACCGTGAGCCATAACAGCAGCACCATTTCAAGTGAGCAGCGCATCAAAACAGCGGAGCGGATCACATAACAAGAGTCATTTATGGCAAATATCTTTCAGCGCTATATACTATATATGCTATATTCAAGACCTTTCAGCTCTGTTCTCTCTCTCTCTCTCTCTCTCTCTCTCTCGACGTGCGCCGGCTTTTAAGATTTTATTATTAAAGTTTAAGAGCTTATTATTAACAACGGTTATTTTAACAACAACAGAAACAATGCTGCAAATCTACTCATTTTTCTTACTATTTATCTCTCAATAACTAATGACTCTGACTGTTCAAACCAGATGTGACAAGACGTTTCTGATCTACATTTAGCATTATTAATCTGTAGGCTAAGAGCATTTCAATAGAATCGTAATTATAATTGGGCAAATTGTTGTTATTTTTATCAAAAATAAATACTTGATTTGGATGGTTTTGTAATAACTTTGTCACATATTTACTTATGTGTCATGATAGATCGGACTCTTATTATAGAATTCGATTACAGAAAAACTGTTTTGAACATGAGAATGGATTAAAACATAAGTAACAGGCTGGATGTACATTAACCTTACATTTTAACACCTCTTTAAAAAAAAAAAAAAAGCAGATCATAGATCATATATTTTGTCTATAGCCTATAAAACTGCTTGGTAAACAGGAAGATTTCAATATATGAGTGGGATTTTTTTTTTTAGCAAGCCATTAAATGACTTGAGACTCGACTCGGACTCGTGACAAAAGACTTGAGACTATATATGAATATATATGAAGAGTTAATTTGCAAAAAACGATAAACGCCACTTTAAAAAAAAAAAATGAGCTGATTGCCGTGCACTATTCTCCACATATAGCGCGATCTGAACCCTAAACATGTTTGGTAAAAAAAGCCGGTATTGTCCACTTTTAAGGCATTGCAAGTTCACGTTTTACTGCAGAAGCCGACAAGCACCCTTGTTTTTGAACAGAAGCCGATAAGTCAATTTTAGCGAATCAGCGCGCTGTATTGAGGTCAGGTGACAAGGCTACTTTCACTTTGAAAAGACGTGCTAGCTGAGAGGAGTAGGGATGGGCGATACCTCTTATTTTATTTTCGATCCGATACGATATTTTCAAGCCAAGTATTGCCGATATTGATACCGATACTGATACCTCTAAACTAAACTGATCTTTTAAATTATTAAAAGAATATAATCAGTAATTATACTCACTTAATATTAGATTTTAAAGCAATGCATTTTTAACATTTCATAGGCTTTTTTTTTTTTTTTACACTGTCAGAAATAAAATATACTACAACTGTATTTTAGCCCTTTACAGGGGCAGTAACCTCAAAGGTGCAACTATACCCCTAAAAGGGAGCATATTAATACCATACAAGTATGCATGCTTTAAGGGTAGATAAGTTACAAAGGTGCACCTTTGAGGGTACCTCATGAAAATTAAACATGGTACTAAAATGTATTATTATTACCATGGTAAATTTGTGGTTACTGCAGTTTTACTACAAATACTGTGGTAAACTGTGCACTGTAAAAAATTGCTGTAAAATTTACAGTAACTTACTGGCAATTTTGGTTGCCAGCAAGACCGTAAATTTACAAGAGTACTGTAAATCAATAATTACAATTGTACTGTAAAAATACAGCAAACTCTTGCATGCTGTAAAATTGTTGTGATGGTGTAAACATTTGGTTAACTTATTTCATTTGAGTCTACTAAGAAGGAATATTTCTTAATATAAAACTGCAAACACTTAATTAGGAATAGTAAAGTTACTAAAAACATGACTTTAACTGAAATCGTTGCAGTTTATCATCAGCTATAGCACATATATATGCGTCAAAGCACTTAACAAAGAAATCATCACTGTATCAGCAATTCTACAGTTACTGTCTTTAAATAAAGCAGCAGAACATCAGTGTTTGTGGCTCATCATTGACTGAAGCACAGGCTCTACTCTCCATCACAGTGGTGACCCACAAAACTAAATTAGATCTCTCTTGTGCAAAATAATACAGTTCAGTGAAATATTTACTCTCCTTATAGATAACACCTGCTGTTAACAAGCCAGAATCACTGAATGAAAGAGAAACAAGAACTACAACTGACTTCAGCCACAGCCTTAAATGAACTCATCTGAAATACAAGACATCATTAAATCTCTCAAGATCTGATTAAACAACTCCACAAACAGCATTACCAGATTCACACATTACAATTTGACTTTATTTCTGAAATATGTCTATAAAAATTTTTTGAGAATTAACAGAAGTTTAGTTGTTTTATTGAAAACATTTCGTTTGAGCTCACCATTGTGGTGATCAGGGTTTGCTTTAGTTGGGCTCTTGACCCTCGATTTGTAATCTTAGCTTTTTTCTGGCTGCTATAACTGTGTTTAAAAAGCATGTTTATTATAGCAAAAAAAGCCAGGAAAATTTGTGATTGTGTGCTTTTGATTGGTTATTGATAATGATTTAATCATTATCTAGAGGCCTGATTCACTGATCTCATTCAGAGGCTTATCTTTAAAAACACGGTGTGGATTTCTTTTTTTTCCCCCTTGTGTTTACAATAGCTATATGACCCTGAATGAGATAACAAACTGCTACTGAAAAACTTTAAAAACATCTTATGCACAAAACCTTTAGACACACACAGACATCAAGAATCAGCGTATGAATCTCAACAATGGTGACAATCAACAAAATAAATAAACTGATCAACTCTGAACATCACAAAACATGCTACTAAAACTCAACACAAAAAAAGCAAAAATAAAAGCACATAGAAAGAATTAAAGACAATAAGTGGACAATTCAGTGGCATAATTTATTCATGCCGCAATGCATGCTGGGAGTCATGGGTGAGTTTTGTACTGTGCTGGTACCCAGCATGCATTGCAGCATTAAGCTTTTGATTGTCACCATTGTTGAGATTCATTCGCTGATTCTTGATGTCTGTGTGTGTCTAAATGCTTCTGTAGTACTAAAAGTTTTGTGCAGAAGATGTTTTAAAAAATTTTCAGTAGCAGTTTGTCATCTCATTCAGGGTCATATAGCAATTCTAAACACCAAATTTAAAACAAAGTCTTTAAAGATCAGCCTCTGAATGAGATCAGTGAATCACACCTCTAGATAATGATTATATCATTATCAATAATCAATCAAAAGCATATCACAGATTTTCTTGGCTTTTCTTGCTATAACAAATATGCTTTTCAAACACAGTTACAACAGCCAGAAAAAAAAAGCTAAGATTAAAAATCGAGGGTCAAGAGCCCAACTAAAGCAAACCCTGATCGCCACAATGGTGAGCTCAAACGAAACGTTTTCAATAAAACAACTAAACTTCTGTTAATTCACAAATAATTTTTATAGACATATTTCAGAAATAAAGTCAAATTGTAATGTGTGAATCTGGTAATGCTGTTTGTGGAGTTGTTTAATCAGATCTTGAGAGATTTAATGATGTCTTGTATTTCAGATGAGTTCATTTAAGGCTGTGGCTGAAGTCAGTTGTAGTTCTTGTTTCTCTTTCATTCAGAGATTCTGGCTTGTTAACAGCAGGTGTTATCTATAAGGAGAGCAAATATTTAACGGAACTGTAATATTTTGCACAAGAGAGATCTAATTTAGTTTTGTGGGTCACCATTGTGGTGGAGAGTAGAGCCTGTGCTTCAGTCAATGATGAGCCACAAACACTGATGTTCTGCTGCTTTATTGAAAGACAGTAACTGTAGAATTGCTGATACAGTGATGATCTCTTTGTTAAGGGCTTTGACACATACAGGTGTGCTATAGCTGATGATAAACTGCAACGATTTGAGTTAAAGTCATGTTTTTAGTAACTTTACTATTCTAAATTAAGTGTTTGCAGTTTTATATTAAGAAATATTCCTTCTTAGTAGACTCAAATGAAATAAGTTAATCAAATATTTACACCATCACAACAATTTTACAGCATGCAAGAGTTTGCTGTATTTTTACAGTACAATTGTAATTGTTGATTTACAGTACTCTTGTAAATTTACAGTCTTACTGGCAACCAAAATTGCCAGTAAGTTACTGTAAATTTTACAGCAATTGTTTACAGTGTGGTTACTGTAATAAAACCATGGTTAATTTTTGTAAAAGGCAGCCAGGCTGTTGTACCCCTAAAGGTGAAACTTTAGCATATATATATATATATATATTTTTTTTTCTGACAGATTTACAAAACAGCAATTACAGAACATACAATCCATTTGAACTTTTAACAACCAGTTCAAATAAATTTACTTGCACAAACTTAAAATAAATATTACATGTACACAAAAGTTTGGGGTCAGTAAGATTTTGTAATATATATATATATATATATATATTTTTTTTTTTTAAATAAGTCTCATGCTCACTAAGGCTGCATTTATTTGAACAAAAATACAGTAAAAACTGCAATATTGTGAAATATAATAATTAAAAATAACCATTTTCTATTTTAATATATTTTAAAATGTAATTTAAAACGCATCTATGATCAAATTTTCAGCATCATTACGCCAATCTTAAATGTCACATGATCCTTCAGAAATAATTCTAATATCATTTGCTGCTCAAGAAACATTTCTGATTATTATTGCTGCTTCATATTTGTGTGGAAACCGTGATGCATTTTTCAGAATTACTTTTATATATAGTAACAATGTTATGTTGTAATGTAATGTAATAATGTGGCAATGGTTTCTTAAGATCTACTTATGCTTCTGATGCTTTCGGGAAACACATCCCTATTTGAACAAGCACTGTGAGCAATGCATCAGCAGCGAACGCTGGCTGTGATTGATTGGTTCTGTCTTTCAGCATTTGTGTGTGTTCCGATGAGCAGGAGAAATGGTTCTATCCAACACAATTATTCGCTAATATAGTCTATTTTTCCACTTAGAAGCTTATTTTATGCACTGAATTTCTTGATAAATAAATAAAATTAATGGTTAAAAAATGCACTTTAGAATCAATATTTTATGTGATACTTAAGGATCGATCCGCCCATCCCTAGAGAGGAATTTCGTCAAAGCTGACTAAAAGTGATCGGGGATGGATCATTTTGACAAACTTGATGAACCTGTGATATTTTCTTCAAGGCGTAAAAGGAAAATAAAAGCTGAAATGTTTTCACGGAACCTTGCAAAAGCAGCGCGTTACAATGGTGAGGGAAAAGCTCTGTGTATTGTGTGTAATCACAACCATACAATCTATGATCACAACAACAACACCCTTTGTCAGGCATCTACATTGTCACCTGAGGAGATTACAAAGATTAAACGAGTGTTTTTTTAAACTCTAAAACATGAAATGTGGAGTTATCTGCTTTTGCTATAAAACAAACTTTTAATATGTGAAAAAAAAACACTTTCAATGAACTTTAATTTTGTAAATTACCTGTATTTGTTTAAGTTATTATTACTTAATTAAAACAACCCAACTGCAGTTTGATTGATATTACTTGGAATGCGCAATAAAAAAACGTGATTTCTCGGTTTTTGCAAATTAACCCTTCATATATATATATATATATATATATATATATATATATATATATATATATTTTTTTTTTTTTGCACTTAAGAGCTGAGCTGTCCTGCAGCAGTTTCAATCTGAGCCATCCGCGTTCCTCTTTTGTTTTGTTACACAAGCACTTTCCTGCATCCTGCTTACTCTTAAAAAACAACTCTTAAATCCCTCCTCTGTACTATTCTAGACAATATATGAAACTTTGTATTGTTAGCACTTCTCATCTTAAGATGAATCACTTGTATTGCTCATATCTTTGGATAAAAGATAAACCAGACATTTCAGGAAATGAATGTTCTTTAAGGTTCACACTTTTTGACTAATGAATTTACATTACGTTTCTGGATAAGGTTTTTAGTTCACATAATAGCAATTTCTCAGAAATTTTCACCTAATGCAATATTTTAGAGCAACATAACTAAAAAAATATATATATATTTATCATAGAAATTTTCATGACTTTTCCAAGACTAGAAATTACACTTTTAATATGACATTCAGGATCACCTGGTTCTTAAATAAATTTGACAGTTGATGAGTGAATAAATTAAAATAAGAAATATTCCTTAGGTGTATTAGTTTAAAATCTTTTGAAGTTGTAAAAAAAAAAAAAAGATTATTGGAGTACACTTTAGAAGAAAATACTATTTCAGTCTTTCTATTTAAAATTTCATGTTTAATTCATTGTGTTATTTCCAAGCGATTTCTGAGTGTAAAGTAGAGAGACAAACTTCTACCTTTTTTTTAGTGTATTTTACAGCTCATTTTGTCTTAACTGAAATCATGTTAGGCCATCTTGTGCCTCTTTTGGAAAAGTGCTGAGGCCCCCTAGTAGGTAGTTAAGAACCACCAGTCATATGCATACCATCTGGGCATCTTATTTCCACAAATGATCTACTAATTTATTAAGAATAATTCTATGGGAAGGCCCACCTTCAAGTCAAGATGAGCAATCCTGCATGTGTGAAGGTAGTGTAAAGCTTCTAGAATATCCCGTAGGTAAAGAGACACTTTTTCTTCTGTTAGGTTCCCCCAGCTAACAATATAGTCCAGGAGACGACCTTGATCAGCGCTGATGTGCAAAAAAAGGAGAAAACGTGTTACAACAAAATCTATCAAAAAAACAAAAAAACAAAAAAAAACTGCAATATATTCCCACAGAAAAAGAAATAAAAAGTCCACGTACATCTCCAGGATGAGAATGTAACTGGCTGGGGTCTCGTAGGTGTCCAGCAGGCCCACCAAGTGAGGATGCTGAAGACATTGTAGGACACCCAGCTCTTGAACCACCTGCTCTCGACGCATTAGCTTTTTATTTACTAGCTTAGCGGCCACTGATCGCCTGCTTCCTCTTTGCTCACACCACTTAGTGACAGCAAACCTGCCTCTACAGAAGGACAAAAAACAAACATTAGCGGGTTTAGAATGTAAGCTGTGTGTATAGAGATAAATGAGTGTGTTTTATTTTGTATCTTTATTTAGTTAATTCAGTATATCAGAAAATTTCATTTGTAAAATACCTCCCCAGTTCCATGACTTCAGTGTAGAGGGACTCAAAATTATCCTTCCAGAGGATCCCGTCACAGGAAGTGCCTACAAAAAACAAAAATGTCGGTGAATCAAGTACTATTAAAACTTTTTGTTTTGAGCAGTGTTAACCAAAGATCAACTGACCAAGTACCCTGAGGTATGCTGATGATGTCACTGAGCCCACGTCATTAGAGGCGATGCAGGTGTAGGTGCCGCTGTCGTCCAGAGAAGCAGGTGAGATACGGAGGGTCACTTCCCCTGTCTCACTGAACAAACATATTAAACAATTAGGGGAGAAATAATGTATACATTGAAATGTATAAAAACAAAAATCTACAGCATATTCTATTAAAAATGTGTTCTCTAGTCTACAATATGATGGAATGGTCAACTGCTCTATTCAGAGGTCAAATATTGTCGTATAATGAGTACTAAACTATATATTGACTGGTGTACCAAGCCAATTTTATCTCAGAAGCAAATTAAATGGTTTTCACAGAATAAATAATTTAATTAATTAAAATAAAATTTTAACTTACTTCAATATTTCATGCATATTTATTAATTTATTTGGTAATCATGTAATAAGCAACATAATGTACAGTCAGCTAGTCATTACCAGAAAATAAACCTCTTGTGGATAATACAAGGTGCTTCACATCGGGGTCCTGATCACCCTGTCAGGGTTTTTTTTTTTGTGTGTGTGCGTGTAAACAACTAGCTAACATAAATGTATCCCATAAATGTATACTTGCATTTACTTAATTTTTGCTAAATATTTTTATAATTTTTTTTTTTTTTTGAGATTTTTACTTCATATATTTTTTACATTTGTACAATTTTTTTTTTTTTTTACAATAAGCTATATATATTTTAACCAATAAATCTTTTAATTAAAGAATTTCAATTTTTTTTTTCTTAAATTGTTTTAAATTTTCAGCAAAAATTTAACAGAAAGTATGCAAATCCCAAAAAATAACAAACAAGGAAGAAAAATTTGGTACACCATAGCTCCAAAAGTAGAAAAATATTCATACAGTAAATCAAACATGGTTACACTTTATTTTAAGGTGTTCTTGTTACAGTGTAGTTACACATTTAAGTACTGAGTAATATTAAATAACTACATGTACTTACTATATGGTTGGGGTTAGGATAAGAGTTTGGTTTAGGGTTACTTGCGTGTAATTATGCACAAGTTAGTGTTATTATAATAGTACGTACACTAAAATAAAGTGTTACCTAAAACATTTATACTTTCTCACCAAAAGTAACGTTTTGAGCCACGTGGATCTTCATCAACAGCCGCATGGTTCAAAACAGTACTTTTGGTGAGAAAATGGTATAAATATTTTTCTACTTTTGGAGCTATGGTGTGCCAATTTTTTCCTTGTTTAGCAATTTATTTTTACAATTCAAAAATGTAATTAGGAATTTTGCTCACAAAAGAAATCAGATATGTGCAAAGATGAGAGATCAGCAAACCGATAGCAATGACAAATTGTAAAACTGAATGAATTAGTTCGTTCATATAGCCAAATTTTACCAAATGCAGTAAATGAACAACGTGAAGGCAATTTCACAGAAATATTTAGCATGGAAAATGTTTCTTTCAGTAAACAGTTATGAAACTAGCAAAATGACTGTACATCCTTCACAATAAACTTGATCGGAAACCACAGAACAAAAGTGCCCTCTGCAGTCTGTATAAGTGCATGGCATGGCATGTCTGTGTACTGGTTTTACCTGTGTGTGAGTGTGTATCTTCCACCATTGCTGAGAGTGCTCTGGTCAGGCCCTCTCCAACAGACCGAGGCTTTGGGCTGCCCACAGATCTTACAGTGGAGGGTTACACTGTCGCCCCTGTCGCACATCACCTCACTCAGGGGGACCACGAATTCTGGGGGAACTGCTGCCAGCAAAATCAGAAACTTACAGTCATTTGGCTGTTTCATTATGACACATGAACTATTTAATATATGCAGATAGATTTCCAAGAACGAAAGAACAATATTCTAACTAACCATCATAAATGTAGTTGGGATTCAGAAGCTGCAAAAATTAAATAAGCAATAATTTAATGTTGAATGTTCATATGTAGTAATTGTCATAACCATGACATAATGAGTAATGATTACATAATGAATCAGACTGTTAAGGCACTACCTTTACAGAAACCTTATTGACTGATCCATCTCTAGACTTGCGATAGCCATTCTCTGGTTTGCTTTCTTTCCTGCACTCTTTGTCTCTCTTTTCGGACTTTCGTCTGATGCGTAGAGCTGTGTGCCACGATGAGGACTTCCTGAATGAAATATAGCACTGAGGTAATTCACAGCTAGACTACAAATATTAGACAACAACCAAGACGTCAATTTCCTTTATAAGCAGTGGTCTCTTCTAAGTAAGTCATAAGTGGATGCTTTCACATTTATAGCCTAAATTTAAGTTCAGCATAAACTCTAAATAAACTTACTTCCATACTTAAAACACATTCTCGATACACATATCATTTTGACAAACCATCAGTTCCTGTATGGCAAAAATATATATTTTCTGAGACCAAAATATATTTGAAATATATGCCAAATATATGCTGTAAACAGTGAAGTTGAAATATGAAATTTTTGAAATAGAAAATATGTTAAGTTTCAACCCTTATATACCAAAATGTATTTTAGGGACAACAATACATTTCCAATCTTAAAGTAGCCTACATTTAAGGTAAATGCACATGTGAATGGAATCATGAGATAAAAACTACATTAATAATGATTTAGCAATGCTTAATTTATAAGATTATTTATCTTATTATTATTTATATTGTATTATTTTATAAGCTTATTTTATAACTGAATTTTATTCAAATGTGCTATATGTGTTATAGACAACAAATAACGTTTTTCTTCAAATGTGACAAATGTGAATGTATTTTCTTGGATTGAAATATATAACGCAACTAATTTTTCCAACTAATAGTTTTATTTATTTCTGATGCAGCTAGTAAATTTCGGCACATGTTAACATGCAAAAGACGGCAACATGGATAAAATATGGATATCTGTTGCTTGTAAGAATAACAAAAATTGCAAAGGTCAACCCATGTGGTGCTTCTTCACTCTAGAAGTAACTAATCAGTCTATCTATAAACAATAACAATTAATAACCAATCCTCACTTGAGGGTTCCATCAGGGTAGTCGGGAATGATGGTGGAGGTGTGACCCAGAACGTAGCCGGGGATCCAGCCCTCAGCTGCTGGGCCTTGTTCTGTGGCGGCACGAAAAACTAGAAACATGTTTTGCTGGTTAGAGGCCAATATCTGCACAACCTCTCCTTGATACACGCTGATCTCATCTTCTTTTAGAGCCATGTAGTCCTGGGTCACTAACATGGTTGACACACCGCTGCTGCTGCTGCTGCTTTCACTCTAAAAGCAGAAACACAGCAAAACCTCAGAGTAGCAACTTTTATATTATTTACATACTTTTATATTATTTTATTTGTATATGAAGTATGTTGAAGACATTTAGTGAGCTGAACATGTCAGAGAGCAAGAATAAAGCAAGCGAGAGCAGTTCTAGGAAAAGATTTACAGTCATTTTAGTTTACAAGATCCTCTTCCAAGTTACTCACACTGACAGTTCACAGTTAAATTGCTGATGGTTGTCCAGACACTGTACTGTTGGTTAAGTGTATCATGAGGTGGATGACGTGAGCTGAAATGTCCCCACAGACAGTCGCCACGACATCTTGAAGTTTGTTGCATCATCAACAGTCTCTATCTCTCATGTTGTTTCTAATCGCTTCCTCTCATATAAAATGAATGACTTCTGGCCTCTTTTGCTGCAAATTGCTTTCAGTGTTATTACCCCTCAAGACTGCTGGTTAAAAGAGGAAATCTGACACCCCATAAAATCAACATTGGAGTTCTGTGGTCTTTTAACTTCAAAACCATCTATATTCAAGTGGACTGCTAAAAGTTGACAATGTACAATCATTCTCTTCCAGAAAACAGACAAAATATATTAATGCACTCATGTGTGTACTCACATGTTTTGTTCAATAAAATGCTCTCTAGAATGAGAATATACCTCCCCCTAATACCCCTATGCTTCAGATTTTAAAAATAGTAAAAGCCCCTTGATACGTCTCACTCCAACTTCCTTTTTCAATAGTAAACAAATCAGCACAGGATTTGATGGGGCCTTTAACACCCCACAATATATTTTTAAACGGATTATCCCAAAAAACATTTTTGAAATCTGTAAAAAAGCCGTAAGCAGGTTAAAAAGAAAAAGAGTTAGTAATTGTTAGTTGGCATTGGTATGTGCTCCCAATGCTTGCATATTAGGTCTTCTCAGGCAGTTAGAGAAAGAACATCCTGCCAGTTCAGAGCAGATAGAATCAGCAGAAATAGTCAACGGATGTACAGAGTTTCTGAGAAACTCTCAAGGAGTTATCCTGGTTAACAGTGTATGTTGTTAGTTGCTCAGCACAGTCAAACCAGGCCAGTTAATATCCACACCAGCCTGTGAGAGTCCTCTTTTAGCTCAGGGACAACGCACACATACACCAGCGGGTTAGTATGAAGCCGGAGGTGGAGGTGAAGCAAGACTAGGCCTCATTGAAGCCAGGAGCTAGAGTTTGGCTCTTACCCCATTGCTGTGAGTGGAATGCAGGGACTGCTCACTGGTGGAGGAGCAAGTACTGATGCGGTCCAACTCTTTACTGTGGGTGGAGTGCCTGCGAGTCTGACACTGGTTGCGACTCAACGTGTCACTCTGCTCTGTGTAAGAGCCAGGCCTGCCATTGGGCGAGACTGGCATTGAGGCCCAAAACGGAGAGCCCTTCTGGACTGCAAAGTTCTGAGGGTTCAAGGGGGAGAGAATGGGCGAGGGAACTCTGAGACGGGGCTTTGTTAGGGTGAGAGACAGGGGTGCGACTGTGGCTCTTGGAATGGGTGTCCCTGATTGGGCTTCTTCGCGTAGCTCCTTCAAGGGGCTCTCCAGAACCCGCATCCTAGGGACCTCACCATTTAGGTCCTGGTCAGGAAGAGGACACGTACCTGAAGTGCGGTCATCTGGGGCGGGGGCGTGGTGGTGCTGCACGGGCTGGGGGAGACGAGAAGAAGGTTGAGGGATTCGGGAAGTTCGGGACCGAGAGCCACAGCTGGGACCCATGGCAGAGCTGCTGCTACCCCCTGGAAGTCCACTGCTGCTGGGTCCACCGAGACCGCTTGCCCCAACATGATTTCGTTGGTATTCAATGGGTGAAGTCAGTGCTAAAAGGACAACAAGAGGCAAGTGTTGTTATATAATACAACCCGGTATTTAAAAGAGATTTTGTTGGTGGATGTAGATTTATAAAGTGAAAGCAGAGCTGGGTAGTAACTGATTACATGTAATCTAGATTACGTAATCAGGTTCCAAAAATTAAATACTTGTAATTAGATTAAATTACATTTTAAAATACTTGGAATCAGACTACAGTTACTTTGTTATTGATTACATGATTACATATCAATCACACAATAACAATAAATTATTCATCATTTATTAATTCGCACTAATTTTTCTTTTTCTTTTAAATTTCCTTTTTCTAAAATAGCCTACCACTTATATACATTCAGAACGTTCCAGATTTGTGGACATTCACACAAAGACCAATCTCTAGTCAGGTGGCTACACAGCATTTGAGCACTGGATTTACAAAAATCCTTTCAGTTTTAACAAGTGTTTTCTCTCATTTCAACATTGCATCAACTACTGATGAACACATTAATTTTTATTTGAATTATCACTCAGTTGGTTATTTAATCATGTATTAATATGTCTTTGGAAGTCTTTCAAACACATAAAAATGCACAAATTCATGTTTCTTATTTATATGCAGGAATTCCCAAACTTTGTCATCTGAACATCTTTCACTTAATATATTTACTTGAAGTACCCTAGTAGATTTTAAAATAAATATTTTAATAATTAAGTATCACATTTGCATGTTCACAGTTTTCTGATGTTGGTTAATGGTCATATGACATGTAGGTAAACAAATCAAATATAAAAAGTGTTTTATTTTGATTGATGTTAT
Organism: Spinibarbus caldwelli; assembly: GCA_039654775.1. Classification (NCBI taxonomy): domain Eukaryota; kingdom Metazoa; phylum Chordata; class Actinopteri; order Cypriniformes; family Cyprinidae; genus Spinibarbus; species Spinibarbus caldwelli. Next base: position 9,696,091 of record CM077227.1, on the reverse strand, counting down.
TTTAAAATGATTTATTACAATTTTACATTGTTATGATTTAATTAATTATTTGCTTTTCGTTAAACTCACAAAACCCCTGCAGTTCCTTCACAAACCCCCGTTTGGGAAACCTTGATGTAATGTTTAATGCACTTCATTTTGTTAATAACAACAAATGGAATACTGTATTTTTATATCAATATGGTACAAGACTATCCTATTTAAAATCAATGTAATAAACAAGTTAGGTGAAAAGTAATTTAAAAGTAATCAAAAAGTAGTCGTAGATTATATTCCCTAAAATGTGTAATGTAATGGATTACATTACTAACTACAATTTTTGTCATGTAATTTGAAATCAGTAACGGACTACAATTTGGACTACAATAACAATAACAAAAACATAACAATAACAATAACAACAAGTAATCTACCCAGCTCTGAGTGAAAGAGTAAAGCTATGAACAATAATAATTGTTCATGTTTTGAACAATAACTAGTCACTGGATTGTATAAATGACTAGACAGTCTTAAAAGTAAATTTTCAAACAGAATGAGTTTTTAGTATTACAAGAAACTTCCAGGCAAGTCTGTTGGACAGTCTGGGGCTAAACTCTGTAGGATTTTGCCCCCCTTAAAGAGCAGGACTGATAAGTGTGAGGTTAAGCCAATTATTTGGTGGTTGTTCATAGTTTGTAGGGATTTACACCTACTAACCTCCCATTTTGTATCTTGTAAACTTTATAAAATTATGTTACCATTGAGGAAGTTTCTCTGGTTCTCCAAGATGCTGCTGATCTGCTGGATCCAGGCCTGGCAAACCGCCCGGTTGGAGGAATGGAGGACATAGTGCTCTGTAATGCCAGTCGATGATCTTGAGGTCAAAATAAACTTACAAGGGTCATTGTCAGGACTCTCTTCTAGACCCAACCAACTGACCTGCAGAACAGAGAGAGAGATGAGATAAATGTTTTTACGTGCTGTACTGTGTCTTGAGCACAGTGTTTTCTACAGCAGTGGTTCTGTCTACACACCTTTATGCTGTTCTTAAACAGATAGCCCGGCATAGAGAAGCCCTTCTTTTTATCCAGAGGTTCACTGAAGATAACTATCTGCTCGAAGAGAAAGACACGCCTCTCTTTCATCCGGGAAAGGAGACCACCATCCTGGTCGGAGACCATGAAGGTGTCCTGGAGAAGCAGTCTTCCCTGGGCTACAATTTTACCCTAAAAGCAAAAATAACAACATAACAAAGCTCAGTCCTTAGAACAGGTAAAATCCCCTAGCATGTGCAAACAAAACTACACTAAAAAAGTCTAGTTTTAAATATCGTACAGTGATGTTTGCATGTTTTTTAATTGATAGCAAGGTCACTGTTTTATTTACTCAGATTGTGAATAATTTTGTCAGGCATCTAAACAAAATGACGAAAATTCACTGTCATACAAACGTTTGTGAACAGCTTGTGGACTTCCAACTGTTAATGGCTGTGCTTTTCGCTTCCCACCTACACACTCACAAACTTTTGTAAATAAGGTAAGAGAAATGTGTCTTACATCAAATCCTTGGAGGCGTCCAACATTCATCATGTCATTGCAGCGTTTCGGAACAACACACATCACCTCTACCGCTTTCTGTGAGACAGCATATGTAGTTTAGAACTAGATTTTTACATTTTCTGAAGAAAATGTGACTAGTGATTGCCTGTGTAAAATTTGCCAGCATAATATAAAAGTGTTGTGGGTGGTTACTATAGTGTTGCTACTGTATGTGGTTTGCTAACTGGCCCAAATCAAAGATTCCCACCTTCTTTACTATAATATTCTGGGCTGTAGATATGAATTTGGTTACAGTGTAATATTATTAATGTTTTATCATCTCCTAGTCATATATTGAGGCATAAATTGATTTAAAGTCAGAAAGATGACATCATATATTTTTCCTTAACAAGCTGCATGATTTGAGGTACAGTATCATTTATATTTGTAGCATAAATGGTGCTGTATAAGTTATGTGTCAAAGTTAAACTAACCCACGTCTAAACAAATACCCTTACCTCTAATTCTACAGTGTCCAAACCAGCCTTTTTGGAGAACTTGAGAAAATCCTAAAATAAAGCAACCAGAGCAATGATGAGAAACATTCATTTATGTTGGAAGATAATGATCTTTTCTCAACATCTATTCTTTACGTAAAGATGGGTCAGTAGTATTGGAAGGAATGACTACATTGCTACTGCAATTTCCCTGCCTGACCTTCAGCAGAAGCTGGTATTTCATGATCCGCTGCACTGGTTTAATCAGTAGATCTGTGAGTTGTAGCCTGTGACCCAACCTCTGTTTTAAATCCTGATAAAGATATAAAGAAAAGATGAAACAGTTTGGTTATGAGTTTGTCTTACTGTTTATGACTCATGTTTCAATGTCAGGCAGGATGTAGGCAGTGACTTGAGTCTCACCTCAAAATACGTGTCGATGTACTCTGAAACAATGTGCTCTGATTTGGGCTTGTTTTGGCAGTACACAATGTACATGTGCAGTCTTCGTTCCTGTAGCCAAAACAGAATTTTAGACAAAGAAGGTCAGAACTTACTCATCATACTAAGTAAGATAAAAAAAAAAAAGAAGAAGAAAAAAAAAAGAATAGTTCCTGTCCTTCATGCTGTTTGTTCTATGCAGCTTTCCAGTTGTGCTATGGTTCAACTGTTCACTAAGCTATTGCATATAACACACATTGACCAATTTCTTTTACTACAAGTATGGCATTTAAAGGAAACGTTCACCCAAAAATTAAATTTCTGTCACAATTTTCTTACCCTCATGACATTTATTTATTTATTTTTTTAAATGTTTTGCCTATACAATAAAAGTAAGTGGGGTCCAAAACAACATTGACTTTCACTGTATGTACAGAAAAGTGAAATATATTTGTATAGCGCTTTACACAATACACAATGTTCCAAAGCAGCTTTACAGAAAAATCATGATGTTACTGTTTATAATATCTTTATTATCAGATTAGAGCTGGGTGATAATATAATTTCAATGATACAAACAATCAGGCAGTTGAGCTATGCTATATAGTAGTGCCCTATGTGAACATACTGTATATATGTGGATAAAATATATTGAACTTTATGTAAAAAGCTGTGAGATAATATAGTTAATTTTGCAGCCAAGGTTTGCTCAAAATCAGATTACAGATTACAGTTACTTTTTGTGGATTACATTAATAAAAATGATTCAGTATTATTAATAATTTATTGAGTCACCCCAATTCTGTTTTTTTTTTTTCTACCTACCACTTATATACAGTTTGGAAAACCCCACTGTAATGTAATGTTTAATGCATTTCATGATGTTGATAACAAGGAATGTAGTGTATTTTCTTTCTCTTGTTTTCTTTTTTATCAATATGGTACACAATTAATCATCTAAGCAGAATTTTCATAATATAATTTGTCATCAGTAATGGACAACAATTTCTAATCTACCCAGCACTGTATGCAGGTAAGGCAGGATGTACCATACTGTATATCCAACTCTAAATATATCGATGGGTTATATATAATGTTGTTCACGTAAAATCAAAACAAAAGAAAACAACAACACATTTTTCAAAACATTGTCATTGTTTCAAAACACTGAGACTGATATTGTTCAAAATCGTATTTTGTGCCTCACAACTTCTTTTCTTTTTAGCTATGACTGCATTCACTGTTTTATGGCTTAAAGGTGAAGTGTGCAATTTTTTGGATGTAAAAATACATCTCAGCTAAATATACAGTACAACAACTATATGTAATTCATAAGTTGATTCACCCTAAAAGTGTAGACACTATAGCTTTATGGTGTTAACAAAACATTTCTCTATTTGTTTGAACATCCCAACCAGAAGTTTGAGGTGGGAATATCAATTTAATTTAATGATATCTGTCAAACCCCACAATGAATCATTTCATACCTGTCTGATAAACAGGGGTGCGAGCCTATCAGGGTCTTCCAAGCACTTCTCTAGTTCACCAAGAAAGAAGCTAAAAAGGTGAGAGGTGTAACATTACTGACAGGAAATGAAAGTATGGGGTCTTGATGGGGTTTTTGCAAGAAGTGTGTCACTTTCACATACTCTTTATGCCAGTCATAAATCTGGTGAATGTTCCCAAAGACGATCTTATCTTTGCCCTTCATGTCGTCAGGTACACCCTCCTCCTTCATCCTGCACATGTAGCCCTGCAGGTGCCAGAACACATCAGTATGGTTACCATATGGAGACGGTGACACGTAAAACATGATCTTACAAGACGACCATTCTGAATAAGCGGCACATCCAAACCACTCTCATTTCCTGTGCTAACACAGTTGACACAAGGCATTCAGAAAGACACTCTTAACAGTCAAACAAATCATGTGATCAATTCAGAACACAACAGTTGTGTAATTCTTCAATAGATGGATAGACCACTGAACAAACAGACCTCAACCCTGACAGCAGCTGCCAATTGTGATTACTTGAATGAATGTGTTCAGTTACATGCGGTCACCATAGCGATTTCATTGCGGTATTTGTTAAAAGAACTGAATATAAGCCCACCTCCACGACTGCACCAAGGTCTCTCACATAGTCTCTCTCCGTTTCCGCCAGCTCCAGCAATACATAGCTGAAAATAAAAGAGAAAAATACAACAATTCAAGATGGCATTCAAGAGTCAAAAGAAACATATTTCATTTAGTATCAAAATGTATCTGTAAAATATTTCTAATTAAGAAATCTAATTAAAATCTACACAATATTTGAATGTGCTACACATTTTTTATGCTTTTTATAGTACTCTATAGGAATCAGTGCTGTCTATGTGCCTTTTCACATGACTCACGTCAGTGTTCCTCAATGCACTGAACTCTATAGAATGAACCTTGAAGCTACAGCAAACTGAACTCAATGTAAAGCTTTATAAATGAGAAGCTCAAAGTTCAAACTATTTCAGCTTCGACCCAGTTTGCTACTGACATTTTAAAGCAAACACAATAATTACGAGACAATTCGAGTGGCATAATTATGGTAATGTATAAACATATGCTACATGATCCTGTACCTGCCTTGAACCAGTTCTTTAGCCGATTTAAATTCAACAAGAGCATTCCAAGACAAGACAAAGGAGTCATGAAAAGAGTCACTCACATTTGAAGAGTTATTTTTACTTTCTATAATGTATTGAAGAGTCAGTACAACTCTTTTCTGTTGTAAACTTGTTGCCTTTTTCATCTCTCTTCTTTCACTCTTTTGCTGTTTATGTACCATTACAGCTACCGAAAAACCTTTGTGATACCTCTCTGAACCTCTGTGACCTGTAACCTAGAGTTCAAAACGATGACACTTGTGTTGAGAGATGGTTTGAAGCTGTGACGTAATGCATGTTTTAAGTCAGTCACTTACAATGTTCCACACTTGAGATTTAATTTTGGTGCAGCCTTACAATTACTAAGTTTTTTTAGAGAGCTAATACTCAAATATTTGGGAAAAATAAGAGGGGAACGCACTGTCGTCTCTTGAGGAAACCAGTCTTGCGTTCGTCCATCTCGTCGATGGGAGAGGAGGAAGACAGGAGGGAGTTATCCGATGGGTTGCAGGAAGGACTACTGCTATCTCCTCGCTCAACAGGGAGAGAACTAGGCCTGTCCTCCAGACTCTGAGAGAAAAAAAGTGGACAATACAAAAACATTCAATATGAAATAATGGACTCATGCTGTGATTTCCTAAACCTCGGTGATCTCTTACCATTTTGCTCTTGATGAGTTCCTCAATGGCGCTGACCAGTTCAGCTGCACTCGGTGTATCTGAGCTGCTGGGACGTCCAGATAAACGGGAGGTAGCCTACACAAAAAAGAAAAAATTAACAATGTTTAGAATCTTAGTAAAGTAGGACTCTCACAAAAACGAAGCAAAACAAAACAAAACAAAACAAAACAAAAAACCTAAAAAAAAAACAATGTATTATTTTGGCCAGACTGGGAAACAACCAGCAAGATCTTAGGCTGTTTTTTTTTTTTTTAGCAGGGATATACCGCTTACTCAACAATTGATTACTGGTGTTAAATTCAGTGATGTCTAATTTGCATGTGAAAAGCCCTATGTGTATTTTATTTTTCTAGTCCATTAAGAGGTATGACGCCCTCTTCAGGTTATGGTTACATAGTTGAAAGACTATTCCAATTTATTCAATAATTTGCATTGGATCCAGAGTTGAAAGTGAAAGTCACTATAGACTTCAGTATCCATTTATTATGTGAATTTGCAATAATGCTCACCATTGTAGCTTTCTGACACTGAAGGCAGAATTATTCCAGTCCAAATATGGCAATGGGTGCGGTTTCTGTATTTGCCAGTCAATCAGGGGCTGATTTAAGAGTGGTAGGGGCATATATACAGGGAATGGAAGTAGGAGCTTTGGTTTGGAAGATTTAGGTTGTTTTGGGTAAAGAGTAAGTGCACACATGGCCCATCGCATGTGATTGTACACACTCCTGAATACTCCATTAAGGGGTACATGAAAGGTCATGGACAAGGTCAAGGGCTTTCTCAGTCTATAACAGTCAGACGTTCACATTTTTAGAAATGCTACCGAACAGGATCAGTTTCTGTTCCTCAATAAACAAGTTCTGGCAAAGCACAACTGAGGACATGTGGAGTATTCAAATAAACTTATGGACAAGAAGGAAAATATACAGTGAGGATGAGGAATAAAAGTAGAAAAATGACTGCAAAAAAAGGAAGGAGAATGAGAAAGCTGGAGGAGAGAAGACTACATAGAGAGATAAGGAAACTGAGACAAAACAGAGGCAGAACAGAAATCAACATAATGCTGGAGAACATTAAGAAACAAAGAGAAAACAGACAGCAGTTAGAGAGGCCTATCAGAGGACCTTCTAAACTATCATCATGGGGTCAACATGAAGTCAGCATGAAACCATATTTACTTCCACAATGTGACATTTTCTTAGTAAAACGGTCCCTGAGGAAATGTAGGGTGAGCTTTAATCTGTAAGGTACTGATTGGATCGCTAAAAGTGGGCGTTCTATACCAGAGATTGTAGCCAGACCTGAATACAAATTTGGAGTTGGTTGTAGAGGACTCTCTCCCTAAAACAGTGCTTGCGTGTGCCTTTGTGGGTCTTTTTGACCAGGACATGGACACTGAAGGTCAAGTTCACCCTCAAGAGAATATGTGCACAATCAGACCAGAATATTTTATAACAGGATACAGGGTCTGATTTCATGTTGACTTTAAGAAAACCGATTTATTAATCGATCTATAAAGCAGTAATAAAATCTCAAAACAAAAAATCCTCCCACAAAGTTATATTCTGGTGACTGGCATTTACCTTGTCCTCCTGGGAGTCCTGATGCAGAAGGCTGTGCTGTTGGATGGCCATAGGGGGCGGCAGGGGAACCGAGTCTGGCCCTTCCTCCCCCTCTTCCTCACCACAGCTCTGCATCCCTGAGGAGGAAGACTTAGACAGGGTGCCACTGCTCAGTCCCTCATTTCTCATCCTCTGTGAGGACAGAAGAAAGCGAGAAAGAGAAACAGAAAGGAAGAAATAAAGAGAGATAAACATTGTTAAGCTATGAAACATCTCAGCAGCTGTGGAACATTTTTATACCAAAATAGCTCCGGTGGAAGAGTTGCACTGTATTTATAACTGCTCTACACTCGAAACCACAAAATATGAATAACACTTACAAATCATACGCTTAAAAACAGACAGAACGCTTCATTTCCTAAATGCGTTTAGCAGGAAATGAGTGGCAACAAACAAAACTACCATATATATTTATTCGTCTGGGAGCTGTTTTAACCATTTTCACTGGGCTCTTTTAGGCACTTTTCATTAATATTGTAAACTTTAGTCCCATTACTTTTTTATGCCAAAAATACAATGTTTTTTAGTTTTATTTATGTTTTGAGATCTATTAGTTGTGTAGATAATTATCTAACATAAAATTATTTAGCAGGTTTAAAGTTTTTTTCTGTATCCCCTGTTTTCTGTTACCCCCCCCCATAATTATCTATTATAAAAAAGGTGAAATCATTACAATTTAAAACTGTTTTCTATTTTATTGCATTTTAAAGATGATGGCAAAGCAAAATTTTCAGCATCATTACTCTAGCCTTCAGTGTCACATGATCCTTCAAAATTCATTCTAATATGCTGATCTGTTGCTCAAATAACATTTCTTATTATTATCACAACTGAATATAACTGACTACAAACTATGAATGGTAGTGTATATACATTAACTGATAAACAATTCACTGTAGATTTTTTTTTTAATTGACTGCATTAATCAAACTAATAAATCTGAAAAAAAAAAAAATCTGTGTGTTAAACCAAAAAAAGAGTGTTACGGTATTGTTTTATGGTCACCAACCTCCTCTATGGTCTCATCTTGTGGTGTGGCGGCACTGTCATCTGAGTCTTTCTGTGAGACGGTGTCTGCATTCTTGCGGACATCTCGACTCTTCTTGTTCTTGTGTGCAAGTTTCTTCACATGTCCATCTGCTTTACCACTGCTGAGCCGTCTGACAGGGCTGGTTAGCCACTTGCGCAGAGTATTTCCAGGCCGTTTGGGTCCAGGAGAGCTCTGCAAATGACCTGGCTGCAGCGTGGCACTGCCCGAAAGTCCTCCTTCATTACTGGAGACTGAGAGCGTGTCTTTAAAGAGAGAGAGAGAGAGAGAGAGAGAGAGAGAGAGAGAGAGAGAGAGTGGTGTTTACATGTCTTGCTGGGCCTTGCCAGTATTTTTATTTTATAGAACTGCTGAAAAAACTGTTAGCACACCTCTGCACAACAAACATGAGTTCATAGCTGTGCAGTCATACAAATCATTAATCAACAATCAACAACTAATCAATAATCTGCCAATTAATCAAAAGTCCTTGCATTATTATTATTATTATTACTACTGTCATTATCAATATTATGATTTATTATTTTGGTAACACTTTATTTTAAGATGTCCTTGTTACACGTTACATGTACTATTATAATAACAATACATTATGCATAATTACAAGCAAGTAACCCTAAGACAAACTCTAATCCTAACCCTAACCATATAGTAAGTATATGTAGTTAATTAATATTACTCAGTACTTAAATGTATAATTACACTGTAACAAGGAAACCATTATTTTTTTTTTTTCAATAAATGCCATCTAGTTCAATATTTTGTTATATAATACAAGCACATTCAAATAATTTTATATCTGGTTTTAAGTGTGCAGATATTTTGGGGCCACTGTACATAGTCATTTCTCAAAATAGAATTATTGCAATGTCATTGTAGCACAGTTTAGTATGTTATAACTATATAATAAATGTATTATACATAACTAAAATGATATCAAGCATATCTGAAAAGTCAAATCTGACAGATGCAAATTATTCTGGGGTTTGTGGACAAGTGTGCGAGTGTGCTTTCTCACCACAAGGTGACTCTATAGTGATGCAAATCGCAGCTCTACTTTTCACTTCAGAGACGTTTCTGTTTTCAGTCCTCTTCAAAACTGAAATTGCAAAACCCTCTTAAAAGACCTTGCTCTGCTCCTTAGAGAATACATCCTTACATAAAGCTTGCATAAGATATTCTCTTCAGTCTACTGATGTGCAGAAGAAAGGCTTCTGATGAACGGTCTTCAGGGGAGGAGTTGAAAAATCAAGAGCTAATAAATAGATCTTTATTGACTGTCACTATGTTAATATAGTACATACATCTTTCTTATGTTGTATATATGAATTCGCAACTGTCTTTCTCTCAGTAGTTTGTCCCCTCACTCTGGGCAGTATATTAATGTAGCTGACCCTAGTGTGACCCATCTGTCATAGTTCACACTCAGTGTATTTGCCAAAAATACACACACATAGCTACACCTGGTAAACAAACTCCAACAATGTGATGAACAAAAAGATGACCACATCAATTCCAATGATGAAATCATATTACTATTGATGAGTCGTTGTAAACTTATTATATTGATTCACTTTAACTGATTCACAAAGAAATTGAATAAACTCTTACTGTGGCTCATTCTGCCCAAGAACTACTCAATTAGACAAGACTGACATGGAAAGTGACCAATCATAGATAGTTTTTGTTTTTTATGCAGCATCTGAAATTTCTCTGACTGGAAAACTTGTGGCTTTATGATGATTGAATATGATTTTGGGGTGTTGTTACTAGATATATCAGTGATGAATGTGGTGTGTATGTTTGCAGTTGTGTTACAAATTCATTCCTCCTGCACTGTCGTTAAATTCACACCTGAACAAACCGAGCCTTCAGCGCCACAGAAATAAGCTCTGTGTTGGACACTGTGCATTTGTCCGACTGTCCCCTCATATGAACCTTACAGTAATTTGTACATTACACCAGATATAAATCATATATAAACAGATTTGAAATATCACAGAAAACTTGAACTATTTTTAAAAACACTTTCCATCCCAACTGAGGTTATGTTCATTAATTAGGAAGGGGTGTGATATCACATGCTTGAGGTGTGATAAAATGATGCTTTCTCATACTTTGAATCTCTCACTTCAAGGACTGAGGAATAATAGAAAGAGTTTCATTTGAATGAGCGTAATCATCTATTCAGTTTCACTGAGAGCCTCTTATGTCTGAATTAATAATGAAGACTCGCTCACAAACACATACACAGGTTTCACAATGTTTTGTTTCATGTGCATAGCAACCTTTATTAGGGGTACAGAGATTTCCCAGACTGTATACAAGCACAGTCCTGACCCAGAACACGTAATCACCAACGTAACATCTAAATCACTCAGTCTGTGAACAAAAGCTAAATATAAACACCATCATAAATTCCTTTTCCTATGATATTTGGGTCAATGACAAATCAAACAGGTTAAAAAAAAAAAAAAGGAAAAATAATTTAAAATGTGCCAAGTTATATAAATGTACTTGTATTCATGTTATTTCATAAGGTTTTGAAAAAAACAACCAAAACAAAAAAAAAAAACTTTTTTTTTCAAGAAAAGTTGAAATTTGAAAAATATGATGTGTGATGTAAATAAGTAAAAGTAATGGCCCATTGAAAACATCTGAGTATTGTATATTTTAACGATTATTTCCAAAAACATTTTTATATATACTTTTTTTATTTTATTTTATTTTATAATTTCATGAACTATTCAGTCATATTCAGTCAGTTTTCGGGGGGAAATGTCACAGCATATGACAAACTTAACTAACTTTGCCTTAAACTTATTCTTGACACAAAGTTGGGAGGATCTGTGGTATATTCATGTATTTTTTTTTTTAAATATGTATTTTTATTCAATTAAATTTTATTTAATTATAAAATATAAAAAACATCAAATTAATTAATAATGTGTTCTTAAAAAATAAGAATATTGTTTTCTTCATTATTAAATCAGAACAGTTCTGTCTCCCTGATATTTCTGACTTTATGCCTCCAAAAATATTAAAATTAATTTTAAATAAGAAGTAGATTATCATAAAAAACATAATCTTTTTTCCAATTTGTGTATGAATTGCATTTTTTAAGTATATTTAAATAAATGAATAGATTAAAGTAATGTCATGTCATTAATCTGTTCACTTTGGCTCTGCAAACATAAAAAGCAGACAACGACAACTTTTCAACTCCTGTAGAAAATAGTTTACTAAAGTGAAAGTGTGGTAATTAAATTAATATGAAGAACATTCTATAGACACCTGAACATCTATAAAATGTCTATAAACACAGGAACAAAAGAAAAAGTTCAAATAATTTTGACCAAGCTTTTTCATTTTTAGATGCCATGAGTAATGACAATTAATCATCAATAAATAGAATAAAATTATATCTACTTTAATTTGAATTGAATCAAATCTGACAATCATTAAAAATAACTACTTCTTCATGTAGTCTCGTGTAGTTTAAGTGCCTTAAAAGAACTTCTTGTGAATCTTAACATAACCCTGGATATGAATTATGCATCTGCATATCAACATACCCTATCCTAAACACACTGAAACCTCTTAAATAAACATAAACCACACTATATTAAGCTGAGTTACAACTACTGTATTCAGTCCTGACAGTCACGTACCCAAATCCAGCAGCCAATACTTGCAGTTCTCTGAGCGTCCTGAAGCTGAACCCATGTGACAAAGTGGCCTGACTGATAAAAATGAGTGTATTCCATGTGCCATACCAAGAAGTGATCCGGACAGAGGAGGCAAACTACACCAACTCCTCTAAACTGAAAGGATTTTACCACATAATGTTGAGAGGAGAGTGATGGACTATGAAAGAAAGGGAGGGAGAGAGAGAGAGGAAGGGGGATGGAGAAAGACGGAGGTTTGGTGTTTCATGCACAGCTGTGACTAAGTTATGCTCAGAATGAGAGAGAGGGAGGAAGGGAAAACCGGATGAGAAGTCTCAAAGAGAGGAAAGAGGTGTAACCTACAATTCTTTAATATGAAAGATGTGATTCTGAAAGAGAGTTGCAAGTCTTCTCAGAATTAGACAGTTTCAGCTTATTTAGTAGTTTTCTAATTGGCGGAAGCACACAAAGAATATAAGCAGGTCATATTCAATATATTTTGCTTTTTGCATTATTATTTCATCTTACCCCTAAATTTTAGCCCAGATTCTCATTTACCTTTTACAGTACAACAGTTGATACACTTTTTCATTTTATAGGTTGCACTGTCATTTTTGCAAGTTTTTTCTTTCTTTCACATTTTTAATATTCCCTCTGGTTTCCAAGACTCTGGGATCTCTGATTACAGTTTTACTTGATCTCAGGGAGAAATATGATATGATTTGACAGGTTGGCTTTGTGGGATTCACACAGTTAGATTATTAAAATCTAAAAAAAAACAACAAACAAAAAAAACCCCTCTTTTTAAAATACAGATATCTTAAATACTTTATGTGAAGATTGCGGAAAATGTCATGTGGATGATGGCATTCAGCAAAACAGCATCAGTCAAGCTTTGACCTGTTGGAACATTTTCAGCATTTTTCACTGGGAACACAGTAATAATACATCTCAGCCGTAAATGACAGTTTTAAAGTGTACAGTACGAATGGCAGGCTTGGCCAATATCAGGTCACAGCATGAAAATCAAGTAAACTATACAAACAACTACCTCTATATCACCTACACAAATGGCTGCCTCTCTTACAGGCTGCACCGGGGCGGATGGCTACAAAGATCGCACTGTTTAAGCGTCTTTGGCTGCTTAACAGTAGCTGGTCTGTGGCCAGTCGAACTGCTTCCTTTGCTATACATACACACACACACACACACGCAGATCCGTAACTGCTTATGCCAGAACTAATCAACATTCTACTGAAGATTCTGCTCTGGTCTCATGGTAAAAGATTGATTTCTTTCAGCCCCTCTGGACACATTGCAACACAGCAGCTGCCTTAAATATACCTTGAACGTTTCAGCTAACAAAATAGTCTGTGCAGCAATTTGAAGATGTTGAATACACTGGCCATCATGAGTTATGACGGCTCCTATTTCACATTCTATAAATACAGATTGTCTGTAAGAGAACTGGCTGTTTGACATTTCCCATGACCTCTGCCAAAGGAAAGGTGCTTGTCATAAAATGGACATAAATGACAGGTATGTGTCCTTTTAACTTGGTAGTTACAAAAAGATATCAACATCATTAGTTTCAGTATGACTGTTATATTACTTTACAAGCTTTTCATTGATTATCAACTTAATAGACAGACAAACAGATACGGCAGATACGACAATATTTTCAACAACAGCAACAACATTTTCTAACTACATCATGAGGTAAAAATAAGTCAGTTTCAGTAACTTCCCAGAATTCCCCAAACTGAACACCACACCCTGCACACACTAATGATCTTCTCTCAGATGCTGCCCAGTCATCCTTGTGTGGGTAACCTCAAAAATCTTCGCCTGGCGACCTTCTTAGTTTTACCACATGCTCTTTCTTTGTGATCAAGTCTTTGTCACAAATCATGGTCCATTCAGAGTTTTCAAATGCAGTGACTAACCACCATGAATTCCATGTTACACATCTTTGATCATGAGGAACTGATGAACTAATGTTGTACTAGATGTATTTACTATAGCCGAATTAAATACATGTTAACAATTAGAAAGCTCCAAAATGAATTATGCTGACTCATCCTACATATCTTCATATGAAAAAAAAAAAATATTTCACCAAAAAGAGAACTAGAATATCATTACCACCTTAAATATTGCATGAAATTAAAATGGACTGTATGCATTTTTGGTAACACTTTATTTTAAGGTGTCCTTGTTACACGTTACATGCATTACAATGACACTAAATTATGCATAATTACATGCAAGTAACCCTAAGCCAAACCCTAATCCCAACCCTAACCATATAGTAAGCACATAATATTACTCAGTATTTAAATGTATAATTACACTGTAACGAGGACACCTTAAAATAAAGTGTAACCCATTTTTTAACTGAATATTGTAATAGAAAAACAACCTTTCCACTCTTTCTACTGTTCCAATACAACCAAGGCAACATGGTTGACAAAAAAAATAAATAAAACAAAACAAAAAACAAAATAGCCAAGTTAAATCCCAGCAGATAAAATCAAATCTCGTTATCTCGCTATTTGAAAATTATTTCCTGGAAATATTCATCTTCTTTTAGAAATAGGTCACATTGCAAATGTTACGCATGTTTAAAACATATTTTATTACTATAAATAGTATGGTAAAAAATGACAAAATATACTGCATTATACTACAAATTTTATTAAAATTATCTGATAATAAATGCAGTAAAAACAGCAATATCGCTAAATAATATTACAATTTAAACTTTTTATGTCTATTTTAATATAAGGATTCTATGTTCACAAGAACAGCATTTACTTTAAATAGATTTTCTTTTTTTAATTTTAAATATATTTAAATGTATTTACTGTCACTTTTGATCAAATTCGTGTGTCCTTGCTGAATAAAAGTACTAATTTCTTTCAAAAAGAAATACTGACCCCAAACCTTAGGTTTTATACATATTATTGTTTACAAAATGGCTGGTTTTTAATTGCATGACCAAAATCACAAGATCACATTAACTGTCCTGTGTACATGGATACAGTCCTAGCAGGGAAATCCCCAGCAGCCTGGCAACCCTGTTCATCACCTGACACAGCCCATCACCATAGTTACTGCATCCTCAACACACTTCAACCCTAACAAGAAAGAGCAAAGCTGGACTGCAATTCAAATTTTATTTGGGTTCAGAGTGAGTCAAGAGCAGACACACACCTGTACACAGCTTTGATCCATTCCTCCTGAGGGAAAACACACAATATCTGGCACCCACATTAGGATAATCCGATTTAATTTTGGTTTGTATATTTCACATTAAAGCTTGGACACAACTAGAAACCTGTATCCATAGTTAATGTAATTAAAAAATTAATCCAAATGATTTTTAAAATGCTACCAAAACAGATTAATTAAAAAGCTGAGATTCCTATCGAGTCAAAGGTGGTTACTTAACTCTTACACAAAGGACCAGCTGGAAACCCCAGACACGTGTGTTGACGTGTCTTTGAGTAATCCCTCAAGCATTTACAAAGAAGCTCTTCCCATGACTGGAGAGGAACATCAAACACTATTCCAGATTCTCAGGACCTCACAAACTCAAAACACCGACAAATAAAAGCAGTGCAGCCTCTGTGAAGTGTAAACCTAAATAAACGCCATTCTAAATCTTAATCTGATCCCATATCTAAGAAGGACCAGCCTGAACATCCAAAACTTTTAAGTAAATTCAATCCAATCGAATCTAACCCAGGGGACAGGAAAGCTGTCCATCTTACCTTTATGGTTGAAAATGCCCTCCATTTCCATGCTACTTCGGGAATGAGCGATACAAAGCATAGAGCTGGGAACCAGGCCCTCCTGGGCAGGTGAGCGATCAGTGGTGCGAACCAGACACCAGTCGGGCTTGTCCTGGGGCCTTTCTACCAGCTCCACCGTCTGACCTCTGCGTACAGTCAACTCCGATCCATTACTGGCCATGAAGTCGTGGATGACCGCTGTCAACTCTGAACCACCGGACAACTGTGGAGAAAGGCATAAAAGTCACATTAAAAATTCATATATATGTGAAGACAACAAAAGTGAAAAAAAAAATAGAGGCATAACGGACGTACCCACTGGTAATGTGGCATTGCCAATGAGCTCAAAAGGCGAGCCACTGACCCTGAACCTTTACACGCCATGTTTCTACCAAAACAACACCCCCTAGTACGTCCTTACGCAGTAAACTTCACACAGAAGGATGGTTTGGGTCAAAAAACCCACTTCCGACAATGCCATATCCTTCAGTCTAAAAGACAGAGCGCAGACAACCTTGCTTTCCTCTTGTCTTATCAAAATGAATCTCATCTACAGTTCAGAACTCCAGTGAGGTAAAGTGGCAGGCGGTTGAAGGCTGCTAACACATCCTCGCATTGCCACGGAGATGGATTCAGTCTGAAGGAGTGACGCCTGGCAGGAGGAAGGGAGAGGAGGCAGAGATGGACACAATGTGCTAAGATTTAAAGGAGCAGGAGGCAAATTAATGCTCATTAGAAATGACGTGCAGGAACTCGTCTGCTTCTGAGAGCTTCACCTTTTCACCTCACTGTGAACTGAGAGGGCTCTGTGTGCGTTAAGATGTCTAAAACAGTGAGCCTTTGTGCGGGGTTGTCAGGGTCCATGAGTGAATTTAGTGACTTTTGACGTGTTTGTGTATGTCACAAAGAGACCGACATGGAAGTGGACACAGAGAAAGATAAAGATGGTGTGTCCAAGTGTGTTTAGATTTTAGAGTATCAGCAAGTAACGTGTGTTGCTGTAGGAGGCTTGCAATACATATAGGTGACAAAAACACGCACATGTGTGAAGGCGTGTGAGAGGAGAGCACTGACTGTGAGTGGGAAGACAAGCGTCTGTGCTGCTAAATCCAAAGCAACCGAAGCAACAAACGTTCCCCAATGTGAAGCCTTCATTACGTCTGTTGGTAATCAGGTTAATGGAATGTTGGAACTACTGGACGCCGATCTGTCCAAACTTCCTGTATGACTGATTATTCAATTAGGCATATATATATATATATAAATATATATATATATATATATATATATATATATATATATATATATATATATATATATACACATACACACACACACACACACACACATATATATATATATATATATATATATATATATATATATATATATATATAAAAAACACCTAAAACTAAAAATCCTAAATCATTCTAAATGAGAGACAATAAAGAATTTTATTTCCATATAATAATTTCATAAAATGTTTGCTTTGCACTTAAGTACATTTTTTTATTTACTATTTATATGACACTAATTTATATGATGAATATCACTGACACTTGAACTAAATAACATTGAACTAAATTGAATAATGCACTATTGTCTTCTGTAGAGCTGTTTTACAGCTGAAATTAAAGTTGTTTCATAATTTATGAATTTTAAAACATTACCACTGAAACCACTGTCTGTATGCTATATGAATAAATGTCACTTGACAAACAACTTGACAACAAAATGTCCCCAATAATGCTGTCATTACCACTTTGCCACTGATGAGTCATTTTTTCCACAACTGCATAGTGACAGAAATGTAATTCATTTTAAGATTATGATAATGAGTAGCTTTATTACTGTTAAAGTGTTATGACACAGGTTCTAATTTTTTTTTATTTAGAAACAATCTAACATTCATTCATTCAAATTAAAAATCCCCACCATAAAACATACCAAAATCATTTGTCAAGATATCAAGTACTGCAAGTGGCCCTATTTGAAGATTCACCCATATTTGACCCTTGTCTCTAAAAACTAATGTCTGCAATCAACTGTTCTTTAAGATTTGATTCATAATTAAAATTATCAGTTTTATTGTAGGTGTAGCTTGTTTCTTGGACACAAGCCAGTGTAGTGCAGCCTTTTGTCTGAGGTAGCCTTGACAGAGATGAATGAAGCAAATGTTTTTTTGCTCAGGTACATTTCACTGATTTTTCAGCAGCTCAGTATTATCTCTAAAGAAGATCATAAATTTAGGGGAGGGAACAAGATTCTGTTCTTTAAATCTTTGGATCAGAACAAGATGTAATCATGAAGTATTCAAATGAATGTTCATCCATCTGATATGAAATGCCAATTATGGAATATAGCTTCAAGCAGCAATAATAGGGCCAACCACACAGATGGCACAAACATGGCATGTAAACTTGTTTAGTCATAGAATCTTCGCTGGTGATTGTAGGATATGCGGTTTGAAGGCTATACATATTTCATACTTGTAACTTTTCACCAGAAGATGACGCTGTCATAAAATTGGTAAGGTTTTGTCACAATACTGCAACTGCAAAATTCTGTGCCATTATGACAAATGGTTGTAGATATATAGTACTTCTCGTTAGTCACCATCAGAAATCTATCTACTTTGTTTTGTGAAGATTGGATTGAAGATGATCAGAATCAGTTTTGGTGAAGATTAAATAAACTTTATAGGCATTGCAAATGTCCATAGTGTTCCATGAGCACTAAAAGAGATAGTTTACCCTCAAAAATTTAATGACAATTCTGTCATTCCCTTACCTTCACGTAGTTCCAAACCCAAGAATTCCTTTCATCTTCAGAACACAAATTAAGACATTTTAATGTTCTCCCATAATTTTTGTCCATCCATAAAAAGTCCACACAAACAAAATGTTTATGCTTCAAAAGACATTGTAAAAGTAATCCATATGAATCAAGTAGTTTAATCCAAGTCTTCCTTGCACATACATAGAGCTCATCAAATATGGTAAACACAGATATAACTTGACGTGAGAATGGATGGACAAAAATGATGAAAGAATTTAAAAAATATCTTCATTTGTGTTACGAAGATGAATGGGAAGTCTTATGGGTTTAGAATGACACTGTGGCAGAATTTTCATTTTTGGGTGAACTATCCCTTTAAGAACTTGATTTCAGATAATCTTATTACAAATTACAGTGGTCTTTGAATGTGATGAAACAAAGGGTTTTTAACCAAAATATTAAGTCTTGGTATGAAAAAAAAAAAAAATCTTGATTTTAAGTGAGGCTAAAACCTTCAGTACAGACATTAAACAATTTTCCTTGTCTTAAAATGCTGCAGGTTTAAACATGTCATCAAAACACTAGAACTGAACACCGGGTATAACATGGCACTTTTAGACTAAGGTCAACAGATTTTCACACTCACCTTGTCACTATCCAGTGTGTTCTGGGAGGTGCGGGAGGCGATGGAGATGGTGTCTGGCTGACTGCTTGCATCACCCTGACTGTCTAGGTCCTCTCCATCCCTGTTATTCAACAATGTATATCATTCAAAAGTGCAAACTGACCAAGAAAAAGCCACCCTGGTTAGACAGTCGATGTCAAAGACAAAATACTGATACACATAAAACTTGTTTCTTCTATGTTAACATATTCTGAGATCCAGAGATCCATTCAAGCTTATTGAGCTGGATTGATGCGAGTTGTTAACGTACCGTTTTCCCTTGTGTTTGGTTGCAGTGGCTTTGGGAATGTGGATTGGCTCTTTGAGTGCCCCCCGTAAATGGATGGTACGCTCCTGGATAACTTCACGTACATGTTTAATCCAATCCTGTTTGTTTTCAATACATGAAGCCTGGAAGTGCATTGAACACAACAAAACATTAATAAACCTCAATTTACACAACAGACATAAACAGCAATTGGAATTGTGAAAGCCTACATATCTGTTGCAAAAATAATGATAACATACAATCAGAGTTCAAATGAAGTCAAACACTGGTTTTTCTAATCTTTTATTAGATTAGACAAAATCAATTCCCATCCTACTTTTCACTTGGGAATACATCAGATTACAGAAGTAAAATATGTGTTTAATAACTGTAAACCAGGCTAAAATTGTGAACATGAGAGCATCAATTTTGCATCCATGTGTCTGTCTACATGTGAGAACACATGGAATGACATATGATTCATTACATGATTCAATTACGTCTTCAGAGATGAAGGGCAATCATTCAGGGACACAAGTTACATAAGTGGTTATTTAAAATGCTTACAAGTCTCACAAAATGATTTTATACAATGGAATGACTCAAGCCAGGGCTACAGCACTTGAAAATTCAAAACCTGAAAACATATCCACTCATGTGATCTATTTCAAGGATCCTCAGATGAATGACATTTTTATTTTATAACAAAGACTAATGGAAAAATCCATTTGATTTGAGATCAGGGGCAACTTTTCAGTAATGAAACATGCTTGTATGCTGAGCCAGTTAGCAATCAATGTTTGGATAAAAATAAACTTGAAAGCAAAGAAAACATTTATTAGAAGCCAAAAATAAGTGACAGCTGTACTGAAAAAAACTTTGGATGAAGTATTAGTTTGGAATGTGAATCATACCTTTAGGACTATTTTGTTGTCTGAGGTAGGTGTCCGTCCAACCCAGAGTGCAAATTTACATGGATCTCCTTCCACATGTTCAGTAACTCCTAGTTCTAAGGTCTAGGCAGAGTAAGAAAGCATAGATCCAACATGAAATAATTCAGTCTATTATAAAGTATGGCCATCCGTAACCCAATAAGCAAGCATTTCTTTATTTAACCAACTAAACAAAATTACAGTAAAATCATACCATGAGCTTGCTCTTGTAGAGGTACTTGCTCCTTCCATTGGAGTCTTTGACGTCCTTGCTGAAGATGAGAGACATCTCAAAGAGGAAGAGGTGACGCTCTCTGCCCTTACGAATCAGAGTCTTTGGATCCCAAACCTGGAATGACTCCTGTAGAATCAACTCACCCTGAGACTCAATGTTCTCATCAAAACCTGAGAGGACATGAGGCAGAGAATGAGAGAGAGAAAAAAGGAAAGAGAGGTTGAACAATGAAACAAGATTAAAGAAGAAGGATTAGGTTTGGTTTAGCAAGCTGTGTCTGTGTGTGTATGTTTATTACTCACCCTCGAGCATGCTGAGGTGCATAGCATCATTAGCTTTTTTGGGCACACTAAGCATAACCTCCAGGCCATCTTTAATTTCTCCTTTACCCTCCTCACAACACGTCAATAGTTCCTACAAACAAACATAACAAATGCACTTTTACATTTGAAGATATACACTGATGATTTTGTGCTTTAATTTGGATTTTGTAATACCATATTAAACCTTAATTTACCTTTTGGACCCACATTTAGGTTTGGGTAAGGTTTGTGTTTAGTCTGCTTTGGATTTTTGTTGGGTCTGTGGTGAATTTGTGCCTGACCATTGTTGTTCTGTGCTTGGTTCATGTTGGAGTCTGTGATGGTTCTGTGTTTAATCTGTATTAGGTTAGTGACAGAGCTCGCTCTGTCAGATTGCTCAACAGCTTTTTTCCCCAGGCTGTGAGAGCTCTTGACTCCAATCCCCCTGTCCCCCTCTGAAACCATGAACACCTCAGCCCTCCCACCCCCCAACTCATTAAAAACTGTTGACAATTTTACTAAGTGCAATTCTGAATGTGCTACACACAGGTGAGTGGGCTATACAAACCACCTGTAGTAACGCACTCATCCCAATATATGCACACTAGACACTTTCTATAAACACTCCCTGCCACAAAGACTCTTAAGAAAATATATGTCTACTTGAACATTGCACTACAAAATAATACATGTTTACTTGAGCATTGCACTACAAAATCTTTTTGCACTATGCACTGTCTCCCACAAAACCTCTCTTCTGCACAATAATTTAATGTACAAAATATATATTTTTCTGCACAATTTCATGTACATATATCTCTTTCGCACAATTTCATGTACAGTATTTATGTAAAGTTCTTGTACAGTCTCAGTTTCTGTATGTGTGGTCAACTAGGTATAGCAGTTATAGTATTTTTAGTATATGTATAGTCAGATAGTTAACTGTTGTATAGCTCTATTGTTTTTCCTATACTTGCATTGTTGTATGTTTATCTTAGGTTTAACTAGTATGTAGCACCGTGGTCCTGTGAGACACGACATTTCGTTCCACTATATGTCCACACATGTAGCAGAATGATAATAAAGCTCGACTTGACTTGACAGTTCAATGTTTGGTCTTTTCTGGGTTTGTGATGTTTTTATGTTTAGTCTATGATGGTTTTATATTAAGTCTGTGCTGTGGTTTTATTATGGTTCAATGTTTAGTCTGTGCTGGGTTTGTGATAGTTCTAAGTTTAGACTTGCTGGGTCTGAGTTTAGTCTGTGTTGGGTTTGTGATAATTCTAGGTTTAGTCTGTGGTGGGTCTGTGTTTAGTCTGTGTTGGGTTTGTGATGGTTCTATGTTTAGTCTGAGCTGGGTCTGTGTTGAGTCTGTGTTGGGTTTGTGATGGTTCTATGTTTAGTTCATGCTGGGTTTGTGATAGTTCTAGGTTTTGTCTGAGCTGGGTCTGTGTTGAGTCTGTGTTGGGTTTGTGATGGTTCTATGTTTAGTTCATGCTGGGTTTGTGATAGTTCTAGGTTTTGTCTGTGCTGGGTCTGATTTTAGTCTGTGCTGGGTTTGTGATAATTCTAGGTTTAGTCTGTGCTGGGTCTGTGTTTAGTCTGTGTTGGGTTTGTAATGGTTCTATGTTTAGTTCATGCTGGGTTTGTGATAGTTCTAGGTTTTGTCTGTGCTGGGTCTGAGTTTAGTCTGTGTTGGGTTTGTGATAGTTCTAGGTTTAGTCTGAGCTGGGTCTGTGTTGAGTCTGTGTTGGGTTTGTGATGGTTCTATGTTTAGTTCATGCTGGGTTTGTGATAGTTCTAGGTTTTGTCTGTGCTGGGTCTGATTTTAGTCTGTGCTGGGTTTGTGATAATTCTAGGTTTAGTCTGAGCTGGGTCTGTGTTGAGTCTGTGTTGGGTTTGTGATGGTTCTATGTTTAGTTCATGCTGGGTTTGTGATAGTTCTAGGTTTTGTCTGTGCTGGGTCTGAGTTTAGTCTGTGCTGGGTTTGTGATAATTCTAGGTTTAGTCTGTGCTGGGTCTGTGTTACTCTGTGTTGGGTTTGTGATAGTTCTAGGCTTAGTCTGTGTTGGTTTTATGTTTAGTCTGTGCTAAGTTTGTTTTCATCTGTGCTGGGTTTGTGGTGGATCTGTGTTCCCTGTGGAAAAAAAAAACCCAGCATACTGTATGCTGGTTATGTATGTTTTCAAGCATGGCAGCTGGTTTAAACTGGTCCTTAGTTGGTCATGAGCTGGTCTAAGCTGGTCCTGAGCAGGAGCTAGTTCACATTAAGTTAATAACATAACTTAACTGAAGTTATTTTTTTTTTTTTTTGCTAGTTTTGTGATGGGTCTGTGCTGGTTCAGTGCAGGTTTTGTAGTAGGTCTGTGCTTAGTCTGTTCTTATATTGTGAAAGATCTGTATTTAATCTGTACTGGCTTTGGGTAAGGTCTATAGTTACTTTGCTGATTTTGTGTTGGCTCAATGCTGGGTTTGTGTTGTGTATCTTTAATTTGTATCTGGTCTTTTTAAGTCTGTACTAAAATCGGAATATTGCTTGGTTTTTGTATAATCTTTATTGTGAAGAATCTGAACTGTGCTGAGTTTATTTAATGCATTGTAGTATACATACCTTCAGCAGAAGCTGATACTTGGTGATCCTCTGAACCGGTTTAATAAGGTATGATGAGATGGAATTAGCCAGCCTGTGTCTCTGTTGGATTTCCTGTACACATACAGTTTAGAACACTTTTAGAAGTCTTTTACTCAAAATAAAAAACAAAACACAAAAAAAAAAAAACATATCTTTCACACAAAAACCTTAGACACATGCTGGAACACAATCAGTAACCATTTATCTTTAGCTTTTTAATTCTTAATAGTTTCTTGATAGCAATTTTGCAAAAGCGGATCTCAAGGCTACAGTCATTCATCAGTGCTCAGCCCTGAAAGAAGAGTCCGTCTGTTCTGATCGCCTGGCAACTGTTTAATAGTGAGGCATCACTGGTCCCCCACCCACCCCCAGACACACAGGAAGTGCCCTCTCTCTAAGACCTCCACCTACCAGCTCAAGAACAGAACTGATTAGCAGACCACAGGAGCCATCCACACACACACACACACACACACACACACACACGCATTCCAATACATATAGACATTAATGGACACACACACACTAATACTACCACAAATACACAATGTCACATACATATTCATATAAACACCCACATTCACTGTCAAATACACACAAAAAGTGTTAAATAATCTGAATAAATAAATGGATCTTCCTTGATTAAAGTGTGTAAAAGGGATACTTTCACAGAACTGTATGTCCTTACACACAATCAAATGAATTTTATGATTAGTTTGCTTAATACTCACATCAAAATAGGTCCCAGCGTGTTCCAGAATTAGCTGAGTGGAGTCAGGCTTGTTCTTACAGTAATTCACATACATCTGAAACTTGTCCGCCTAAAAATAAAACACACATACAAAACAAATATTTTCAACATTTTGAACATGGAGATGCTCTGTTGTCACTTCTAATAACTGGTATCTCTTTTAGAAAGATAAGCTGCTATCAGAAAGTAATAAACACTGATTTAAGAGATACTTCATAAATAGTGTAATATAGCTGTAATTGTTTAAATATGCGCTCAATCGTTGCTTTTTATTAACAGGAACCTTATTGAATCAAAAATACAGTAAAAAAAAAACATTAATATTGTGAAATATAATTCAAACAACAACAAATAACTATTTTATTTTTTTAATATAAAATTTGTTTTATTCCATTGATGGCATAGCTGAATTTTCAGCTTTCAGTGTCATGTGATCCTTCAAAAAACATTCAAATATGCTGATTTGTTGCCCAAGTAACATTTAATTTTATCATCACAGTTGGAAAAGATCATGCTGCTTGATATTTTTTGTAGAAACTGTGATACATTTTTTTTTAGGATTCTTTGCTAAATAGAAAGTACAAAGAACTGATTTAATGTCAATATAATGTTACATGGGTCTGGCTCACTTCTTGATAAGATTATCTCTAGCACACTGAAACTCACCCATGTGACGAAACAGTGACCCACATCCTCTGGAAGCTGTTCATATTTTTCAAGTTCTTTAAGGAAAATACTGAGAAAAGGACAGAGAAGGGAGGAAATGGTAAGTAAAGGAAGTCAGAAATACATATTACAGTTTATAAGTTTCACTGACTTGTGATGGAACTCGTATAGGTCTTGCATGTTGCCGAAAATGATGTTCTCTTTGTTGACAATCCCCGGGGGAATCTCCTCCACACCACTGGTCATCTCCCACAGATACGTCTGAAACACACACACTCAGACTTAGAATTTTTTCCAACAATGTAATAACAGACTAATACTACTACACTTTTAAAAGCAACTTCCGTATTTCAGTGTTTACATTGTTAGACTTTATCTATCCGATTGTGTTCAGTGAATAGTTGGCTCTGGTATTACTGATTAATACAATTTTTCTTCAAATGCACCTTCAGTTACAGTATGTCAATGGAAAGTACTGTATTTCTGAAGCGAAGTACATTAAACTGTTGGCAAATTTTCATCAAATGTACTGTAATTTGATCAAAATGATCATGAAAACAACAAGACCATGATATTAAAAAGAGTAAATTTTAAACATGTTTTGACAGTTTTGATAATATTTTCACCTTTCAGATTTCTTTTAAAATGACTGTTTGATAAAGTTTTGTGGTATTAACCTGTATTAATCAGAATTCTGGGTCACAAAACATATCCAGAATATGCATTGAAACGGAATATTAATGTTTATCCTTAAACATCATAACAAGTAATTCTAGGTGCTACAACAGAACAAGCAGGTCGAACTATTGATTACTATTAATTTCTGTTACAAACATTAAAAGAAATAAGCATAAATCAATATACAGATAGGTTAAAACACCCTTTGAGATGACCTACAGTTTGCGTATGCTATTGTCCAGGACGTGAATGAAAATAAATGAGCTGATTAAATTACCATGCAAAATTACCAAAATGCATCATAATAAATGAATCACAGGTTGTTTATTTTTTTTACCCAGAAGAGAATGAAGGAAAAAGAATGCACATGTATTATTTTCGGAATACGATTACACGTGTATTCCAAAGTTCATGAATATTCGAATTTCTGTGGAGCACTTCTTTGGATTCAAAAATGGTACATGTAAACATGGTCAGTATTTTAATGACACTCAATCTTTTCATGAGATCAAACAGCAGCTATTCCTGGATAAAATGGATTGTTCTTGGGCTGTACTGCCGTGAATACATTTATAGCACAGGGCTTTTGTGATCTGTCCAAAGTGGACTTTGGTGTACCACACCCTCTAAATGTTGGTCCGTACGGAGCAAACCGTGACAACAGCACTCACATCCATACACTCCCGCAGGTCTCTCACATATGCCTTCTCAGTCTGAATGAGCTCCGCCATTATAAACCTGAAAAGAGAGAGGTAACAGTGCAATGCACCAGAGACCTATTGTCAACATTTGTTTGAAAGCACAATACCTCTGGGAGGGGTTTCAATCTAGTATAAAAACCTCAAAAATGAAAACGTGTTTACTTCAGTATGCATATTTATGGGTGTATCCTCAAAACACAAAGTAACTAAAGCTGGACTTTCTTCAGATGATGTATTAACCCCAGCACTTCCTGCTGTTGGTTTGATATTATATAATCAGGTTTAAAATACATACTCTTTTCTGCGGGCTGATTTGCGTTTCTCCTCATTGAGTTCATGGTTGGCGTCTCTGAGCTTGACCTCTGCACCAGGAGCACTGGCTGGAATGATGTCCAACTGCAGACCTTTACTCTGAAACCCCAAAAGAAATGGTTTAATGGTCAGAAATCACCTTTCTTTCATACATTAACATGGTTAACGACCCTTACAGCAAAAATACAGTTCATCCACACTCCAGCCATGCAGGCCACATCAACGCACCCACTCTCACAGCCCTCTCACCGCTTTGTTGGAGTCAGTGGACAGGCCGAGCGCTTTCTCCAGGCAGGAACGGTACTTGTCCATGCGGAGGGAAAAGTCACGGTAGCGTTTGTCCACCGAGGCGACCCATTTCTGAATCTCGCTCGCATGGGCGTGGCCCTTCTCACAAAAACCATCAGCCAGCTGGATCAACAACTTTACCCGCTCTTTGGTTTGCTAGGGAGAAAGAGAGAGAGAGGTAGAGTGAGTTATAGAGAGAGCTGCACTGATTCCACAGAGGCACAGATCAGAGTGTAAACATAATCTGAGAGGTGTATTGTGATTTTCTGGCGAGTTGATAAACCTACGACATGCTGACAATCACAGTCACAGAATAACTCTGGACAAACTAAATTGTAAAATTAAAAGGATAATTTACCCAAAATAAAAATACTGTCATCTTTTACTCACCCACACTAATATAATATAATATAATATAATATAATATAATATAGACATTTCTTAATGCCTTTGTCAATATGATATGTTAATTTATTAATATATATATATATATTTTTTTTCATTTATTATCACTCTACATTTCTGATAATCTCTGGTAATCTCTGATAACTCATGACGTAAGGATGTCATTATCTAAAAAAAAAGAATATGTTGTAACCTCTGCAGTATTAAGTGAACCAAACATGTCCCTTCCTGGTCACCGTATGCTTGACATCACTGACATAAAACCTGGTGTGATGCATCTTGAATCATTTTTGACCATAAATTAGAGCTCAGGCTACTATTATAGTTTTTCGATTAATATTTTGAATTAGTTTTTATTTTTATATTTTTGGTTTTTATTTAAAGTTTTAGTTAAAGTTTTAGTAATGTTGCACATTTTTGTCATTTTTATTATATCTATCTATCTGTCTATCTATATATATATATATATATATATATATATATATATATTCATTCTCCAATATATCAATGTAGTTTCTATTAATTTTTATTTCAGTTTTAATTTTAGTTATTTTTGTACATTAAGTTAAACTAAATGAAAATAAGAAATATTGCCTCAGCAACTAGCTGACATAAAATATATATTTTTTTATTATTATTTTAATTTAGTTAAAGTTTATTATATTAACAAAAATAGTGTTTTTTTTTTTATTGTTTTAGCATATTACAACGTTTGTAAAATCCTTTCACAAGACTTGGAATACAGCACGCAAGTCATATGGGCTCTTTTTATGGTGCCTTTTTGTGATTTCTGGAGCTTGACAGCCTCACTCTCTATTGCGTAAAAGAGCACTCTAGACATTAAGGAACAATTCTTCTTTTCGGGTGCAATGAAGAAAGAAAGCGAAAAACAAGGTGAGAGAGAGAGAGTAAATGATGACAGTAAACGGACAATAGGATATGTTCATGCTGATGTACTGATTCAGTTTACAGGCATCTAGAAAAACAGGAAAGCAAAATGTCCCTATATTTTCACATACTTTAGCTGTAATCTGGAATTCCTCATGTTCTTTCAGCAGTTCCTGTGTGTGGTGTATAGTGGAGCCTGTGGAGGTGTGTGTGGATAGGTAAAACTCTCCTGTATCATGGATCCACTCCAAAGCCTGCAGAAAAAAGTCAAAATGACAAGTCAAATAAAACACTTAGAGGATAAAACTTGAATATGTGCATGCGTTTTTGTGCAAGAGTGTTTTTTAAATCTTTGTGGGAGCAAAGTTTTTGAAAATGGCCTCAAAGGAATGTCTTCAAGGTTAGGTGTAGTTTATAGGATTTATAATTAGCTTTTATTAACAATAGCTGTAAAAGGGAAGTCCAGACAAGGAGATATAAAAAGCCAGTGTGTGGGCATGAATGTGAATATGTTATACTCTCATGTGTCCACAAGAGGGAGTGAGATCTCTAAAAGTACTCATTTTGAAACCCATCAACATTTTCATATCAGTTTAAAAGTAACTGATATCAGAACAGGTTGCATTGTGTGCAGGGTTGTCACTATTTTTCACTGACAAAATGTTTCTGTGTCAACGATAAACTTTCTGGGCCACCCTCATCACAGGGCCTGGGGAACGTCAGGACACAAGACTGCGAGTACTGCAGCAGAGCACTGTGTGGTCAAACTAGAGTCCTTCCTCTCAATTACTAAGCGTTTAAACACAGAACGAACAGAGAAACTCCATCCAGTACCACAGACTTCCTGAAACTCTACACTGTAATTATGCAACAGACACAATTTACACAACTTCAGAAAATGTGCATTAGGAGAACCTTTTCAGTTATTTTTTTAGGCAGATGCTTTTTCACCATAATAGGGCAAAACTATAAATGAAGTGCTAGTAAGAGCTACAAATACAGTACACTTTTTTTTTCAAGTATGTGATACATGACAGCTGAACCTATTTTGGGTTTATATAGCAGTCAAGCAAACCACTGAATGCTTGACCTGACGTGGTTCTGTTATTTGAGACTCCAAAAATACTTGTTGTGGTCTGCGACGGCTTCCGGTCAATTGTGTATGACATAAAATAATTTGATCTTAAATAGACTGTAGGGTTTGAATAACGAAATTCTGTCTGCAAAACGAATGTTTGATGAAAATCAAGAGATGATATACTCCTACCCTCTTGCTTGAGAAACATTTGAGATGACACTGTATTATGCACATTGCACACAACACATCGCATTACAAATAACAAATCACATTGCCATTGATTAAATGATGTGTGGCTGAATTACATCTGTTAAAATTAGCTCTCCATTCATATGTACAATATGTAAGATGTTTGCTTATACAAATGTGTATCTTAGTATTAATAAATCTTATTTTTGATGAGTTGCCCAAATTAATAAGCCTTTTCATGAGTTGGCCAAATTAATAAGCCATTGGTTTTGCAAGGGCTGTAAGGAAATCTATCACATTTTTTGCTATATTTTGGTTTTGTCTGTACAAGGAAGAGAGTGCAGTGACGTTTTAATCATCATATCAAGTTGCCGCTTTGCTTCAATCTCAGGTGCACCTCCTTACAAACAGATTCTTTCTGTCTCAGTTTACTTGACCAAAACAAGATGAAATTAGGACCAGACTATACGGTGAGGCTCGGCTAGACTGTCTGTACACTACTCTGCCTTTTTACTGGTTCAGACCTGGACTGAACCTGACTGACCTGTTTGGCGCTGCGTTCAAACACCACATACTGCTGACACTGGTCAAGCCTTCTCTTCCTCATGGTCCAGAAGTGCAGAACCCGGTTTTCCCGCTGTAGCAACTCATTCAGGATGTCTGCAGGACACAGTGACAGAATCAGAGACACAGAACATACGTGAACCCTGGAGTCATAACAGTATAATATTGGTAATCAAATAGCAAATAATGGTTAAATTTGGTCCTTTAAGCCAGTCATAAAAGTGCTTTTTTAAAAGAGGATGTAGTCTTACTCTTGACTTGTTGTTCAGGGGCTTTGACGTGTGCGAGCATTCCCGGCATATTCACACTGTTTCTGTGCAAGTACTTGAGGAAGACATCAGCGTTGCGTCTTGCTAGTGTGCATGCCTTCAGAAAGAGAGAGAGAGAGAGAGAAAAAAAAGAGTCAGTTCTGAGTAAATTTGCACTAAATTTTTAACATCATGATCGGAATGATACTTGAGAACCTAAGTGAATGTGTGCATGCCTCAGTACCTTCAGGAAGGCCTCTTTCTGCTCCAGGTGTTTACTGATCATGGGTGTCACGTGATCAGACTCTGAGTTTGGTCCTAGTTTATCAGTCCCTCCACACCAGTCTTCCTCTCGTTTGTATTCCTGCTCTAAACTTTCAAGTACACTACACACCTGCAGAATACACACATGTAGTTATACATAATAAACATAAGCAAAAATAAACCTAGATATCTAAATGCTCTTTGGAAGCCTATTTCCACCACATTATTTTCCACACAAAGTTGAAATTATGAGATACTATGAATATGAGATAAAAAGTCAAAAGTATGAGATAAAAAGCAAAAATTCTGAGATACTGAGTCATAATTATGAGTTAAGTCAAAACTCACATAAAAAGTAGAAATACTGACAAAAAGTCATAATTATACAGTAAAAAGTTTAAATTATGAGATACTAAGTCATAATTATAATTATAATTAATAGTCAATTTTTTGTCATAATTATGACTTTTTGTCATGACTATGACTTCTCATAAGAACTTATGCAATAATTTTAACAATTTAATGTCATAAATATGACTTTTCATTTTATAAATGTGACCTTTTTTGTCATGTCATTTTACCCCATAATTATGAACAGTATTATAATTGACTAATTTATTAAAAAAAAAAAAAAGTCCAGTACAATGTACAAAGAACAATTAGGAAAAAAAAAACCCAAAACAAAACAAAAAAAACATTAAACATAAACATAACAACAACAAAAATGTTTTAGCTTCCTTAATAAATGTAAATCATCAGAGAAGGTAAAAAAAAAATGTTTATCAAATGAACAAATTGCTGAGCCAAAATAAATATGAGCAAAGTCTTAAACATGTCTGCCATTTGTAGCGCTAAACATTAGAGAATCACTATCAAGACAAGCTCACTGACCTGCTCTGATGTCTTGTAGAAAGCCACTGAGGCATTGACCAGTTTGAGGCGGTCTTCCATCTTCAGCATGAGCTGCTGCCAGTGAGATGCCACCTTCTCTGCGCAGTCACGGATCATGTCCATGTCGTAGTGATTGGCCTGTAGCAGAGCCTCTGCCTTCTGCTGCACCTGCAGTGCACTCTGATGGGTTTTCTGCATAGCATGAAAAGAAAAGGAAAATGAAAAAGAAAGTAAAAATGATGAGAGAAAGCGAAAATTACTAGAAATTAGTAGGAATTATTTAAAAATGGTTCGTGCCATGGAAAACCATTTTCCTTGCTTTTTTGGCCCAAAACCTCACTTTAAAAAGTAAGTGGAGTTATTCATTTAACAAGAAAAACTGTGGCCATCATGAGGGAATTTATTATTTATTATTTTTTTATTATGATTTACACATATATGTCGGAAAGAGACAACTGCAAAAAGAAAGATAAAACAAGTAATATTGAATGAGTGACAGTTAAAGTATTTTTGGAGCAAAAAATTTTGACTGGCATAAGAAAAAAATAAAACAAACAAAACAATACAAACAAAACAAAAATGGCATGTCTATGGAACATTCACATTTAAAGGGGTCCTATTATGCTTTTTCACTTTTTGAATTTTAGTCAGTGTGTAGTGTGTATGTTTGGGCATAAAAAGATCTACAAAGTTACAAATCTCAAAGTCCACTCCAAATTTCATTTTTAAAAAATCCCTTTTCAAGAACTACAACGAATGGCTCGTTTGGACTACAAAGTTGTTTTCCTGTATTTGTGACATCACAAAGCGGTCCATTAGAATATCATTAAAATAAATCCCGCCTCCGGAAATTCGAATGGTTGGCGGGTGGGGAGAACTTGGTTGAGAACTGCACGTTTCAAAATCGAAACCCGGTGCGGGTGTTTTTATATCACTGTATTTCTGATGGAAACTGACTGTCTTCAGAAAATTTTGGATGCCATTTTCATTTCATCTTGCATGTAATGTCTGATAAAGCAGCGTTTGTGAGAGGAGCTCTGCTTTGTGTACAGCGTTACCGGGGAAGCCTCGCTCTCTACCACTACAACAGCATCTCCCGCTGACAGAGAATGAATTTGCATATATATGCCGTCACAAATAGTGCAACTCCATGGGACTATGGTATAAATAAATTCAACTGTATAACAGTTTCACTACAATTCATGTTATAATGTTAGAATTAAAGAACAATAAACATAATACATATTACCGTTGCACTTATCTGTACATAGTAAATGCAGTTATTTTTAAGCTGTTGTTGACATCCTATCTAAAACGTGATTTAGCCAAAAAAAAAACAACAACAACAATAATGTTACCACTTTAATATGTCTTGCAATATCCGTGCGTGCACAGGTTCTGCGCGATCCTCTTGTTCAATATTCTCGGGGTCTGAATTGATATGGCATTAATGACAAACTTTTTTGGTAAGGGGCGGGGCAGTACTGAAACACCGTCTAAGCTGTTCGCCAATCACAACGCACTGGGACAGCTAACCAATCACAACAAATTTAGTTTTTCGGAAGGCGGGCCTTCATCAAACCTGGAACTAATCGAGCCGTTTGTGCCAGGCTGGGGAGGAAGGTATTGTAATAATGTAAATTATGTGAAAAATAATGCGATTTTCGAACCACCAAGCATGAGAGCATGTTCTAGTGCACCCCCCAAAAAAAAAATCAAGACTTTGTAAAAGAGCTTAATAGGACCCCTTTAAATGCTAATAAATGTATGATGTTTGCAAAAGATTGTTTGGTACCTCAATAGCGTGCTGAAATTGCTCATGTTCCCGCTGTAACTGCTCTGCCTCCTTTAGAGAGCTGGCTGTGATGAGACCTGCATTAAGCATTGACTCCCCATTACGGATCCAACCCAGCACCTGAAACACACATACACAAAGCATTTAAAAGGGGCATGTCATAAAACTGAAAAGACACAAAGCACAGCTACTACTGCCACACAAAAGCATGTTGTCGGATATGACAGATGAGACACTCTACCCACACTTCAAAAAAGTTCGCTTGCCAGTGTCGAAGTTACTTGGATTCTGCAAAAATGACTTGTTATTCACCCCAGTCTGCAGGACTTGCCAATCATCAGTGAGTGCAAAAGGGGGCAATACCACCAACCTATTCACCCAACTCCACCTCTGTTATCTTGCAGATTTTGCCATTGTACAGAGAGTAAGTTGCAATTATTTTGCTGAAATGGGAAATGTTACATTAACTTGTTACATGTCCATGCCTGATGGCTTTTTTATATTCACATCCCTCATTTGGATAAAAATGTATGGATTATCGTATGTTTAATTCAAATATCTTTAAAGAACAGTATTTTTTTCTATTTTTACTCAAAATAGGGTGAGGTGAGCATTATGCAGCGCTAAACTCTAACATGTAATTTATGTTTCATTCATACTCAACACATACCCTTTATCATGGTATACAATACTAAAAAATAATACAAATTCTGCCTCAATCTGTGATAAGAAGCCACATCACTACACAGAAGGAAGTTAACTGGTTGCCGTTAAGTGTAATTGCTCCTTTTGTATGCAGTGGTGTGATATATAAATAAATAAACAAACAAACAAAGGTGAATTCGACTAATAGCATTATTTATGTGTACTGTAACTATCGCAATATATCGCTATTGTCAATTCATGTATATTCAGTATACAGTGGCTTGGTTTAGGTCATTAATACACATTTAATTTGGCCAATTACATATAGAAATCTTAAAGGTACAATAACAAGAATAGCTTGTTTAATTTTAAAGTCAGTAAAGGTTAATTTTAAAACTAAATTCTTGGTTTTATAAAAAAAAAAAAAAAAAAAAAAAAAAAAAAAACCTGGTATAAAGTGTACAATACTGCCCTTTACACTAAATCGAAAAGCACTGTTTCATGAAAGTTGAGACATATAATCTTGTAGTGTGCTGTAAACTGTTGGCTTGCATCAGTGGGGAACGTGAACATATTTCTTACTGACAGATGTGTTCTTTGACTCCACCTTCAGGTCTAAATTCCACGCTGTCTCCTGACACACTGACACTTTACACACCTGCTTTAGTGCTGATACAATGCCAGTGACAGATAACACAGCTATGCTCCTTGCATAAACATAAATAAACAGTGAGAACTGCCACACAGCCACACACACACACACACACACACACACACACACACATGCACACATTTTCACTGTAAAGTCAAATAGATGATTACATGTCTACTAACCACCACACACCCACTCAAATAGTCTGTGGCCGTGTCAGGCCTTAAACCACACGGGCGTCCCAGCTCCTCGACATCTCTAATCACTCTTTTCCTCTAGAGCAGTCCAGACAAAAATAAATATATAAATAATAAAATAAATAAATGAAAGGATGAAATGAGATTACCAGCCGCTTCTCCTGGCCTAGTTTTTCTTCTCATTTTAAGAGTGCCCAGTGCTATAAAACTGCTCTGTTTCCCATCAGCCCCTGTATGTAGTCAGAGCCGCTATTCAAAACTATTTACACTCAATATTAAAATGGCTACATTAACAAATTGTTAACCAACATTTTATAATGCTTAACAGATCAGTAGTTAATAGTAATTTAGTATTTCAAATGCATATTCAAATATAAAAATCAAGCTTCTAGCTATTTGAATATTAACAAATAATATTTTTGGGATAATGTAATGTAATAATGACTGTTAATGAATAAAGTTTAAATTAAATTAAATTAAATTAAATTAAATTAAAAATAAATAAATTAAATTACCAGGGTAAATAAATTGAAATATCATGTCATAAATTTAAATATGATGATTTTATTATTAACATGGTGATTATCTCTAACGGAGATTAAATTAAATTAAATTAAATTAAATTAAATTAAATTAAATTAAATTAAATTAAATTAAACATAAATAACTTAAATTACCAGGGTAAATAAATTGAAATATCATGTTATAAATTTAAATATGATGATTTTATTATTAACATGGTGATTATCTCTAACGGAGACTAAACTAAACTAAACTAAACTAAACTAAACTAAATGAAATGAAATGAAATGAAATGAAATTTACATTAGAGTGTCTACCTTAGAGATAATCACCATGTTAATAATAAAATCATCATATTTAAATTTAGGACATTTATGAAATTATCAAATTTCAGTTTATTTACTCTGGTTGTGGGGTAAAAGGACCTTGTTGCCATCTCACACATTTATATTATTTTTAAACAAAACAAACTACTTTTATAATTACTTTCCCCACAAAATACGTTGTTCCATCAATTTTCAATAAAAAAAAAAATATATATATATATATATATATTTTTTTTCTGATATCCTTAAAGATGTGCCTTTAGACCCAATGAAACCTACATGTATCATTTTTTTGTGAAAGAAAGGGCACTGCCTAAAATATTATGAACTTAACTATCATTGTTTTCTAGAAGAAGACAGTCTATCATAGTTCCATCACAAAAAGCTACACTGTGTGACAATGTAATAAACCCAAGATATGCAACAAGGCGTCAGAGGTATTACAAGGTAATGTCTGATTTTCAACCTCAGTTTAGCCTACATTCACTATGTATGAGTCACTGCTCAGGTACAGACAGAGGAAATTCCCACCTCTAAAATAAAATCTCTACTGCATAATTAATCATGACACTTATTAAATATGAAGGTGAGTTAGAAAGAACACATCACACAGTGGTTGTTTTGTTCTCTGCTGACAAAGCTGTATCATGATCTGAAATTTAGGTCCTTGCCTACATGAGCATGTATGCATGTGCCTGAATGAGTTCTTGAGTTGCTGGATGGGTAGACAGAGAAACAGACAGTCAGATGTTACCTGTTTGACCTCGGCCTGTAAGTGGCGGAGCTGCACACACTGCTCCAGGTGTCTCCTGTGCTGCTCTGCGGCTGCGTCCAGCTCCTGCTGTTTTTCATGCAGGAAATCCAACAGGTCCTGCACCCGCGTCGCCATGTCAACATCACGGTCGCACAACAACTCCACACCTTGACAGAAAAAGACAGACGCAGTGAAACAGAGAAATGTAGAGGTGCAACATAAGGGTGTAAATAATCTCCACTGACACAATAAATCCAGATTTTGTCATAATAGACTTAATCCTTGTTCTTTATTGACAGCTTCAAAAGCCTGGCAAAAACATACTTAGGTCATATTTTATATATATATATATATATATATATATATATATATATATATATATATATATACCCTAAATGTTTTACTTCAGATAAAATCATCTGACTTCAAAAAAAAAATCTTTCACTAATCTTCACAATTAGTCTTCACAATCTTTCACATGCAAAGGCAGGATATGCTGGTAATCCGTGAGAAGACATTAGTACGAAGACTTTATTCGAAGACCTGTGATTTTTTTGCCAAGCAATTGGACAAGACAAAGACCCGATTAAAGAACACAGGCATTAGAGAGGCCACGATAAACATTAAAGGAGAAAGGTGGAGGATCACACATATTTGATTTATTTTAACTGAACTCTAATTAAATTATGGGAATTTCACAAAGAATGAGGTGAATTATCACCCTAATGTTTTTTTTTTTTTTTTTTTTTTTCTCCAAGCAATAAACACTAATAAATGGTAACACTTTAGTTTGGGGAGCAATTCTTACTATAAACTAACTATGACTTTTGCCTCAATAAATTCCTAATTTGCTGCTTATTAATAGTTAGTATGGTAGTTGTTAAAGGCAAGGTAGGTGATTTGGTTCAAAAACAATTTTTGTTATGCTGGTTGAAAGTCTCTACAAATCCCGATAGCAATCACTAAGTGAAGTGGTCTAAATCTATTTATATGTATATCACCTACCCTACCTTTAAGTTTAGGTATGGGGTAGGATTAAGGGATCTAAAATATGATATATAGAATAAGGAATTAATATGTGCTTTATAAGTACTAATAAACAGCCAATATGCTAATACTATGCATGCTAACAAGCAACTAGTTAAGTGGGAGTGGGGGTGGGTTTATTTGTGACATTACATGAATTACATCATAAATAACATGTACAGAAGTACAGATCCCTGGGTCTTAGCATTGCTAGCACACGTTATCACTCACACACACAGACATACTCACATTTTATACCCGTATCCCAGAGCTGCATTGGGCTAAAGCTCTGAGAATACTCCAGCTTTGCGTTGTATATGTGCCTCCACAAAAGGATTCTAGCAAAATGAGGATTTGTTTTGCTGTCTGCTATCTGTGCGTGCTGTCAGATGTCAAATCGTATGTGTGTGTGACCAGTGATTTTGCTAGGCAGTGTGAGTTCATTACAGGGCCGGGTGAGAGGAAGGGAGGGCTGCTGGGTGCCTGGTTGGACCTGATGTGTTTGGTTTTAGAGTTTAGCGTTTAGCTGCATCCACTCCTCCCCCCTTAAGCCTGCTCTGCACTGACACACTAACACAGACACATGGACACACACTCACACACATCTCTGATGCATCATGACAGTGATCCCGTGACCGCAAAGGTTGGCTTACAAAAACATCATATAAAGACATGCACTCTGTTTCTCTGGACATTTGTGATGCACCCTTACAAAAAAAAGTACTGTGGCAGCTACCAAACAATGACACTATCAAAGTGCAGTTACATTTACTGGAACATTTACATTTTAAGCAGCAAAATCAAGTCATTTTAATAGGAATCCAAGCAATCTGGAATATCATATGAGGGTGAAAAAATTCCCCATGCAAATTTTGTTATGGGCTCAACTGATCACACAAATTCACTGTATTGACCAATAGAAAGCGTTAGATATGCTGTGTTAGATCATTTTTGGCCTGCAAAATTTCACCAGAATTCACCAATGTGACCTCACCTTTAGACCAGTTTTATTTAAGTATTATTTAGATACTACAACAGTTTTTAATATTTTTTATTTAGGTTTTATTTTTATATTTTAATTTTTTTAAGTAAAATTTTTAGTAATTTTGTTGTGCTTTTTTCATTTTTACTATTATCTTTTTTTAATTATTACAATTTAGCTTAATTTTGTTTTAATTTCAGTTTTGTATATCTTCCAGAAATGCGTTTTTGCAGCGATGTCTGTACATGGTTTAATATACAGGTGCATCTCAATAAATTAGAATGTCATGGAAAAGTTCATTTATTTCAGTAATTCAACTCAAATTGTGAAACTCGTGTATTAAATAAATTCAGTGCACACAGACTGAAGTAGTTTAAGTCTTTGGTTCTTTTAATTGTGATGATTTTGTCTCACATTTAACAAAAACCCACCAATTCACTATCTCAACAAATTAGAATATGGTGACATGCCAATCAGCTAATCAACTCAAAACACCTGCAAATGTTTCCTGAGCCTTCAAAATGGTCTCTCAGTTTGGTTCACTAGGCTACACAATCATGGGGAAGACTGCTGATCTGACAGTTGTACAGAAGACAATCATTGACACCCTTCACAAGGAGGGTAAGCCACAAACATTCATTGCCAAAGAAGCTGGCTCTTCACAGAGTGCTGTATCCAAGCATGTTAACAGAAAGTTGAGTGGAAGGAAAAAGTATGGAAGAAAAAGATGCACAACCAACCGAGAGAACCGCAGCCTTATGAGGATTGTCAAGCAAAATCGATTCAAGAATTTGGGTGAACTTCACAAGGAATGGACTGAGGCTGGGGTCAAGGCATCAAGAGCCACCACACACAGATGTGTCAAGGAAGTTGTCGTATTCCTCTTGTTAAGCCACTCCTGAACCACAGACAACGTCAGAGGCGTCTTACCTGGGCTAAGGAGAAGAAGAACTGGACTGTTGCCCAGTGGTCCAAAGTCCTCTATTCAGATGAGAGCAAGTTTTGTATTTCATTTGGAAACCAAGGTCCTAGAGTCTGGAGGAAGGGTGGAGAAGCTCATAGCCCAAGTTGCTTGAAGTCCAGTGTTAAGTTTCCACAGTCTGTGATGATTTGGGGTGCAATGTCATCTGCTGGTGTTGGTCCATTGTGTTTTTTGAAAACCAAAGTCACTGCACCCGTTTACCAAGAAATTTTGGAGCACTTCATGCTTCCTTCTGCTGACCAGCTTTTTAAAGATGTTGATTTCATTTTCCAGCAGGATTTGGCACCTGCCCACACTGCCAAAAGCACCAAAAGTTGGTTAAATGACCATGGTGTTGGTGTGCTTGACTGGCCAGCAAACTCACCAGACCTGAACCCAATAGAGAATCTATGGAGTATTGTCAAGAGGAAAATGAGAAACAAGAGACCAAAAAATGCAGATGAGCTGAAGGCCACTGTCAAAGAAACCTGGGCTTCCATACCACCTCAGCAGTGCCACAAACTGATCACCTCCATGCCACGCCGAATTGAGGCAGTAATTAAAGCAAAAGGAGCCCCTACCAAGTATTGAGTACATATACAGTAAATGAACATACTTTCCAGAAGGCCAACAATTCACTAAAAATGTTTTTTTTTTTTTTTTTGGTCTTAGGAAGTATTCTAATTTGTTGAGATAGTGAATTGGTGGGTTTTTGTTAAATGTGAGCCAAAATCATCACAATTAAAAGAACCAAAGACTTAAACTACTTCAGTCTGTGTGCATTGAATTTATTTAATACACGAGTTTTACAATTTGAGTTGAATTACTGAAATAAATGAACTTTTCCACGACATTCTAATTTATTGAGATGCACCTGTATACCATTGATTATCATGTTCACATACGTAGCACAGAATTTATGGTAGTACAAGGTATTTAAGAAAATACCATGGTATTACTATGAAGCATGCATGAATAACTACGATATTATCATGTCTGAACAAAAATAAAAATAAAAAATAAGTAAATGAATAAAAATATATTTCTATGTCTAAATAATTAAATACCATGGTATTCCTATGGTCTCATGACCAGAAATCATAGTATTACCAGTGAACTTTGTCCCAAAACAACATTAATTTATATTAGTACATTCTGGTTCTTTTTTATTATTACGTGTAACTTTACTTTTAAATGCAGTGATTGAATCTCTTAACCTCATTTAGAAATGTTTAAATGAGTGTTCACCTGAGGCCTGAACTTCTGTGACGTACTGCAGGAGTTCCTGTCCCTGGTGTATGACGTGGAAGGTGAGGTTGTTCATGGTGAGAGCTTTATCTGCATGATGCTGCAGTCTCTGCTCAGCTAGTGTTAGATCCTCAGTGTCAAACTCATTCATCTGCTGAGACAGCTCCTCATTCCATGACTCCAGATCTGAGATGACCTACACAACACATTCACACAAACAACAACATAATAAGGCATGTATCAGTGACCATATCTACAGTAAATGAGTGAAAAGTTTTTTTAAATTAATTTTATCAGTCTGAAAATGCAAATATTGGATACAGTAGTTCATTTAACACTTGAAAAATATATAAAATATAGTATTCAAAATAAAGAATATTGTATTATAGCTGTACTGTAAATAGACCTTTGTCAAGGCAGATACCATAACATAATTTTAATTAGGATTAAGATAAATTTAAGAATGCAAACAAGGCTGTGAGGGATACATGTACATGTTTGTTTAATGCCTTTACTTCCGAGTAACTAGCTCAATCATTCAGCTGAATGTTCGTTTTGTGTTCGATTCCCTTGTGTGCACCATGACAAATATCTACTAACTCTTTATTTTGATGCTCCCCAAAAACATTCTACTGACTATAAGTAACTGTGCAAGTACATGCCAACTTATTCTACTAACGCTAACACAAATCCTAACCTAAAAGTCTACTGATACTCTAATGAGAGTTAGTTGACATGTAGTTGCAGTTACTTATAGTTAGTAAAATGTCAAAAGTGGACTATTAAAATAAATTGGAATATTTTTGTGCGCAAATTGTCTTCACAAGGTAAATAATGCATATATAAAAGCACTTTCATGTAATACTTAAATTAAAATTGACTGAAATACCAATGTCGGCCAACTTTATTGTTATTTGTTACAATACTGTTATTATTATTTATTATCTCCATTCCAAATGCAATGACAATCTTGTCAACAAATAATAAACATTTTCTATAAAGCCAAAGTTTCTTTAGTTTTATGCAAAATAATAATAATAATAATAATAATAATAAAATAAAAAAGTGAGTGTTTGATTTTAACTTTTTTTTTTTTTTTGTATGTCTAAATTGTCATCATTAACTTTATCATTAACTTGTAGTATTACATATTGAATCAGCCATTGGCCAGTCTGCTCTCTAGGTATCAACATTAGTGATTAAAAAACGCATATTGTTGACTATTAAAAAATAATATTTACAGAATTTATGTCAAGAGACAGTAAACCACTTAATAGGGTGTAAAGAGTTGCCCTGAAAACAGGTGGGTAAAAACAGGAGAAACGTGAATCAGAGAACAAACACCTGGCAAGCATTTCACTTCAGCCAGTTCTAACATCACACCGCACAGAGCATCTAATAAAAAAACTTTACAAAGCAGCTCACTAA
This sequence comes from Spinibarbus caldwelli, assembly GCA_039654775.1. NCBI lineage: Eukaryota > Metazoa > Chordata > Actinopteri > Cypriniformes > Cyprinidae > Spinibarbus > Spinibarbus caldwelli. Next base: position 9,653,911 of record CM077227.1, on the reverse strand, counting down.
ATTATTCCTCAATAACACTACAGAGGACAAAAACAGTGCTCTAGTTTTTAAAACATGACATTGTCACTGAAATTGCAATTGGTAAAGTTTCCAGTCATGATTTGAACAAATAATCCTCCCCTCAAAAGTCTAAAGCACTCACTCTGCACTGCTGTGTGGTTGAGAATTCCTCCTTTAATGAACATGAGCATTTTTTTCCAGCTTTTCTGAGTGAAGTGCTGATAAGGACAGTTGATGATGACTAGAACGGGAACACAACCGTTTTCTGTAAGAAGTAAACGTGTTCTTCAATGTGTGGGAGCAGCGTTTGGGAAATCACACGCCCACTGCTGTACCTTCTGGCACCCTGCCGCCTTGACTGACAGTGCCGACCCGCCCTGCGCTGAGTAACTTCTCACAGCTACCTCACATCCGATGTAGGAGTTTGCCTACAATCGTCACCCATACTGGAAGTTATACACGTCTGTGCAGTTTTCAGGTTGTTCTTTCAGGTTTGCTCTTTTTCTACACAAGGTCTTCTCGGTTTTACCTTCTCTATCAGCAAAGTATCAGTGGAACTTGAGCGCCTTCAAAACTCCCTATGGAATGTGATACTCCTTGATCTGTATTGGATTATGTTACAGAGAACGATATCACTTTTACTACAAAAGCCAGCTCATTTTGTGGACTCTGATTACTTCATATAGGGTTTCCTACAAACAAAACATTTAAAACATAGCCACGAAAGGTCAATCGCAAAGCATGTGCAGAAGAAGGGCATCTCATTTAACATCAACATGAAACTGTCCATATTCACTGTATTATGATTTTCAACTTCTTGTGCATGACTGTTCAGTGCATGCTATTCCACAGAAGAAAGTTTTTTGTCTTTTGTAACTTTGCTCCACCTTTTAAAAAAACTTCTATTTTAGGTGACATCAGGCCGTTAGGGAAAATGTACACTATATGGACAAAAGCAACCTGATCTCATGACAAAAACGTACCTGTGGGAACTTTTTGCAAGACGCGAAATATGTACCGCCATGTACGTTTCGTGACATATTCGATGTGAAATGTCCATTGAGTGGCGCTAAAAGAGTGTTCATTTTTTTCCCCAGAACAGATGAACATACATATGGAACGTTTTATGTGACATTGGTTTTGTACGTGTCACTGCAGTTCTGACTTGAAATGTCCGTTGAGAGGTGCTATAACTCTAACACTCTGTGACGTTTTAAAATAACATACCAACTACACCTAAACCTACCTGATAATATGAACAAAAGTGAATGTTACGTAAAAATGCACTCGCATGCATGCTATTTTAGCTTGTTTTTCGATCTCTCATCTTTCATCTCTTTCATCGTGAGTCATGTTTTTCACAGGATTTGTACCCAAGGATTCTGCATCCTTAGTCCATTTCCGTGCCGGCTGAGCTACCGAGCAAGCTCATTACGTCCGGAAAGCGAAACATATGGAGCTGTAATCATAACTGTGTACGAAAATTATTACAAGTGCTCTATGTTTTTCCGCCTCCTGTTAATTTCTGTTGGAAACTGCAGTGATATGTACTTATTGGTACATACTTCACGTCTTGGGAAAAAGTTCCCACAGGTACGTTTTGGTCATGAGATCAGGTAGGACAAAAGCATTGGGACACCTGACCATTACACAAAAAGGGACTTTATTGACGTTGCATTCTAAATTCACAGACATTAATATGGAGTGGGTCTCTTCATTGCAGCTATAACAGCTTCCACTCTTCTGGGAGGGCTTCCCACAAGATCTTTTGAGTGTTTCTGTTGGAATTTTTGCCCATTTATCCAGTAGAGCATTTGTGATGTCAAGCAATGATGCTGAACGAGAAGGCCTGGCTCACAATCTCCATTCCAGTTTATCTCAAAGGTGTTGGATAGGGTTGAGGTCAGGACTCTATGTGGGGAAGTCAAGTTCTTCCACACCAAACTCATCCAACCATGTCTTTAGGGACCTTTATGGACCTTGCCTGAATAGAAAAGGGCCTTCCCCAAAGTGTTGCCACAATCTCACAAGTATAGCATTGTCTAAAATGTTTTGGTATTCTGAAGTGTGACGATTTCCCTTCACTGGAAGCAAGGGGCCTAGCCCAACCCCTGAAAAACAGCCCCATAATATCCTTCATGCATAATGCAGTCAGGCAGTCTGGAGCATGAGTCGTTGCTCCACAGAACACGTTTCCATTGCTCCAGAGTCCAGTGACAATGTGCTTTACATCACTTCATCCATCACTTGGCATTGTACACTTGGCACGTTTTTGTGCTGATATTATAGTTTTTTGCTTAAACATTTATTGAAATCATGCCTCTTTTTTTGCGAAACTCTAAACACAAACCCATAACTTCTAACTCAATTTCCCAAACTTCCTATATTCAGGTCAAAATTAAGCTCTCCACTCAAAACAACACACTCTTGCTGAAAAAACAAACTTTGCTCTCAGACATGACACACAAACCCTCAAAAACACACACACTACAACACAGTCTTACACACTGATGAGATAAATTCAAAACAATGCTACAAAAACCAGTAATAAGTTATGTTACTTGTGGTCCCCGGTGGAGTACCCCTTGTTGGCTGATGGCCGCACACATACCCATACAGCAAAAAATATATTTTTTGACCTCTGTATATTTTAGTCCAAGAAAATGCATTTTCTTGCCACAGAAATACATTTAGAAATATATTTTGCTATATGATGGTTGAAACAAAATATATTTACTATTTAAAAAATATATTTCATTGAGCTTCACTGTTTGCAACACATATTTAGCATATTTTTCAAATATATTTTGCCCACAAAAAAAAAAAAAAAAAAAAAAAATATATATATATATATATATATATATATATATATATATATATATATATATATATATATATATATATATATATATATATATATATATATATATATATTGGCATATGGGCTTCCTCTTCTTCTTCCTCTTTCTCCTGTTCCTCATCCTCTTCCTCTTCTTCCTCTCCGTAGCCTCCTCCTCCACCTCCTACTCTTCTTCTTCCTTCATTTATTCCTCGACTTCCTACTCCTCCTTTTTGGTGTTCTCAACCTCTTCCTTCATGTCTTTCTGGATCCATTGTTTCAAACCTTAATGAGCTGACTTTGGCCCTTTTATCTATCCATCAAAGGTTCTGATTGGTGTGTGATAAATTTTGATTCCTAGTGTTTCCAGCTTGGGACAAGTTGAAGTTTTCCAATTGTATGCTAATTGAGCTCAAACTGTGCTGACTTGAGTGAACAATATTGAATGCTAGTGCTTTCTAAATGACCAGATGGTTTAAGCACTGCCAAATGTAGGGAGTCATGTGTACAGTTTTGCAGTAACAGTTCATCAAATCTGACTCATGTGTCAAAGCAGGGGAATAGTGTTTATAGTTTAGGGAAATGGGTGTGCTTTTTTAAAAATGGCGTTGTGGTTTTGACATTTTAGTTCAAAAACCTGGTTATAGTGTTTTAGCAATCGAGAAAAACTAATGCCAGTGGAAGTGTGGAACTCTTCAGATTTGGAATCAGTAGAGTGTTGGTAACTTGGTGATCCCACACTGTGACTTTACATGGTCTTCTGCTTCATGCATGAGTTCATGCATGCTGTTCCTAAACACTTCTACTTTCCAATAATACCACTTACAGTTGACCCATATCAAGCAGGAATGAAATTTCACAAACTGATTTGCTGCAAAGATGGCATCCTATCCAACACTTGAATTTACTGAGCTCTTCAGAACAGCCCATTTTTTTCATAAATGTTTGTACTTGCAGATTACATCGTGGCTAGGTGGTTGATTTTACTGTGGCAATGGGTCTGACCGAAATAACTGAATTCAGTAATTTAGAGGTGTGTCCCAACACATTTGTCCTAGGAACTAGTTCCCTTCACCAATTCCACAGCTGTACTTAATGCAATAAATTCAAGGATCAGTAGTATTTGACATATTCCACTCTTTTTTTTTTTTTTTTTTTTTTACATTACTCATAAAATACAACAATATACTTTTTATTTGATATATTTACTTTTTGTTTATCTGTAAATGTGTGCTAAATTTATTTAATAGACATGTACAGTATGTGCCCTGTTTATAATGTTTATACTATATTATCTATTGCCCTGTGTTTGTAGTTATATTGTGCGCACTGTGAGTACTTTACACTTTTTTGTATTGCTGCTAACGCACTTTAATTTCTAATATGTGATCAATAAAGTATCTACTAATCATCATTATGTATTGTAAGTCCCTTCACAAAAAAGTGACAACATCTAAAACTGTAAAACAATTTTTTAAAATATAAAGAAACACTGGAAACAGGCTTTTTGCCTGAAAATGATGTAGTTACAGCATCTACCAGCAGAAGCTAACTGCTCATGCAAACCAGAAAAACCTTGAGCCTTTGGTGACATTACAAAAATTAAATAGGTTGTTTCATGTTGACTTTAAGAGCTTTGATACAGAGCAACCATGAAAGTGATATTGATTCGATAAAGCTGTTAGTTTCTCAAACACCTTTTTGACAAAATTGTGACTCATTTTCACACGTCCAGAGACACAATCCTCCATGACTCATAGTGCAGGCTGTGAAAAGAGCATCCATGATGGCTTTATCTTTGCTCAAGGCTTTCGCTCAGAATCTCTGAGATCAGTGGATTTTGTCTTTTAGCACTCTGTTCCTTTGATCAGATCAAAACTGACGAGAAAGACAGAAACAACAACATGTGGTATATAGCCTTCTACCTCACAACTGATGCAGAACTGAAACTTCAAATTTATATAATCATGGGGGGTTGTCTGATGGCTTTGAGAAAAAATATATCTGCGAGCAAGATTATAATTTAAAAACAAATAGGTTTCTAAAATCAAATATTGAAATTTGTTAATATAATCATGAACTGCACTGGCTGAGAAACATGCAAAATGAGTAAACACAACATAGGCTAATTAGAAAAACTGACAATTTGGGTTAGTAAATATCACTTCTACAAAGTGATAGATCAATTTGCAGCTTTATGAGTTGCATACACAAATGTAGAGCTGTGATTGTGAAATGTTAACTTTCGTGAATGCAGCCAGAATACTGTATATGCAACCAATGGGAAGGCATCTTTATCAGTGTGTGTCCTCATAGCAAAACTCTCAATACAATTTAGTATATCTAGTAACATAACTGAGACTATTTTGAAATCCTATGCTCACCTTTATTATTTATTATTATTATTATTACTTTTTTTAATTTTTGGCCATTTTAGCTAGTTAAGTGTTGCATCCATGTTTTTGTTAATTTAAATGTATACCATATTTTTTTTCCTTTTTTAATATAATTCATTGTTAGAACTCAATTTGGAAAGTAGATCAGCTAATGTTGATATGAGCTTTAGCTATTCATTTAGACTTTCAAGTCATCTGAAAGGGCCCAAGAATATTGATAAAAAAAAAATACCCGCTGACTTTCCAGCACAATCGAGAACAACTTGTCTGGAGTGTTATGATCCATTGTTTACAACAAATCAGTGGTTTGTCATTTAAGAATAAACTGTCAGACATGTCATAAATTGTGGACTCACATCAATGGCATCTCGTTCAAAGATCCTGAGCTGGAGAAAGAGCTCTAGTTTGATCTTCCGTTCCTGAAACAGCTCCTCCATCTGGGCTTGGGCCTCGTCCAGCTGCTGCAAGACACTTTCGATGTGAGCCATAGAGCTGTTATGAGGAGTCTTATTGCTGGAGATCGCAGAGTCTCTGCAGTCAGAAAGAAAAGAGCATGTACGAGTATGAGAGACTGCAGAATATATACCATACAACTTCAATAAAGCGTCTTCTTACTACAGTTTTATTAGTCTCTGCAGATTAGGACATGGGTCAGTTAAGTGTATGAGTGTGTTACTGTGTATTTGGGGCATGTGTTGCAGCTCTGTTTAATCATATCTTATTAACATATGTGTTTGTAAAGACAGAAGTCTAACTTAGTGTTTTGCGCTATAACCAACCAAGTCTAACTAACCAAGTCTATGTGTGCTATATCGGCAAAATTTGCTATATTAATAAAACCTGAAAAACGTGCAGTGGATTTCGGTCTCCATAAGCTCACTAGTTTCATAAAATGACTATATAATTTTACAAAAATGCAAAAAGTGTCTGTACAGTTATGCTTTATTAACTGTAATTAATACAACAGACATCAATGGGATACCATTACATGACGTGCATATGTGTTTGTGTCAGAATTCTCATGACAACAAGTCAGCGTCATCATTTTCCACTAAACCGATGTTTCCTCATTGGGCAGTACCTGAGCTGCTGGATGAGATCCTCCCCTTCTTTAATGACGTTGACGGTGACCTGCAGGGTGGTTTGCTGCTGCTGACCGAAACGTTTGATCAGCTCCTGCACCGCCTCTACTGACTCAGCATAAACATCATCCAGCAACTCCTTCTGAAGCTCCTCCAACCATGTCCACAGCTGCAGAAAAATAACATCATTACCAGCCAATCAGAAACTTCACAATGTTATGAACCAGTCAGTGAACTCTGTAGATCCATGGGTCTTCAAACAAATAACATTTGTTCTATAATCTAAAATATCCAAATGCACAAACATGGCAAGACAAACAGCCAGACGGAGTTTGTCTGCCACCGAAGGGCTGGTGTTGTTATTTCCTGTGAATGGCTTCGTCTTGTGTGAGCTCAGGATTAGCCATCTGCCTGTGTTGGCATGTCAAAAAGTGTATCTCCTGCCACAGCAGGCCATGCCTGTCCTTCCACACCTCCCCATTGTCTTTATCCACCTCCGCCTTTCTCTACCTTTCTCTTTTTCCAAAATTCCAGCCTTTAACCTGTTATCATTACTTATACTGTTATAAAACACACTCTCAGAAACAAAGATGTCTATATATGCCAGCCCGCTACAGATAGCAGATGGCTAACTTTTTGCCATATGGAGACATTAAAGAGAGCATTGTTTACTTGTATTAAGTATATTATGAACCATGTACACACTACTACTCATTATCATTCACTGTTTGTGGAATATAGATGGGCCAGAAGGAAAGAGTTCTGAATTTATAAGCAGACAAGATTTGAGGTTCAAAAAAACGGCTAGGTTGGATTTAAAGCAAATAATGTTTAATTTCTGTAAGTGAGAGGCTGCAAGGGATTTTTTTAGCATGCAGGACACAGTTCACACTGACTAGTCAATTAGTTCTGCCACTAGTGAATGTGTGGGATCTGTCAACTAGTCGTGGAACACAATTTCAGTTGTGCTCGTTCTATGTAGCGACAGCAGGAAGAAAATTCCTCTGTCCACAAACTGTATAACATTAACTTTGTATTATAACTTCTAATTGTAATTACGTGAAAGTGAAAATTAGTAGAACTGGAATGGCTTCGTGTTAACGAAGCAGCGATTTGCGCTGCAGACATTTGAGTTGGCCCTGAATTTATTTTGCATGATCATATACAATTTTATTCTAATTCTTATGCCATCTAAAGGCTGACATTAACTACAGATGAATCTTTTATTTATGCATCTTTTACATTCTCACCGGTCCAGTATCATCTCAACTGTGACAATCTCTCCATTAACACACTCTACGTCCACATATTGTAAATGAATGAATGAAGGAATAAAGAAAATAATAACAATAATAAATCCAAATACATTTTCAGAAATTGTGTGTGTACTGTACCTGTTACATAATATTCAGGAACATAATTACGTCATAATTATACTATATATTAGACCAAAAAAAAACAAGTATAGACTGTGTGTGTACCTGTTACGTCATATTCAGGAACACATATCCAGACATATCCACACCCACCAACACCCACTCTTACTCTCTCACAACGTACCTCTTTGCTGTGAGTGTGGAAGGCCACAGACATGTCAAGCAGGACTTTCCGTTGTTCAACGCGTCTTACGAAGTCCTGGATACGATCTTCCAGCTGGTGTGCGGCCTGGTAGATCTCCTCAGGGTCACACTCGCCTGTCTGAGCCAGCTGCTCTGCCGCCTCCAGGAGTTTGTCTGCATTCGTGTAGGTGTTCTAAGAAACAAGCGGAAGTTAATATGCATTTGACTAATTTCTGAGATGGCCTAGTTTTGATTATGGGAGGAGAACAGTAGATATCCAGATGGACAGTAGCCAAAGCGATGACCTTACATCCGTTTCTCCTTACCTGAGCCACTTCTTCAAAGTCCTCATGACGTTTCTGTAATGCTCGAGCCCTGTGCAGAGACTTCCCCACTCCTGTGTGCTTACTCAGGAACGCCTCACCATGGTTTTCAATCCAATCTAGAACCTGTGTGAGGAGAAATTCACAAAGAAGTACATAAACAAAGGTTGATCAGAAGGTCAAAACAAAAGAACCACCAAATCACTATAAAAGTAGTCCATATATTTGGAATAGTGTCCACATTCCATATGGAATACTTTTAAGGTGGTTTTTGTCCTTTCATATGTGGAGATTTGGTAACTCTTTAATATAGGGACCAAATCTCACTATTAACTAATTGCTTATTAGCATGCCAATTAATGACATATTGGCTGGTTATTAGTATTCATAAAGCACATATTCTGCATGACCATAATCTACATCCCTAATCCTACCCAATATCTAATCTTAACAACTACCTTAATAACTATCAAGAAGTAGCAAATTAAGCATTTATTGGTAATAATCATAGTTAATGGTTTGTTAATAGCGAGAATTGGACCTTAAAATAAAGTGTGACTGGAGATTCTTTAAAAATTCTTTTTTTGATTGTGCTCCACTGGAAAAAATCACAGCAAAAAATTTTTGGAATGACATGCAGGTGAATAAGTAATAACATAATTTATTTATTTAAATAACCAAACGTTGCTCCGAGGGTTAAAAGAGCCATCACCCGCATTATAAAAAGTAATCATTAATGAGACACAACATATTTATTTTTTTAGAAGTAAAACTATACAAAATAAAATATTTGTTTGTTAGTACTGCAAAATGTAATTACAGTGTATATATTTTTTAAATAATTAAACATTGCATCTCCATCTAATTATTATAATTATAAGTAGTATTTATTTATTTATTTATTTTCTTTTTGGTAATTCATATTCATAGAATTTCTGTATGCTGAAAATAATCATTATAGAAATTTCCATAACTTTTCAAAGCCTAGGAAAGACTTTTAAAATTTCCTGTTTATTTATTTATTTATTTTTCATGTTTTATGTGACTGTTGGAAATTTGCCAATCAATTTCCACTTTTTTTCTCTGGCTTGTGAATATAGTAAAGAGATATATTTTTCCGGGTTTTCCATGACTGTGGGAACCCTGTAAATGTTCAGTCAATTTCTGCCACCGAATGGCTATAATAAATAGATAGATAGATAGATAGACAGATAGATAGATAGATAGATAGATAGATAGATAGATAGATCTGCAGCTGTTCCTGTAACTAGGAGAGCATGGTGTTAGCAACACCAACATTGTGGGTTCGGTTCCAGGAAATGTACAATATTATAAAACATACAACAACAGCAATAATAATAATAACAAAGTTTCCTTTAAATGCACTGTATGACTCTTTGGCTAAACTCATCTATCTGTTTCATATATGTAAAAGAGTTCCACTGTATTTCCAAAGTAAAACCAGCAGGGGGCACCTCAAAGCAGCAGGAGTCACTGCGACAGCTCGACACCACTGTAAACATCAGCACCACTGTAAACATCAGCACCACTATAAACATCAGCACCACTGTAAACATCAGCACCACTGTAAACATCAGCATCACTGTAAACATCAGCACCACTGTAAACATCAGCAGCACTGTAAACATCAGCACCACTGTAAACATCAGCACCACTATAAACATCAGCATCACTGTAAACATCAGCACCACTATAAACATCAGCAGCACTGTAAACATCAGCACCACTGTAAACATCAGCACCACTATAAACATCAGCACCACTGTAAACATCAGCACCACTGTAAACATCAGCACCACTATAAACATCAGCACCACTGTAAACATCAGCACCACTGTAAACATCAGCACCACTGTAAACATCAGCACCACTATAAACATCAGCAGCACTGTAAACATCAGCATCACTGTAAACATCAGCACCACTGTAAACATCAGCACCAAACACGCAGTGAGGTCATCCTGCAGATTAATCGAGCAAGACTCTGGTGTCTGCTCTGATGGTGTTGTCGAAGAGTACAATAACTCTGTTTATTATGGATATTTGATTAATGGGGTAGTATCTGGTGTTTCCTACAGGCATCTGAATACATATGCAATATTTCACTAATAAAAACATATTAGAGAGTGAGTATTAAATATTTTCTTAACCATTTTTAAATCTGCAAGGTGGAGCTGCTAAGACAGACATCTCATATCCGAGTTTGAAAGCTTTCTACCTGCCTCAAAAGACGCCAGAGCACACTGCGAAAACACACTGAGTCCTCTACTCATGCATATTTCATTATGCCACCTTTGATCTGGCTCAATGTGCCACACAGAAACATTCAGGGCTGTTTGTGTGGTGGCATCTGTCAGCACATGTGTGTGCACGTGTGATTAGAAGCAATCATTTGTCGTGCAGATGTTGAGTCTCCTGCTCACGTGGCTGTTTTCTGATGTCTGGAAGGTTTAGAGGTCCCCTACGCCTGCATCATTTTATGGGGCAAACCCTCAACATAATGAGGCTGCTGAACACAGTTACCATGACAACTGATACTGAATGCGTCTGAGGGAAAAAGATTAAGTAAAAAAAAAAGTGGGAACATAGTGTGGGACAGACTGTGTGTGAGAGAGAGTGAAAGAGAGAGACACATTTGGATGTTGTTTTGAAAAAGATGACAGAATTTTTATTTTTTAACTAATCCTAATTAGTTTCTAACTAATCCTAATTTCTTACTTGAAAAAGAAAAATGCAAATATTTCATCCAAAAAAATAAAAAAATAAATAAATAAATATAAATAAATAAATACAATTTCTGTCAATAATTACGTTTACAATTTAATGCAGTGGTGCCTAAAATCTCACTTTCAAATTTATATTCTGTTCTTAACTGAGCAGAGAAATTCTGTTTTAAACAGACTAGAACTCACTTTATATTCAACATAACGATGCCTCACAGGCATTTAGATGCTGCCATTTTATTCAGACAAAGAGAAGAAGAGATTCACCTCATTTATGAACAGGATTCATTTTAGTGTCATGTCATACTGTCATATGTATATTCATATATCAAACTCATTAATCATTTTGTGTTTTGCCGCATCAATTTATATTAAGAATGTTTTTGTGGAAAATTCAGCATTGTGGTCACAGGAATAAATTACATTTTAAAATGTAACTTGAACTACATATATGAAAAAAAAAAAAAAAACATTCTGACCCCATAATTTATTTGCTTAAATAAACTATTATTTATTTATTTAGCTCGATGGAAGAAAATATGTCCTAAATTGAACCAAAATTGAGCGAAAGCAGGCAGATTAAAATCATTGCGAGCAGGAAGTAAAATTCAGTGGAAACAGGCATGTGCAAGAAGAAACTTGTGGGAAGTGGGCGAGAATGAAATGAAAAAATCTGTCCCGCACAGATGTCTCCTGCAATGTTCTGACACCTCATCCATCCTGCACATCTCACACTTCAGAAATAACAAGCGATTAAATAAAATAAAATGAATCCACATCACCATGGGATGTAAAAACTGTTTACAATTATTTGTGTAGTTTTAGTTAAAAATAAGTGTCCGACCTGCTGGACATCCTGTTGGAAGACGCAGAGTTGTAGCCGTTGGTGAAGACGAAGTTTGCGGTGTTGCCAGATGTTCTCCAGCTGCCTCTGGTGATGCAGAACCTCATGAATGATATCCAGAACATGGTGCACTGCCTTGGAGTAGTTAGCCGAGGCCGTCAGCGAATCTGCACTCCCTGGGGTCAAAGGCCGCTGTAGCTTATCTAGTAGGGCTTTGCCATCCTGACTTACCTGAGGATGTATAGATAATACAAATCAACACCCAAGATGTTACTTACAGAAATAAAATCCCACCTTCATTTGAAAATCTAGTTCAGTCATGGAACTCTACATGTTACTTTACATGCATTCTTCTAGCAATCACATCACTTACTACACAGCACAAGATGATTGGCCTCTGCTCTGCAGCCAATGAGCTTGCTAGCTCACCATTTAAATAGTCTGGTGTTTTCTGTAAGTTGGTCCTGCAGTGCACTATCACAGTTACTCTAAAACCCTCCACCTCCCCAGCTCCACTTGTCTAGATCTGCTAGGGGATTTGTGTGTGTCTATCTATCCATGCTGCAGCAGTGTATCTTACATGCTCACAGCAACATGTCTGTATATCTTTTGGCAGTAGCAAGTCCATATTTGCCTTGCAGCAGCAGCGATGTGCGCAGCAGATCTAGTCCGCAAGGACCAAATATATTAACACTGTCATATTCAAGAAAAACTATTCCAAGAGATTTGTACCTCAGAATAGGCAGTGGTTATGTGTTCATAGAGACCCTGGTGGTGATGGATGGTGTCTTCCAGGTCCTGTAGCTCAGAAGGAAGTTCTCCTTCTCCACAGGCCTTACACCATGAGTCCATGTTGTTCATATACTAGAAAAAGACAAGAATATTCAGTTATTGTTTGTTAAACGGGCCACATACACATCTGTGATCTGTTACCACATACAGGAATGATTCTAAAATAAGTCAAGAATATGACCCAAGTCTCAACATAGCAATTGTCTAATTGTTATGAGGCTAACTTCGGGCCATCGACCACTGAGTGACTTATAACAATGTCTTATTTAGGAAAATAATAAATACATCGAAATTTGTCTGTACAAATAAAGACAGTCTATTTTTGCCCTGTCTCATTGGGAGCGAAATAAACTGAATGAACAGCGTGTCAGTCTAATATTGATGCTGACAACAGATATTAAATGCTCAAAGAGAAAGATAAAGGACAGAAAGATGAAAGGAACGGATTTCATTCATCCTTTTTCCAACACAGGCCTATCTACATGAAGTATTCAGCTAAAGAGTCTCTGAACAATCATTGATGACTCACTTATAAAACAAGAGATAAACATCCAAGATTTTACACAATAAAAAAAACAAAAAAACAAAACACAAACATAGTTTAGTCTGCCTGTGTATATAGGCAGACTGCCTGAAAAGTGTGGCTTGCGGTGCTTTTAAAACATTTGTGAGTGGTCAAAAATGTCAACATACAGCTCCTAAACCTAACCCTAGCCAGTGATGTGAGTTTGAAACAACTTGACAACTTGTTTTTCTGAATAATGGAAAAGGCATGGAAAAGTGGGTATGAGTTCTTCTAGCATACAGTACATACTTACTCGAAAACTCGATTTGGCTGAATATTTTTGCTACTACATCAGCATCTGGACAATATGTTGCATATAATTTTGTTTGTAATTAGTTGTTTGTAATTAACACACACACCGCATCATCATCATCAATGCATCAGTTTGTTTGGCCACTCAATGTATCTGTAGGTATGCGTCTGCACATTTAGGCCTCACCTGGTCGGTTTTCTGGTGGAAGTTAGCAGACATCTCCAGCAGCGTGCTCCTCTCATCCAGTGCAGCAGCAAACGCTTTCCACTCCTGTTCCAGCTGACCTGAGATCTGCTGAATCTGCTGGGTTGCATAATGACCTGACTCCAGCAGCCTGTTCCCCACGGACATGATCCGACTGATGTTCACATACACATTCTGCAAGAGACCACAAAAACACTGAGTGCTGTATACACTGCATCACTTCCTGTTTTTTTTTTTTTCTCTCCAACCCTGCATAGGCAGCAATGCAACTGAAATGTTCCCAGACCCAGAAACGTAGCAAGGACATCAGTGGTTCAACCGCAATTTTACGAAGCTACGAGAATACTTCTTGTGCACAAAGAAAACAAAAATAACGACTTTATTTAACAATTCTTCTCCTCTAAATCACGTATTCCGCCATTATGGAGAGTACCACGATGCATACCTGTGCGTTCCGCTGCACATAAGTAAGGCGCAGCGCATGTTTGTTCTGCGTCAGCAGCACCACATGCATGCGTTGATTACGTGCAGAGGTACTCTCGATAATGGTGGAATACGTGATTTGGAGGTGAAGAATTGTTGAATAAAGTCATTAATTTTGTTTTCTTTTTGCGCACAATTCTTCTCGTAGCTTCGTAAAATTATGGTTGAACCACTGATGTCACATGGGCTATTTTAATGTGTCCTTACACTTCTGGGCCTAGAAACATTTCAGTTGTATTGTTGTCCATGGAGGGTCAGAAAGCTCTCGGATTTCATCAAAAATATCTTAACTTATGTTTTCAAGATGAACGAAGGTCTTGCGGGTTTGGAACGACATGAGGGTGAGTAATTATTTTATAAAATGACATAATTTTCATTTTTGGGTGAACATATATAACACGATGATCGAGTCACAGCATGCCATGGTATGAAAATTGATGTTTATCATACCATGTGCATTTGCTTTTCTATAGTACTAAAAATATATATTTTAATGATAAGAAATTAATATTTTCAATTCATTGTTGCTGTGTAAGACAGCTAGCATAATCTTTTTAACAAATCAGCACAATTTGCAGTAAAAATGTAGAACACATCAGAAAAAATACAAAAGTTTAAAATTTCAGTGGCCGGGGAACAACAGTATTAACCAGCAACACCACAGCATAACTTCTCACTATCCAATCAAATGTCTTTGGATAGAATCAATCTTCTCCACCCTACATTATTTCCACCTAAATGTTCTGTTTCACCTGGAAACACATTACTTCATCAGAGAAATCAAGTGTGTGCTCTCTGACGTAATGGGAGTGTCTGAAGTATGTGTGTTCTTTAAGGAGAACTAAAGTCTAGTGCATGAGATCGCTGGTAGAACGTCGAGCTCTGGTTACCATGCTGTTTCCTCACATGGGGCTAATTACACAGCCCAGAGGCATTCAAAAGGGAATAGGATCAATAGTCAAAGAGCTGTCAGATGAAAACCTGATGGGGGTTTGGTATCGGCCTGCGTGCAACAATAAACTGCAACAGTCGTGTCCATGCACGTGAAAACCTGGAGCAATAGCATAGTCACATGCATATATGAAAACACATACACTCAAACTTTTGAACTCTTAGCTTTAAATCAACTCCTAATATAATGGATTATGCAATGGATGCACAATACTATGGTGACTATATAAGTAATTTTATTATTGGTACTGATGTGAATGACACCCATCTGTTATACATTAACATACGACATAAACACACACACTCACCCGTGGATTTTTCTATGAACTCTAGAAAATGTGCACACCCATTAAATCTGTTGTCAATTTTACCAAAAAATTTAATTTAAAGATGACCATTTCTAAATAATCCAGCCTGCATGTGTAGATAAGACAAGCCACTGGTGCCCACATGCACAAACACATTTCCACCAGATGAAGTCAGGATGGAAAATAGGGTTACTAACTCTATATCACTCACCCCGAGCTTGGTTTCAGAGCTGCTCGGAGAAGATAGACATGCACTAGTAAACACAAATTCATCAAATCCCTATGTTATGTATCACAGGCCTCGTGGATCACATCATGGAAAAAATTAAGAGCTTCTGGTGTCTCATTTTCATGTAAATCTAAAGCAGCTTAAAGTAACCTCTGGCTAAACATATGCTAAATATAATAGGTGCTATTGTCATGTCAATGACTAGCATGTGGTTTATTAGCAAAACTGACTTCAAAATTCACACGAAGGGCACATGAAAGAAATCAGTTTTACACAGTTTTACGATTTACATATATTTACAAAACTCAAGAATCACGTTTGTTGCAGAAATGACACAGAATGACACCTACTTTTCTAAAATGACACACACACACACACACACATACATACACACACACACACACACACACATACATATATATATATATATATATATATATATATATATATATATATATATATACAGTATATACACTTTAGAATAGGGAACACTTATTCACTATTAACTACGACTTTTCCTTCAATAAATTCCTAATTTGCTGCTTATTAATAGTTAGTAAGGTAGTTGTTAGGTATTGGGTAGGATTAGGGATGTAGAAGAAGGTCATGTAGAATAAGGCATTAATATGTGCTTAATTACTACTAATAAATGGCTAATATTCTAGTAATATGCATGCTAATAAGAAACTAGTTAAGAGACCTTAAAATAAAGTGTTACCCTTTTTTTTTTTTAAAACAATGTAAGTCTTTACTGATCAATTACTGATCAGTTTTATTCTAAAAAGTATTAATTTCAATAAAAAGAAAAAAAAATCTTACTGTCCCCAGACTATGTCTGTGTGAATTTGAATACGTATATTTTTGTTTAATTAATTTTACACAGATTCCATTTTAATATTTACATTGTTTATTTTTGATTTTCTTTTTCCATTTTGTTGTAATACCTACCACACACACACACACACACACACAATTTTTATTTATTTATTTATTTTTTTCACATTAGTACTCTGGTCAAACACCTGTAATAAGTATATTTTGGATAGAAACAACTTTTGCAATACCATCAGCCATTATCTCACCGCTAAAACAGAAAACATCAAGAAAAAGACACCGAAATGTCAAGTCACTTGAGCGCAAAATGAGAGCACAGACGAAGGAAGTGCTTTATAGTACCTACATTTACACAGATCACATTACAGGACCTGAACACAGCCAAGACACACATACCGCAGAACAAAAGCCTTCCTCACACGAGAAAATCACCTCATGACAGTACTGGACCCTGCAGTCTACTTAAACAGAGAGAGTCATGCAAGAACAGTCTACCCTTCACTCTCAGACTCCCAGGTTTATTATTATTACAGTAAACCTCTTTTCTCTTACAAATACAGGATGATTAGAGAAGGAGTGCCTGGAACATTATATCTCCCTCTGGATATCTCTGGGACTAATCAATACACCAGCATGATGGGAGATTGCCCGGTCATGTGCAAAATACCTTTAGCCAGAGGAGTGTTTTCTACATTTTGTCCTCCAGATTGTCTTTCATAAGAGAGTGGGAGCTGAGTTAATTTATAACTTCACAAGCGTAACGTTCCGCTCAGGTGACGTTACCCCTGGAACTCAATGACATAGCTGCTTAAGCATGTCTATTGCGAAAGGTTACAACCAGGCCCCCAGTGTGCCATGTGATGAACATTGACATCTCCATAAATCGCCTATTGAATTACTGACAATACATGTGGCAAATGCCACAGAACCTGCAGGCTATTAACCCCAAGCATACTGTATCATATTTGATATTCAAAATTCTCTAAATACTCCTAATTACCAACATGATCAAAATACGTATTCTGTTTTTTTTTTGTTTGTTTTTTTTTAATGTTTTTGTTTTTTAGGTCTTTTACTGATTTTCACACTTACTGGACTGAAGCAACTTAGGTTTACAAGATTTTTTTTTTGACATTTTCGAAATATTTTTTTAGAAAAATCATGTTAAAATGTGAGTATCAAATATGATACATCAGGCTTTTGAGGAACATTTCTTTGTACATCTCCCAATCATCACCACACTGCACTGAATTATACTGTATGACTTCCCTTCCCACAGTAAAAACTACAGAGCTTTGATGATAAAACTAAGCATTTAAATATAATATTACTGAGACTTATTATTATTATATTATTTTATTA
Source organism: Spinibarbus caldwelli (assembly GCA_039654775.1). Taxonomy (NCBI): domain Eukaryota; kingdom Metazoa; phylum Chordata; class Actinopteri; order Cypriniformes; family Cyprinidae; genus Spinibarbus; species Spinibarbus caldwelli. Next base: position 9,636,143 of record CM077227.1, on the reverse strand, counting down.
TTATCGTAATAATTATATAATTCCTATATTATTTCAATTATATTTAAATTTAAATTATATAATATATAATTATATTATTATTATTATTGATCTAATGTTTCTGTGTATTTTATGTAAGCAGTCTGCTACACTGTTATAAAGATTTCGTTGATTTACATTACAATTACATGCCATTAGAATTTTTATCTTACTTTTTGGCCATTGTCACTGCACCAAATTGCATTTTTTTGCTCAGTTTGGGCCTCTGAATAAACTTTTTCTCTCTCTTTGAGTATGAGTTCCATATTCTCCTATATCATCTCCTATATAAGCCATAAAAGTATCAAATGTGATACTTAACAGAAACACACATGCAATTTATTATTTTTTTTTTGTCTAAAGCTTCAGAACTGTTTTATTAAAAAAACAAACAATATATATATATATATATATATATATATATATATAAAATCAATATTTCTGATTATTATTGCATTCACATGTCACATATGTCAGGCTTTACAGAGTTAAACTGTGGGAATCCTGGTGTGGTGGTGATGGGCTATCAGAACAGAGCAGTATTGCTTATTACAAAACTAAAATGTTTTTAAAAGCCTGTTTCCAGTAATCATAACATCAGAGAAGAGTCACCCCAGACAAAGTATTGTAGCTGTGTGACGTAAGAAAGGATGCGATAAACACGGTAAACACAAAACATGCATTATCGCCTTATCAAGCAATACAAACTGAAAAGCCGCCTAACACTATAACCAAGTTAACACAAAAAGTGTTTACGTCCATTCATGCCTCATATCAGACGGGAAGTAAGGCTCCTAGGACTTCCTGAGGAGGTGGCTGTAGTGCCCCAGCTGCCCGGCAGTCAGGCTAACCCAAAGCAAACAGTTGACAAAGCATTTCATCTGTTAAGTTGTGCACAGTTATAGCAACATGAGAGGGGGTGGACTGTTTTCACAGCTGAGGCAGGACATGTGATTTTAGCACACTCAGCCAAACCTAACACACTAACAAAAGAGCAACAAAGAGCCTGATGAAAACCTATAAAAACATCCTAGCAATTAGTAAGTACTATAACTTTAAAATTTCTGAAAATTCATGAGGGTGGAGAACATGACTGCATGAAAATAGTAATAATAATAATTAGCTGCAGTAACTACATTGTACTATCTACATTTATTTTGCTTCCATATCTATATTGTTTGTTTTCTTACATGATTGAACATCTGCTTTGTTTCCATACGTACGTTTCTTTATTGTTTATCCAAATCTGTTTGGTTTCCATATTGTTTGTTTTCTTAATTGTTTATCTAGAACTGTTTCGTTTCTACATCTATATAGTTTTTTCTTATTTGTTTATGGAAATGTTTTCATACAAACTAAACAAACAAGAATTAATATAATAAAAATAATCAAATAAATAGCACATACAAATTTAACTGCCTCAATAATGAAACTTATGTAAGTTTATGTGTAAATTCGGAGTAATTTGGGTGCAATTTGGACACAAAAACTCTCAGTTGGATTTACAAATGCACCAAAACCTTAGATTTGATATTTAAACGTGCGCATGTTAATGAATTCCAATTATTTGTAAATAGAGTGCTGTGCAAGATTATTAAAAAAAAAAAAAAAAAAAGCTTGTAGAGCTACTGCCATTTGGAATAACATATTAAAAGTGATTTCATTGTTGTTTATCAATTAAATTTATTTTCACGTTTAACTCGTTAAAATAATTGGTTAACCAATTAATTTTTTTTATATATTATCAAGGTAAATAGTGTTATCAAAATCAATGTCGTCAGTTTGCCTAAAAGAAAACCATTTACGAACAGCTGAAAGCAAATAACAGTTTCATAAATACGAAAATTTACATCAGAATGGCTTTATGAATGATTTACACAAAAATGTATTCTACTTGTGTTTCATGAGTGATATCCAGTGTATGCTTTAAAGGAGTAGTTCACTTTCAGAACAAAAATTTACAGATAATGTACTCACCCCCTTGTCATCCAAGATGTTCGTCTTTCTTTCTTCAGTCGTAAAGAAATTATGTTTTTTGAGGAAAACATTTCAGCATTTCTCTGCATATAATGGACTTCTATGGTGCCCCCCGAGTTTGAACTTCCAAAATGCAGTTTCAGTGCAGCTTTAAATGGCTCTAAACGATCCCAGCCGAGGAAGAAGGGTCTTATCTAGTGAAAAGATTGGTTATTTTCTAAAAAAAAAAAAAAAAATGTACAATTTATATATTTTTTAACCTCAAACGCTCATCTTGTCTAGCTCTGTGTGAACTCTGTGTTTTCCGGTTCAAGACAGTTAGGGTATGTCGGAAAACTCCCATTTCATTTTCTCCTCCAAATTCAAAATCATCCTACATTGCTGTTTTACCTTTTTTTGTAAAGGGTGTTTGTCCTTTTTTGCATTTTCACTTTGTAAACACTGGACCAGTACTTCTGCAGCGACGTAGGACGATTTAAGATGATTTTGAAGTTGGAGGAGAAAATGCGATGGGAGTTTTCCGACATACCCTAACTGTCTTGAACCAGAAAACAGTGGAGTTCACGCAGAGCTAGAAAGACGAGTGTTTGAGGTTAAAAAGCATATAAATTGTAATTTTTTTTTAGAAAATAACCCGATCGTTTTGTTAGATAAGACCCTTCTTCCTCGGCTGGGATCGTTTAGAGCCGTTTGAAGCTGCATTGAAACTGCATTTTGGAAGTTCAAAATCGGTGGGCACCGTAGAAGTCCATTATATGCAGAGAAATGCTGAAATGTTTTCCTCAAAAAACATAACTTCTTTACGACTGAAGAAAGAAAGACATGAACATCTTGGATGACAAGGGGGTGAGTACATTATCTGTAAATTTTTGTTCTGAAAGTGAACTACTCCTTTAAGTGTTTCAAGAGCAAGCACCATTTACATTTTTCTCGAAAAACATAAAAATCTAATTTGAAGTCGTTAAACTTAATGACTTAAAGATTAAAGATCTTTTTATATGTATTTAAACATAAATGTGTATCAACTACTGGTCTGTTAAATCATTATTACTGTTATTAATGAAAGTTAAAAGTGTTACAAGATTTATATCCATCAAATTCGAGAAAGAACATTTTCTATGAATTCCCAACATATAATAGCATTTAAACCTACATTGGTCATTTGTGTGAGGACACACTGCAAGAAGATACATACTGTAGATTATTCCTATTGGCTGAACAGCAGCTACATTTAGATATGGGCGGGCAGATGGCAGATGAGACGACAGAGATGGAAAATCAGTGATTGATGCCATGCCGTTTTCTTGTGAAACTCTCTGCCTTTGAAACCTACTGGGGGGCGATTAACATGTCTGCCAGGGTCACGTACACACACACACACACACACACACACACACACACACAGGGATGATGTATCTGCGTGTGACTGTTCTCCTGTGGCATTACATACCCTTCAAGCATATATTGACATGACTATTATATGACAACAGAAAATTCATTCTTGCATGACTAAGTGAGTCAGGGCACGTGCACAAACACACATCATTTAAATGATGTAACACACATCAAGCTACACTGTTATAATGCCTCAGGTGGTGACACACATTACTGCTGGACCACTGGACACAGCCTTACCATGCAGTTCATTGCAAAGTGGTTGTGCTGGGTCTGCAGCTCGAGCACATGCTGATGGTTGGCTCCTATCTCTGTGTAGGTTGTCAGGAACAGGCCTTTATTATGGACAATCCAATCGAACATCTGTTGAGAGGAGAAATGGAAGGCATAAACTGTGAAATATACTGGAATATTGTTTTAATGTTATACTTCAATACACTTTCATAAAGAAACTGCATTGTACCAACGTAAGTGGAGTTTTAAAGAATTTGCTCATTTTCTGTTTCAAATGATTCTATAAAATTATGTTTATCTTTGGTATTATCAAATAAGTTTGTTGTATTTTTTATTATTATTTCTTTAAAGTTTTATAAGAGATTATGACTATTAAATTGTAATCACTATAAATGTTTTTTGCCCATGACACTTTTATATCACTATATATAGAACATATTTAACTGTGCTTATTTTTCATACACTGATGTTCAAAAGTTTGAGGTCATTATGTTTGAAATTAAAAGAAATTAATACTTTTATTCCACAAGGGCACATTAAATTGATCAAAAGACAGAAAAGACATTTATAATGTTACACAAGGTTTCTATTTCAAATATTTGCTGCTCGTTTGAACTTTCTGTTCATCAGAAAATTCTTAAAAAATATATATTAGAATGATTTCTGTAAGATCTGAAGGACACTGAAAACTTGAGTACTGGCTGAAAATTCAGCGTTCCCATGATATGAATAAATTACACTCTGAAATATATTAAAATAGACCAGTTTTAAATTGTAATAACATTCCAAAATATTACTATTTTTACTGTATTTTTGATCAAATAAATACAACCTTAGTGAGCATAATAGACTAAATGACCACAAACTTGTGAATGGTAATGTGTGTGTGTGCTGCATTAATGTACGTTTGGGATTTATTTTCTACTGTAAATATCCGTCAGAATATTATGCTATTCCTACAACATTATTTTCTTGTTATATAATCCTCTTTGTCATTTCGACAATATACAGTATAACATCCAAAGATCACAGAGTTTTCAGAGAAGCTTCTGGGGTTAAGTAAAACAGTTTGGTTGTGCACAGAAAAACACTACAGCAATGTTTCACTTATAAAACTATAAATATGTAAAATGTAATCAACAACAAAAAAGTACCAGTATGTTCCATCATTGCAACTTAGGTAGCATGCAATAAACATGGTAATCATTCAGTATCATGCCACATGGCATTACCATTTGAAACAATTACTGTACCACGGTACTAATGGAGTGTATTTTTGTTAGGAATTTAAAGTACAGAACTCTTATAAAAATACACAAATTTACATAAATCATAAATATAAAGTATCTTTGCAAATAGTATCTTCTCTATTATGTGGTCACACTTTATTTTAACGTCCAATTCTCGCTATTAACAAACCATTATCTACAACTTTTGCCTCAATAAATTCCTAATTTGCTGCTTTTTAATAGTTAGTAAGGTAGTTGTTAAGTTTAGGTATTGGGTATGATTAAGGATGTAGAATATGGTCATGCAGAATATGTGCTTTAAAAATACTAATAAGCAGTCAATATGTTAATAATAGGCATGCTAATAAGCAACTAGTTAATAGTGAGAATTGGTCCCTATACTAAAGTGTTATCTATTATGTTAAGGTCCCAACACTATATTATATGTAAAAATATCCAGTTTTCTCCCCATTAAACTTCACATATAATTAATGTTCATACCTTCTCTGCATCCTGCTGAAAGAGTCTCAGCTGGAAGCACTGATCCAGTTTGACTTTGCGCATGTGCCAGGATTGGTGCAGATGTTGGCGTGTGGTGTGAAGTTTATCCAGAAGAGCCTGGACTTTTGGAACTAATCCCTGGATATCTCCTCTGCCTTTTTCCCCACACTGGATTCGCTGAAGCAGGCGTTGACCCTCAGTATCTAACTCCTCCACGGGAGCTTTAGTAACCTTTTTCTTCAGGGAGGCGTGTTCCTCCATAGCACGCCGAGACCCGTCCAGGTCTGACGGCAGCTCCCGCTGGGACACCAAGTCCTGGAGTTCTTCTAAACGGGAAAGGATGCGAGCTGCATTGCTCGTGAAGTCTTCAAAGGCCACTCGAACTTCGATCCACTCCTCGTGATCATAATCCAGACTGCCCTCGAAGTCTGGAGTCAGCTGGGAAGGATCAACCACTTTGGTCAAACCCTCGAGGGACACCATGATGGTCTGAAAGGATGAAAGTAGGACACTTAGGTTCTGAATGTAGCATATTTTTAGATCTCATCTATTTAACATTTCTCATTTTCATTTAGATTATCTGCATCCAAACTGAAATGGAACCCCATGGAACATTCTACATTTCTACATATGCAATAACTCTGTATGTTAAAGAAACAGCACTCCACATTAAAAGACTTAACTTGCATTTGATTTTATATTTATTGTCTCTATAATGCCCTGACTAAATTATACTTATGGTTATATTTACTAATACTTTGAATAAGCATTTTATTTTAATTTTAGTTTAGAAATATACATATAAGATATCGGTATGTCCAACTTTATCTATATACATACTCACATAGAGCATATATATATATATATATATATATATATATATATATATATATATATATATATATAGAAAATCTTCGATGCTTGATTGCTTGTATGAATACAAAATTTTAACTATATTACTGAATGGCTCTAATTTGCTAAATGTGACTATAAGGCATAAAAATATAAATATTAACATCATGATTTTTTGTAAAGCTGCTTTGAAACAGTGAAAAGCGCTGTATAAATCTAATTTGATTTGAAATTTGACAATAACAACACCAAATTGCTGCCTCTGTAAGCAATACACTAGATTTTAAAATAATATTTGATATCTGTTGAATTCTGTTTTGATATCTGCTTGACTATTAATACTATTGCTATCTCTACATTGTTTTCACAAGTCTTGATATTTTGATGCATTTTGGCCACGTCTTCATTATTGCAATTTAATATTAAAAATCAAAAACAAATCCCGCACACTATCTATGCCAAAAATATATCAAATATTTATTAACGACGTTTCGGTCGCATGACCTTCATCAGGAAATTTTTTATTTTCAAAAAGTTCCTGATGAAGGTCATGCGACCGAAACGTCGTTAATAAATATTTGATAAATTTTTGGCATAGATAGTGTGCGGGATTTGTTTTTGATTTTTAGTTTTTGACCTGGCTGGTCTTTGTTTTCTACGCACCTATTCATTGCCGTCAGGTGTGCGGAGTTTTTTGCTAATTGCAATTTAATATTAAAATGTAGTGTTTTATATGTGGGTGAGGCGTCTTTGTGATATCTTTACAACCACCAAAACAGATTACAACAAAGTATGACAATATTTTGGCAGTTCTGGGTTCTGAATGGAACAGTTTTGTCTGTAACTCCACGGGAGGTTTCCAAGAAGCTGAAGTTGTTATTTAAAACAACAATGCAGTTAAACACTGATTGGATGATGAATACAAACCCTATTGGATCAGTTACATTGAACACTTTACTTAAAGGAGCCAGAAAAACATTCCAGAGATTTCAGATCAGGTCATGTTATTAGAGACAACAGAAGACACAAGAGGGGACAGTGGACACTTGAGACTTGGTGGTGGATAGAGACAAGAACTTCAAGACAGTCTGGTCTGCATTACATCAATGTAATTAGATGTATTTTCCAGTGTTTAGGTGTAAACAGCTTATTTGTAATGCAGTTATAAACACTTAGTATAAATCAATTACACATATATTACAATGTAATAATACTTTTGAATGTTGTGGCACACTAGATGTGTTAATTTAAGAAATGTCATTTGGGAGATTAAGCCTTCAGATTAAATATAACACTACTGCATGTGTCTTCCTCTCAGCTCTGATGAAATAGGTCAGAAGTAATTTTGACAGCTCTAATTTCGCACTACCAATATGGAATGTTCTAGTAAAAAACAGATTTTAGAAAACAATTCAAAGCAATATCTAATTGTATCTACCAAAAACAGAGCTTCTTATTCACTGTCACTTTATTAAATGTAAATTCACAAAGCGCAAAGTTCTTACCTCAAATTCAAACTTGGAACTGCCAAAATTCGTCCTCTGTTTCTGCCAGAAGTTGTCAGGCTTGATGATGAGAGCGACGTGGATGCAGGAAGGAAACGATTCCTGTAGGATCTTCAGCAGAGGTTTGATAGAGTCCCATTTGGATCCTCGCATATCCACGATGACCGTGAAGCCATGTCTGCTCACCTCCTCACTACACAGACAAATAAAAACACAGCATCAGCTCTTCTGCACCACTGACACTGTAAATGAGAGCCGCTGCTTTCAGACATCTCTACAAATTGAAACAAATTTTAGTGCATCATATATAATGTGAAGGGACCATGCATGAAAAATAACACTTACCCAAATATAGCATATAAAAGATAAAGACACCCTTCTTGCTAAATTTAGAGAAAACTGCTAGAGGACAAACATAAATAAATAGATAAATGTAAAAAAATGCTAACTGAAACAGCCTGTTAACTCAAGAGTGTTTTCATATCCACAGCTGCAGTCCTCTAGTCTGACTCTTAAGCAGGAATGAGGACTGAACAACTCTAAATCATTCTGACCTCCCTCTCTGACAGAGAGAGAGAGAGAGAGAGAGAGAGAGGCAGTATTTTTACTGTATTTTGAGCAAATCAGTGCAGCCTTGGTGAACGTAAGAGAGTTCTTTTGAAAAAATATTAAAACTCTTTTGAAAGGTAGTATGTATCAAATTTAATACAAGCAAAACCAAGAAAAAGAAATTTAAATTTCAACAACATAAACTCATCTCAAATAAATAAATAAACCTGAATTATACAGTATATAATTATTTTATTTGAAAGAATTATGACATTTGTTTGAATTCATTATTGGGAGAGAGACAGAAAGAGAGAGCGAGAGAGAGAGAGAGAGAGAGAGAGAGAGAGAGCGAGAGAGAGAGAGAGAGTATGTGTGCCTGTGAGTTTATTTACTTCAAAAACAGCGACATTACCACCACCTCATTACTGAGAAATATAATGTAGCGTAGCGTTTCAGTAGCAAAGCAAATTAATTAATAAATGTCGTGGGGCAGCATTGACAACAAGTTTCTGTGCTCCTGAATGTTTCTGTGTGTGCAGTATGATCTCCAGTCTTTGTGTGTGAGTCATCTGTGAGTTTGTGTGTGCTTTAAATGAAGGCTGCGCATTGGAACTACCTGTGCATTACACAGTTTAAAATGCACACCTTCTAGCCAATCAGAATCAGTTATTTAGATCATGGTATAAATGGTAATATAAGGAGTTGAAAAACTAAATGATTTTATCATACTAGTCAATATTAACAAACTAAAAGTATTGTGGGTATACTTCCAAAACAGTGTGTAACACTTATTCTTGCGCAATACCTTGCCTCTTAGACTTGCATTGTAAGTGTATTAATATACACACATATTGGGTTTGATTTCAAGAATTTATGGATGTGTTATAATTATTTAATGTGGTGCTTGACACCATGTGGGTTGGATTGAGTCAGGAACATTTCTTTACAGTGTGAAAGAATGAGAAATCTTCTTAGGAGTGAAGAAACAGAAGAGGGAAAGACATGAAAGAGTGATGGAGGACAACCAGTGTGGCCTAAAATCTGCAATTTTAGGCCAAACAACATATCTACACCCCTGGCTATCTGATACACACCAGACACCAAAACCAA